>CM040438.1:2848569-3293090 GCA_022702705.1 Papilionanthe hookeriana x Papilionanthe teres | reverse complement strand
TGGGGGTGATTTGGTTTTGAATTGGGTTGAATTTGAACTCTTTTGTTGAATGGGCCAATATAGGTCCAAGTGGGCCAAGTTGGGCCAATGTTGGGCTAGAGTTGAAATTGATATAAAATCAATGTTGAGAAATGTTTATGGGAGTGTTTCAAAGAGGTTTTGACTTTGGTTGGGCTTTGATTTTGGGGTTTGGGCTCATTTGGGTTAGGTTTGGGTTTATGTCAAAAATGGGCCTTTTAGCTTTGGGTTGAATTTGAGTGGGGTTTGGGTCTAAATTTTGGGCAAATCATGTTAGTTTTTTGTTTGTGGGAATGTTAAGGAAGATTTATAAAAGATTTAGGGTTAATTGGAATTGAATTGGGTGAGTTTGGGTTAGGTTTAGGTCATGGGTCCAAATTGGGCTTTAAGGCCAAAAGTGAGATTGGATCCAAATGTCAATCAAATTGTGCTTGGATTTGGTCTATATTGGTATTGGGGATGTTGAATTGAAGTTTAGAATTGAATTGGACCAAAATTGGGGTCAATTGGTTAGGTTTGGTTTGCCATTGGGTTCACTTAGGGTTAAAATGGGTCAAATTGGGGGTTTTGACAAAGGTAGGGTAAATTGACAAAATTGGCCCATGGTGTAGTTGGACAAAATGAAATTGGGAATATTTGGGATTTTCTGAAATTTTCTGGGAATTTTCTGAATTTTTGGATTTTTGGGTCAAGAGGGGTATTTTGGGTATTTGGAGGGTACTGGGAGGTTTTCTTGGAATTTTCTGTATTTTTTGGTATGGATGATCAATTTAAGTGATGTGGAGATGTTTGGTGTTGATTTTGGAAAATTTTGGGTAATTTGGAAATCTTTGAGAAATTTGGGTAATTTCAAGAGTTTTGGGTAAATTAGCGGGTGTAGGTTCCCGGGGGTCAAAAATTGAAAATTTGGGAAATTGAAGATTGAGTGAATTTAAGTGGAATGAAATCATTTTGGTTGAGACATGAAGCCATATCAAGCCTACATGAGCCATGAAGGGACTCATTTGAGGCATTCACTATGTTGTTCCTAACCCTCTTAGCCAAGGGCTTAGGAGTTAAGGACCATCCATGTGAATCACCTACAAGAGTCAGGAGGTCAAGTTGGGTATGGGTGTGGTTTTAGGAGGTATGTGGAAGTGTAGTGTGTAGGTGTAGTGTATAAATGTAGTGTGTGTGTAAGCCGGCCCCTTCACCGGACCGGGCCGCGTGAGCGGTCCTAAGGCCAAAGAGTCCTATAGGAACTCATCCTTTAAACTTCCACATTTGATTTCAACCCTCTAGGTGATTAGGGGTCTACGATCAAGTTTGTGGAGTTTGCAGGGAGTTAAGAAGTGGTTTGAATTTCTAAAAGGTGGGTCCCAATTCTAGTCCTCTAAGATAGTCAAAGGAAAAGCCTGAGGCTAGATCCTAAGCACTTAAAAGAAGAAGGAAGACCTCATCAAAAATGAGGTCAACATGCGTTTCTGAAGAATCGATACTACCAGAAAGTTTTATTTATGTTGGGTGTATGTCGTTGCTTTGTTATGTTTTGTTTTGTTGTTTTGGTTTCATGTCATGTGATATGTCGAAATGTCGTAGTTTGTATGTCGTGTCATGTCATAATGTGATGTCGTAATGTCATGTCATTTTATGTGAATCGTAATGTCATGTCATTTTATGTCGTGTGATGTCATAATGTCATAAGATGTCGTGATTAATATCTCGATTTGTCATGAGATATTTTATCTCCTATGTCGTTATTATGTCATGAGATACCTTTAATGATGTCAAGAAGATATCATTACTTATTTATTTTTGTTATTTTGTTTATGATTCCATTTTGTTTTAAATTTTGGTTTTGTCATGTCATTTTGTCATGTCGTTTTGTGAATCCTAATATCATGTCATTTTATGTTGTGTCTTAATGTGATGTCGTAATGTAATAAGATGTCGTGATTAATATCTCGATTTGTCATGAGATATTTTATCTCCTATAAGAAGATGTCGTTATTATGTCATGAGATACCTTCAATGATGTCAAGAAGATATCATTACTTATTTATTTTTGTTATTTTGTTTATGATTTCCTTTTATTTTAAGTTTTGTTTTTATGGCTATCACAATTTTATTTTGTCATGTCATTTTGTCATTTTCTTGTTTTGGTTTAATGTCATGTCATCATTTTGTTGTGGTATAGAAATGTCATTGTATGTTAATGTCATGTCGATGTCAATGTTAATGATTTTGTCAATTTATTTCAGATTTCGTGGCTAACCTAATAGTCCAGTTGTCTTTGTTGTCATGTCATTTTTGCTTTGTTGTTTGTAGAAAGTTTAGGTTTTGTGGCTATCCTAAAAGTCCTGCTTTTGTCATCAATGTTCCGTCGTCGACGTCCTGCAAAATAGAGTTAGCACACCCTATAACATGTAAAGAAAATCTAAATGAAACTTCATGTCTTCATCCTACAAGGAAAATAGAGTTAGAAATAATGTTATATCAAGATATTTAGATTACCAGGTCAAAGTATCTGTTGATCCAGAGTTGTTTGATGTCCAAAAGTGGTTGAGATGTCGGTTTAGATTTATGTCAATTTATGTTTAAATTTTGATTTGTCTTAAATATTGATTTGGGTTGGATTTTGGATTTTATATCAATTTGGATTTGATTTTGGATTTTATGTCAATTTCAGTTTAATTTTATGTCGAGTTAAGTTCAACGTGGGTCGAACTTTAAGTATTATGATGTCATATGTTAAGTTAAATTCGATACAGGCCGAACTTAAGAACTATGTTAGTTCATGTCGTGTTATGTTCGATCATGTCTATTTATGTTGAATAATATCAATTTATGTTGAGTTCTATTGAGTTTGGTTCGAAATGTAGGTTAATGTCATTTAATGTCAGTGTTTATTGAATTTGGTTTGAAATGCCATTTAATGTTGAATTTTGTTTGAAATGTCATTTAATGTTGAATTTGATGTGAAATGTCGATTAATGTCGTTTAATGTCAATGATTATTTAATTTGGTTTGAAATGTCCGATTTATGTCGGTTTTGTCGATTTTGGTTTGAAATGTCGAATTTATGTCGATTATATCTGTATTCGTTTGACATGTCGAATTTATGTCGGTTATGTCGATTTTTGTTTGAAATGTCAAATTTATGTCGATTTTGTCAATTAAATGTTTGGAATGTCAAATTTATGTCGGTTTTGTCGATTAATTGTTTAGAATGTAAAATTTATGTTTTGACTTTAGTTTAAACTTAAATATTGAGTTCATGTCTGTCTGAACATAAGCTAAAAGGTTTGGTTTTGATTAACTTGAGTTCATGTCTGTCTGAACTTAAGTTAAAAGGTTGAAAGTTAGATTCAATATTGATTGAATTAACTTGGGTTCATGTCTGGTTGAACCTAAGTAAAATTGAATGTTGATTGAATCTAATTAACTTGAGTTCTTGCTGAACTTAAGTTAAAAGGTTTGGTTTAGATTATCTTGAGTTCATGTCTGTCTGAACTTAAGTTAAAAGGTTGAAAGTTAGATCCAATGTTGATTGAATTAACTTGGGTTCATGTCTTGTTGAACCTAAGTTAAATTCAATGTTGATTGAATCTAATTAACTTGAGTTCATGTCTGTCTGAACTTAAGTTAAAAGGTTTGGTTTAATCAGAAAATATCTAATTAAGTCTTAGGCCTTGTTTAAATAGGACTTAAAGGTTAATCAAATCTAATAAATTAGACTTAATTAGAATTTCAGACCATCCAAGTCCTTTTTAGGTATCGCTTAAGTTTTAATCAAGTCTAATTGGATTTAACCGAGATTTGTTTAGATATTAAGTCTTAGTGAATTAGACTTAATCATGGTTTCTGTTTATTTAAACCTTTGTTGATTAAGGTTTAATGATTTAATTAAGTCTAATGAAATAGACTTATTTAAGGTTTAAGTCAGATTTCGATTAGACTTAACTTCATGTCAGGTTTTTTTTAAGTATGATTTAACTTAAGTCTAATGTGGGTTTGACTTATGTTAGGTTTGAGTTAGGTTTGAACTTAAGTATAGTTTGACTTAAGTCTAATGTGGGTTAGAGTTAAGTTAGGTTTGAGTTAGGTTTATGTTAAGTTGAACCTAAGTTTGGTTTGACTTAAGTCTTATATGGGTTAGACTTAAGTTAGGTTTGAGTTAGGTTCATGTCAGGTTAAACCTAAGTTTGGTTTGACTTAAGTCTAATATGGGTTAGACTTATGTTAAATTTTGAGTTTAGGTTAAGTTAGGTTCAAGTCAGGTTGAACCTAGACTTAAGGTCGACTTAAGTTCAATATGGGTTGAACTTAAGTTAAGTTTTGAGTTTAGGTTATGTTAGGTTCAGGTAAGGTTGAACCTAGACTTAAGGTCGACTTAAGTTCAATATGGGTTGAACTTATGTTAAGGTTTTGAGTTTAGGTTAAGTTAGGTTCAAGTCAGGTTAAACTTAGACTTAAGATCGACTTAAGATCAATATGGGTTGAACTTAAGTTAAGGTTTGAGTTTAAGTTAGGTTCAATTTAGGTTGAACCTAAGTTTGGTTTGACTTAAGTCTAATATAGGTCAGACTTAAGTTAGGTTTGGGTTAGGTTCATGTCAGGTTGAACCTAAGTATGGTTTGACTTAAGTCTAATATGGGTTAGACTTAAGTTAGGTTTGGGTTAGATTTAGGTTCATGTCGGGTTGAACCTAAGTGTGGTTTGACTTAAGTCTGATGTGGGTTAGACTTAAGTTAGGTTTAAGTTTGATTTAGGTTCATGTCGGGTTGAACCTAAGTATGGTTTGACTTAAGTCTAATATAGGTTAGACTTAAGTTAAGTTTATGTTTGATTTAGGTTCATGTCGGGTTGAACCTAAGTTAAAGATTGAAAGTTTATTTTGGTTTTGGGTTTGGTTAAACCTTAGTTGGTTAAGGTTTAATAATTAATTAAGTCTAATGTGATAGACTTAATTAGAGTTTATGTGTGATTAAGTCTTAGTTAAGACTTAATAGTTTAATCGGGTCTAATTGGTTAGACCTAATTAGGGTTTTTGTTTGATTAAACTTTAGTTAGTTAAGGTTTAATGATTTAATTAGGTCTAATGGGTTAGACCTAATTAGGGTTTATGTTTGATTAAACCATAGTTAGTTAAGGTTTAATGGTTTAATTAGGTCTAATGGATTAGACCTAATTAGGGTTTATGTTTGATTAAACCTTAGTTAGTTAAGGTTTAATAATTAATTAAGTCTAATTTGATAGACCTAATTAGAGTTTAAGTTTTATTAAGTCTAATTTAGTTAAGACTTAATAGTTTAATCAGGTCTAATGGGTTAGACCTAATTAGGGTTTATGTTTGATTAAACCTTAGTTAGTTAAGGTTTAATAGTTTAATTAGGTCTAATGGGTTAGACCTAATTAGGGTTTAAGTTTGATTAAACCTTAGTTAGTTAAGGGTTAATGGTTTAATTAGGTCTAATGGGTTAGACCTAATTAGGGTTTATGTTTGATTAAACCTTAGTTAGTTAAGGTTTAATGGGTTAATTAAGTTTAATATGTCTTTAAACTTAATTAAAGATTTGATTTATATTAAACTTAATTTAGGTTAGGTTTGATGGGTTAATTAAGTTTAATATGTCCTTTAACTTAATTAAAGATTTGATTTATATTAAACCTAATTTAGGTAAGGTTTAATGGGTTAATTAAGTTTAATATGTCCTTAAACATAATTAAAAGAGTTTGATTTTTGTATTAAACCCTAAGGTTTAATGGTTTAGCTAGGTTTAAGTTGTCTTTAAAACTAATTATTATTTGACTTGGATTAATCACTTGCTTAATCCATGATGAGATGTATTAAATGTGTGAAGAAAACATTTTGAATTATTAATTTTAAAATTAATAAATCTTAACCTTATTTCAAAATCTCCTTTAGATTATTTTGATGACTTGAGAATTGTTGTTTTAGGATTGTTGGCTGATATCCTAATGTTCTCAATCATATTGCATTTTAAATTTTCCAATTTTTCCAAATTTTATAATTATTTTTGAAAATAATTACAAAATATAATGGAAATTAGGAAATCATATCCTAGAGAGCTATCCTAGCATTAGAAAAATAAGAAGATGTGCCTAAGGACTTAAAGGTAATTCTCTAAAAATTTCATATTTTTCTGACTTGTAAATAATTTTTAATAATTAAAATACTCTAGATAGTATTTAATTAATTAAAAATTAAATACTGAGAATAAAATTATGATTTTGTTCTCATAATTTTTTTCTCTTCAAGAGCTTTCGAGAGGTATTTTTATTTTATTTTTAGGAGGTCTGTGCAAAAAAGATATGAATTTTCGATTATTTTAAGGTTGTTTGGAAGTAAAATAGCTCCAGAATTACCAGAGGCCACCACGTGTCCTCGTACGATCGATGGACGGGAAGATTCGCTACGCGGATCCGAACACTAAACACGGTGCGGTTTGATCTGGACCGTCGATGACGTTGAAATATATTTTTTATCGTTCTACTTACATCACTATCAATTCATGTATCATGTCAAAGTCAAGGAGTCGCCACTCTTTTTCTCTATCCATCACCCTAATTCTTATTCTACTTAGACTTATTGTCAGAAGTCTTTGGAGATATTGAAGAAGGATTAATCATGATAGAGATTGAGAGAAAAAGAGATCAAATGATAATCTCATAGAACAAGTCTTCAGATTGTGTAATTACTGAAGTTTTTTATATGAGGAAATCACATGAAGATCTTGGGTAACCAGAGAGGTCTTATAGGTGAAATACCTATCCAGAGTTCTTTAATCTCCTATTGGAGCAAGCTCCTATAGTTAATTACATTCTGAACAATTAATACTGCCTAGGAAAACTCCCGATTAAGGTTAACATTTATCCTCGAAAAAGTATAAATGTTGTCGTGGCAGTGTGTTTTGTTTTATAATGTGATTTTTGTCATTTTGTATATCATGTCATATGTCATGTCGGGATATCGTAGTTTGAATGTCGTGTTATGTCATAATGTGTTGTCGTAATTTCATGTCATTTTATGTCGTGTCTTAATGTGAATCATAATGTCATGTCATTTTATGTGATGTCATAATTTCATAAGATCTCGTGATTAATATCTCGATTTGCCATGAGATATTTTATCTCCTATGTCCTTATTATGTCATGAGATACCTTCAATGATGTCAAGAAGATATCATTACTTATTTATTTTTGTTATTTTGTTTATGATTCCCTTTTGTTCTAAATTTTAGTTTTTTTCATGTCATTTTGGTATGTATTTGTTTTGGTTTCGTGTCATGTCATCATTTTATTGTGGTATAGAAATGTCATCATATGTTTTTATTAATGTTGATGTTATGTCGATGTCAATGTTAATAATTTTGTCATTTTATTTCAGATTTTGTGATTAACCTAAAATTCCAGTTGTCTTTGTTGTCATAACATTTTTGTTTTGTTGTTTGTAGAAAGTTTAGGTTTTGTGGCTATCCTAAAAGTCCTCATTTTGTCGTCAATGTTCCGTCGTCGACGTCCTGCAAAACAAAGTTAGTACATTCTATAACATGCAAAGAAAATCTAAACGAAATTTCATGCTTCATCCTGCAAAGAAAATAAAGTTAGAAATAATGTCATATCAAGATATTTAGCTCACCTGGTCAAAGTGTCCGTTGATCCAGAGTTGTCGAACATCCGAATGTGGCTGAGATGTCGTTTATATCCAATTTGTGTTGAATGTTGATTTAGACTTATGTCAATTTATTTTTGATTTGTATTAAATGTCGATTTAGGTTGGATTTTGGATTTTATGTCAATTTGGAGTTGATTTTGGGTTTTATGTCGATTTATGTTGATTTAGGTTTTATTTTGGGTTTTATTTCAATTCGAGTTTAATTTTATGTCGAGTTAAGTTCTATGTGGGTCGAACTTAAGAATTATGATGTCGTATGTTAAATTAAATTTGATACAGGTTGAACTTAAGAACTATGTCGGTTCATGTCGTGTTAAGTTCGATCATGTGGATTTATGTCGAATTATATAAATTTATGTTGAGTTCTATTGAGTTTGGTTCGAAATGTCGGTTAATGTCATTTAATGTCGGTGTTTATTGAATTTGGTTTGAAATGTCATTTAATGTTGAATTTGATTTGAAATGTCGATTAATGTCATTTAATTTCGGTGATTGTTTAATTTGGTTTGAAATGTCAGATTTATGTCAGTTATGTGGATTTTGGTTTAAAATGTTGAATTTATGTCAATTATGTCGATATTCGTTTGAAATGTCGAATTTATGTCGGTTATGTTGATATTCGTTTGAAATGTCGAAGTTATGCGGTTATGTTGATTTTTGTTTGAAATGTTAAATTTATGTTGATTTTGTCAATTAAATGTCAAATTTATATCGATTTTGACGATTTTGGTTTAAAATGTCGATTTTATGTCGGTTATGTTTGAATGTCGAATTTATGACTTGACTTAAGTTTAAACTTAAATCTTGAGTTCATGTCTGTCTGAACTTAAGTTAAAAGATTTTGTTTAGATTAACTTGAGTTCATGTCTGTCTGAACTTAAGTTAAAAGGTTTGGTTTAGATTAACTTGAGTTCATGTCTGTCTGAGCTTAAGTTGAAAGGTTGAAAGTTAGATTCAATATTGATTCAAATTAACTTGGGTTCATGTCTGGTTGAACCTAAGTTAAATTCAATGTTGATTGAATCTAATTAACTTGAGTTCATGTCCGTCTGAACTTAAGTTAAAAGGTTTGGTTTAGATTAACTTGAGTTCATGTCTATCTGAACTTAAGTTAAAAGGTTGAAAGTTAGATTCAATATTGATTGAAGTAACTTGGGTTCATGTCTGGTTGAACCTAAGTTAAATTCAATGTTAATTGAATCTAGTTAACTTGAGTTCATGTCTGTCTGAACTTAAGTTAAAAGGTTTGGTTTAGATTAACTTGAGTTCATGTCCGTTTTTACTTAAGTCTAATGTGGGTTAGACTTAAGTTAGGGTTAGGTTAGACTTAGGTTCATGTCAGGTTGAACCTAAGTATGGTTTGACTTAAGTCTAATATGGGTTAGACTTAAGTTAGGTTTGGGTTAGTCTTTGGTTCATGTCAGGTTGAACCTAAGTATGGTTTGACCTAAGTCTAATATGGGTTAGACTTAACTTAGGTTTGGATTAGACTTAGGTTCAAGTCAGGTTGAACCTAAGTATGGTTTGACTTAAGTCTAATATGAATTAGACTTAAGTTGGGTTTGGGTTAGACTTAGGTTCATATCAGGTTGAACCTAAGTATGGCTTGACTTAAGTCTAATGTGGGTTAGACTTAAGTTAGGTTTACGTTTGATTTAGGTTCATGTCGGGTTGAACCTAAGTATGGTTTTACTTAAGTCTAATATGAGTTAGACTTAAGTTAGGTCTGGGTTAGACTTAGGTTCATGTCAGGTTGAACCTAAGTATGGTTTGACTTAAGTCTAATATGGGTTAGACTTAACTTAGGTTTGGATTAGACTTCGGTTCAAGTCAGGTTGAACCTAAGTATGGTTTGACTTAAGTCTAATATGAGTTAGACTTAAGTTAGGTTTGGGTTAGACTTTGGTTAATGTCAGGTTGAACCTAAGTAGGGTTTGACTTAAGTCTAATGTGGGTTAGACTTAAGTTAGGTTTAAGTTTGATTTAGGTTCATGTTGGGTTGAACCTAAGTATGGTTTGACTTAAGTCTAATATGGGTTAGACTTAAGTTAGGTTTAGGTTTAATTTAGGTTCATGTCGGGTTAAACCTAAGTTAAAGATTGAAAGTTTATTTTGTGTTTGGGTTCGGTTAAACCTTAGTTGGTTACGGTTTAATAATTAATTAAGTCTAATGTGATAGACTTAATTAGAGTTTAAGTTTGATTAAGTCTAATTTAGTTAAGACTTAATAGTTTAATCGGGTCTAAAGGGTTAGACCTAATTAGGGTTTGTGCTTGATTAAACCTCAGTTAGTTATGGTTTAATGGTTTAATTAGGTCTAATGGGTTAGACCTAATTACGATTTAGGTTTGATTAAACCTTAGTTAGTTAAGGTTTAATGGTTTAATTAGTTCTAATGGGTTAGACCTAATAAGGGTTTATGCTTGATTAAACCTTAGTTAGTTAAGGTTTAATGATTTAATTGTGTCTAATGGGTTAGACCTAATTAGGGTTTATGCTTGATTAAACTTTAGTTAGTTAAGGTTTAATGGTTTATTTAGGTCTAATGGGTTAGACCTAATTAGGGTTTAGGGTTGATTAAACCTTAGTTAGTTAAGGTTTAATGGTTTAATTAGGTTTAATGACTTAGACCTAATTAGGGTTTGTGCTTGATTAAACCTTAGTTTGTTAAGGTTTAATGGTTTAATTAGGTCTAATGGGTTAGACCTATTTAGGGTTTATGCTTGATTAAATCTTAGTTAGTTAAGGTTTAATGGTTTAATTAGATCTAATGGGCTAGACCTAATTAGGGTTTAGGTTTGATTAAACCTTAGTTAGTTAAGGTTTAATGGTTTAATTAGGTCTAATGGGTTAGACCTAATTTGGCTTTAGGTTTGATTAAACCTTAGATAGTTAAGGTTTGATGGTTTAATTAGGTCTAATGGGTTAGATCTAATTAGGGTTTATGTTTTCCTTAAACCAAACGTTTAAGGAGTTTAATTAAGTTTAATATGTCCTTAAACTTAATTAAAGGTTTGATTTATATTAAACCTAATTTAGGTAAGGTTTAATGGGTTAATTAAGTTTAATATGTCCTTAAACTTAATTAAAGATTTAATTTATATTAAAGCTAATTTAGGTAAGGTTTAATGGGTTAATTAAGTTTAATATGTCCTTAAACTTAATTAAAGTTTTGATTTATATTAAACCTAATTTAGGTAAGGTTTAATGGGTTAATTAAGTTTAACATATCCTTAAACTTAATTAAAGATTTGTTTTATTTTAAACCTAATTTAGGTAAGGTTTAATGGGTTAACTTAGTTTAATATGTCCTTAAACTTAATTAAAGATTTAATTTATATTAAACCTAGTTTAGGTAAGGTTTAATGGGTTAATTAAGTTTAATATGACCTTAAACATAATTAAAGATTTGATTTGTATTAAACCTAATTTAGTTAAGGTTTAATGGGTTAATGAAGTTTAATATGTCCTTAAACTTAATTAAAGGTTTGATTTTGGTTAATTAAGTTTAATATGTCCTTAAACTTAATTAAAGAGTTTGATTTTTATATTAAACCTAATTTAGGTAAGGTTTAATGGGTTAATTAAGTTTAATGTCTTTAAACTTAATTAAAAGATTTGATTTTAATTAATTATGTCTAATATGTCCTTAAACTTAATTAAAGAGTTTGATTTATATTAAACCTAATTTAGGTAAGGTTTATTGGGTTATTTAAGTTTAATATGTCCTCAAACTTAATTAAAGATTCGATTTATATTAAACCTAATTTAGGTAAGGTTTAATAGGTTAATTATGTTTAATATGTCTTTAAACTTAATTAAAGATTTGATTTTTATTAAACCTAATTTAGTTAAGGTTTAATGGATTAATTAAGTTTAATATGTCCTTAAACTTAATTAAAGGTTTGATTTTGGTTAATTAAGTTTAATATGTCCTTAAACTTAATTAAACAGTTTGATTTTTTTATGAAGGTTTAATGGTTTAATTAGGTTTAAGTTGTCTTTAAACCTAATTATTGTTTGATATGAGTTGGATTCATCACTTGCTTAATCCATGATGAGATGGATTAAATATGTGAATAAAAGGTTTTGAATTATTAATTTTAAAATTAATAAATCTTAATCTTATTTCAAAATGTTCTTTAGATTGTTTTGATGACTTGAAAATTGTTGTTTTAAGATTGTTGTCTGTTATCCTAATGTTTTCAATGATATTGCATTTTAAATTTTCCAATTTTTCCAAATTTTACAATTATTTTTGAAATAATTACAAAATATAATGGAAATTTGGAAATCATATCCTAAAGAGCTATCCTAACCTTAGAAAAATCAGAAGATGTGCCTAAGGACTTAAAGGTAATTCTCTAAAAATTTCATATTTTTCTCACATGTAAATAATTTTTAATAATTAAAATACTCTAGAGAGTATTTAATTAATTAAAAATTAAATACTGAGAATAAAATTATGATTTTGGTCTCATAATTTTCTTCTCTTCAAGAGCTTTCTAGAGGTATTTTTATTTTATTTTTAAGAGGTCTGTGCAAAAAGATATGAATTTTCGATTATTTTAAGGTTGTTTGGAATTAAAATAGCTCCAGATTTACTAGAGGCCGCCACGTGTCCTCGTACGATCGATGGGCGGGAAGATCCTCTGCGAGGATCCGAACACCGAACACGGTGCGGTTTAATCTGGGCCGTCTATTCCGAAACATGGGATCAGACGGCTGGATTAATCCAGATAATTTAGAAAATTCCTGAACCGTCCAACTTCTAGGGCAATATCTCACTCATTTCTCAATGAAATTGTGTGATTTTTGAACCTATGGAATCATTTGAACGTGTAGAATGTATCTATACAGTGATGATACATTTCTGGGCTAGTTTAACCCATGATATTTTTAGAACATGCAATATTTTGGAGAAAATAATTCCATACTCTGGCCACAAGTGTATCAAGCTTGGTCATACCTTATGGCTGGCTTCTAGGACTTCCAAGGAAGATCTTTGCTGCTCCAGTTTGGTTTTATAGTTAGCCTTGGAGGAGAATTTTGAGAAAGTGGCTAATTTGGGCTGATTTTGGATTTTGATCAAATTGGCTTGATTGGGCCAACCCTATGGCTTCGGCTTGGTTGGAATAGGTTGTTGAGGTCCCCAGGAAGATTTTTTGTGTTGGGAGCCAAGGGACTTGGGTAGCCTATAGGATTCTATGGATTAATTTTCTCCTCTTGGATATTTTATCCAAGGGAGGGTATTTATAGCCATGAATGGCTATGGATTAACCTTGGTTGGCTTGGATTTGACCAGGGTATAGTTAGGGCTATAGAGTACAACCTCCCCCATGTAAACCAAGCTTCACCTCTTCTTCCTCCATGAGAATTTTTCCACTTAAGCAAGTGCACATTTCATAGCAATTTTGGCTTAAATCTTGTCATGATGGATTTTAGCCTCTTTGTTTCCATTGAAATGGCTAAATGGGAGGTTCATGGTGACTCAAATGGTTGAGACCGTCTCCTTGCAACACCTCATTTACCATTTCATGAGGTGGTGACACATTAGCCCCTCTCTTAATATTTTTCATAAAATATCATTATGGTTTTAACCATGGTGTGAAGGATGGTTAAAGCTTTGTCTCCTCACTATTGGATGGCTAGAGAGGTGGCTAAACTAACCTCACCATGGCAAAACACCTCACACTTTAAATTGCCATGGTTTTGCCACCTAATTTTTCATGTCATGATGGCCTTTACCAAGGCTAAATGTGAGTGATTTATGAATTGATTTTTCTTTAATGGTTCTTGTGTGATGTCATAAAAGAATTTTAGAATTTTTAGAAAACCATATGTCATAGGTTTTAAAAATTCCATTTACTGCCCTCTTTATTTTAAATTCCATATTTAATTAATTATGCCATTAATTAAATATTTAAAATTATTTTATTATTCAATAATTAATTGGATATAATTCTAAATTAATTATTTGATTAATATCCATGTCATTAAAATTGATTTTTGTCTCTTTTCACGACTTTTCAACTTAATTTTAATTTTAATTAATTATGTCATTAATTAAAATATGAAAATTAAATTATTGATCAATTAATTAATTAAAAATAATTTTCAAATCAATTATTTGATTAATTCCATTATTTTTAATCAATTTATGGATTTTGTGATTTTATGGCTTTTGAATTTAATTTTTCATTTTAATTAATTAGGTTATTAATTAAAATTTTAGAATTAATTCATTAGCCAATTAATTAATCAGAATAATTTTGAAATCAATTATTTGATTAATTTTGTCATTTTATAACTTTTAATTTAATTTTTATTTTAATTAATCATGTCATTTAATTAATTAAAATATTGAAAATTAAATTATTAGTCAATTTAATTAATCAAAATATTTTTTTTAAATTAATTTGATTAATTTGTCATTGTGGGTTTTAAACATGTCATTGGTTGTTTGATCAAAAATTGACCATTTTGACCAAAATTGTCATTTTGTGTCAAAAGGTTAACCTGTGGGGTCAACAGAGTTGATCATTGTGTCTGGTTTGGTCATTTTGACCAAAGTTGATTTTTTAGCTCAAAATGGTGACCTATGGGGTCAATAGGGTTGGTCATTGGGTCTGGTTTGACCATTTTGACCAAAGTTAACTTTTTAGGTCAAAAGGGTGACCTATGGGGTCAACAGGGTTGGTAATTGGGTCTGGTTTGACCATTTTGACCAAACTTGACTTTTGTAGGTCAAAAGGGTGACCTATGGGGTCAACAGGGTTGGTCATCGGGTTTGGTTTGACCATTTTGACAAAAGTTGACTTTTTAGGTCAAAAGGGTGACCTATGGGGTATACAGGGTTGGTCATTGGGTCTGATTTGACTATTTTGACCAAAGTTGACTTTTTAGGTCAAAAGGGTGACATATGGGGTCAACAGGGTTGGTCATTGGATCTGGTTTGACCATTTTGACCAAAGTTGACTTTTTAGGTTAAAAGTTATTTACTCATTATAAAAATGAGGTCAACAAAAGGGCTCCCAATATGTGTAGAATACTATATAAGTATTCTACACATATTGGCTTTGACCGAAGTGATCTAAGAGATGTCCCATAACAATCAGGAAAAGAGTGGGTATCATACTGCTCCAAGAGGATGTTAGATGTTTTGTTTGTCGGTTCATAGAAGGAATATTCTTCTCGTGTCTGAAAAGGAATTTACCGGGAGAGAAAATGGATGTCATATTCCATTTCTCAAAATGTCAATGTTGCTATTTTGTTAAAGGAATGCCATGATTTACGTGTCAGGAAAGGATTTATATCCCATAACTGGAGAGAGAAAATAGACGTCATTTTCTATTTTTCTCAAAATGTCAATGTCAAGATTTGGTTAGAGGAAAGCCATGATTTTCGTGTCAGGAAAGGACTTACATCCAATAACAGGAGAGAGAAAATAGATGTCATTTTCTATTTTCCTCAAAATGCAATGTAAAGATTTGGTTAGAGGAAAGCCATGATTTCTATGTCAGGAAAGGACATACATCCAATAACCGGAGAAAGAAAATACATATCATTTTCTATTTTCCTCAAAATGTCAATGTCAAGATTTGGTTAGAGGAAAGCCATGATTTCCGTGTCAGGAAAGGACATACATCCAATAGCCCGAGAGAGAAAATATATGTCATTTTCTATTTTCCTCAACATGTCAATGTCAAGATTAGGTTAAAGGAAAGCCATGATTTCCGTGTCAGGAAAGGACTTATATCTGATTACCAGAGAGAGAAAATGAATGTCATTTTCCATTTTTATCAAAATTTCAACATCAATATTTGGTTAGAGGAAAGCAATGATTTCCGTGTCAGGAAAGGACTTACATCCAATAGTAAAGGAGAGGATGAGTGTCAAACGTTGATAAGTCAAATGTAGCAATGTCGATATCTCAGACGTCGATAACAATTATATCAAAGGTCGAAATGTCGACGTGTCAAATGTTGATAACGATTGTTGATATGTGGAAAGGTCGATATGTCAAATATTGAAAGATCAATATCTCAAATATCGATAACAATTGTCGATATGTCAAATGTCGAAATGTTGATACGTCAAATGTCGAGATGTTGATATCTCGAATATCAAAATATCGTTATGTCAAATGTCAGAATGCTTGTCAAATGTGGTAATGTAAATTATGAGAATGTCATAATTTTCATGGCAGGAAAGGACTTTCATTTGAAAGTTATAAAGAGAAAATTGATGTCATATTCCATTTCTCAGAAATGTCAAATGTCAATGTCAAGTTATAGGAATGCCATAACTTCCATGTCAGGAAAGGTCTTATATCAATATATAAAGAGTGAGTGGCAAACTCAGAACGAAGAGTGTATCTGCTGGGGATTTGACCTTTATAGGTCGAAACAAGTTGTTCATCACAAGTTTTTTTTATTATATAATTTTTAATTCAAAATCTTTATTTTGGCATTTTTGGAACTATCGATGTATTGTAGATAATTGAGAAAAGAGAGTAAATGTCATATTCAACTTTCTTAAAAAAATTGTCAATGTCAAAATGTCGATTTTGGAATAGGAATGCGTATGAGACTTATATCCTATCCAAAGAAAAGTTGCTAAAGGAAAGTCAATGCCATGATGGTCTTACATCCAATAGCGAGAAAGAGAGTAGATGTTATTTTCCATTTAAGGAGGTTTTATACTACTTCTTAGAAATGTCAATATGTAGATTTTGGAATAGGAATGTGAATGAGACTTATATCCTATTCAAAGAAAGATTGCTAAAGGAAAGCCAATGTCATGATGGTTTTACATCCAATAGCGAGAAAGAGAGTAGATGCCATATTCCATTTAAGGAGGTCTTATACTACTTCTTAGAAATTTCAATGTCGTTTTCTTTTTGTTTTGGTTGTTTGTTTCCTAGTTTACAATACAAGTCATTCATTTTTGTCCATGTCCAATATTTTTCAAATACTACCCGTTGATTGGATGTATTATGTCTTCTTGTTTAATCTCCCAACTGACAGGATTTCCCCGAATGTGTCTTCAAGCATATGGGCCCTCCCATTAAGATAAGTGTTTGAAGTACTAAATCCAAATCCCTGATCTGAGTGTCCTAGGGTGAACCAAAGTATCATGGGCCCATATAATGCTTGTGATTTTTCCAAGCTTCCATGTTCTCCGAGCTGTAATTTCATATTTTTTTTGTCTGCTGATGTCATTTATAAGTAAGATCATTGCACTTCAAGTGGAAGCACAACTTAGGGCCCGTTTATTAAAGCAAATGATGTCGTTCATGTAGGTTTATGTAGTTTCCATTAATCACCAATTCTATAAAGATCATTCTGATTGTCTTTCAAAAATCACTTTGACATTTCCAAATTGGGGTTGGGGTTAGATCTTTTGGAAAATTATGACTTCAGAGCACAATTTCCATTAATCTCCAATAACAAAGCCATTTACCTTAGTTCTTTCTTTCTGGGTCTTAGGATATTTTTTTTTCAAAATTTTGATTATGTGATCAAAATATCTTTTATCTTCTAAAGATATGTCTGAACCAATTAATAGTCAACCAAAAGACGAGATCACTTAATTCTTTCCTGAATATAATATCGTAAGAATTTTCTTAAGACGTTTTTCAAGATTTATCAATTAGGGGAGAATTTGGACACCAATTTTTAATTTTATGCTCACCTCAAGCTTCTTCTCATAGAATTACTATATATGGTGGAGCATGTTAAAGATTTTGAATGTTTGAATTGAGACACCAATTTATTATTTTGTTCCCACCTCAAGCTTCTTTTTAGAAACCTTCTTTCTTTTTTTTTTCTTTTTATTCTTTTCTTTTTTTTTGGTAGGGCAATCTTTAATGATTTTGAATGCCTGAATTCAAACACCAATGTTTGATTTGCTACTCACCTCAAGCTTCTTCTCAGAGAATTACTATATCTGGTAGAGCATGTTTTAAGGGTTTTGAATGTCCAAACTCCCCTAATTAATAATTCTCAAATATTTCTTAAGAAGAATTCAGAGATATTAGAACTCATTCAGAAGTCAGGACCCAATCACATGGTAGAATATTAAGAGGCTCGTGACATCTTTAGTCAATTACTTACATTTTGATCATAATATTTTATTTTTCATTTAGGATCCAGTCTGAAGATTTAAGACAAAGGGCCCAGTTATTAAGGCATTAATTTCATTTTCCCCTTGAAATCATAATTTTCTTATCAAAATGTCAGAATTTTTGTCTTGAATTCTTCCTTTCTCAGTTGTTTTTTTGTCAATAGGTGAATGAGAAGAATATTTCCAAAGATATTAAATCCAAAGATTTCAAATTTCATTCTACCTCACAGATCAATTTGGGTTTTATTAGATCCAAAGATTTCAAATTTCATCCCTCGTCACAGATCAATTTTCATTTTTCCACAAAGGACATTCTAGTTAACTAGTCCTAGAACTAGACTAAACATAGATCAGATTTTCGCTCCAGCTGATTTCTTTCTTTCTACAAAGCTGTCCTAAGGCAAACCCTTGATGGAATTCATCTAAAAGTGATCGTCTTCCCGAAAATTGATTAATGATTTTGATTTTTAGAGTCTTTGGTAGATTGACAAATCAGAACCTTGAGGGTAAGAAAAAAATCAACTAGAGGAGTGGATCAAAGGCTGTGAAAAGCATAACCATGGAGAATAGGTTCAGAGGCCATAAAGGCATAACCTAGGGAAGTGGTTCAGAGGCTGTAAAAAGCATAACCTTGAAGAATAGGTTCAGAGGCCATAAAGGCATAACCTAGGGAAGTGGTTCAGAGGCTGTAAAAAGCATAACCACGAAGAATAGGTTCAGAGGCCATAAAGGCATAACCTAGGGAAGTGGTTCAGAGGCTGTAAAAAGCATAACCACGAAGAATAGGTTCAGAGGCCATAAGGGCATAACCTAAGGGAGTGGTTCAGAGGCTATAAAAAGCATAACCATGAAGAATAGGTTCAGAGGCCATAAGGGCATAACCTAAGGGAGTGGTTCAGAGGCTATAAAAAGCATAACCATGAAGAAAAGGTTTAGAGGCCATAAGGGCATAACCTAAGGGAATGGTTCAGAGGCTGTAAAAAGCATAACCATAAGGCATAACCTAAGGGAGTGGTTCAGAGGCTGTAAAAAGCATAACCACGAAGAATAGCTTCAGAGGCCATAAGGACATAACCTAAGGAAGTGTATCAACGTATTTTTATGCTGTGTTTTGAAAAGGAGGTCGCCTACAGAAGTTGTCGGCGAATTTTAAATTTTAAATTTAATTTAATTATATATGTAATTTAGAAATTAGTATTTGATTTTGAAAATAATTTTAAATTTGAAAACTTTAAGATATGAAATCAAACCAATCTCACATCCCAAATAGTTTATATAAACGAGAACCGCACCACAAACTGTGTATTTATCCCAAGGAATAGACACATTGCTTGATGATGGGGCTCGATTAAATAAACTAAAAGATTTCCGATATCTGTTTGGTTTGCGAACCAATTTTATAAGCCGACAAGTTCCCTTGCTTAATATAAAGAAATTAAGCAGGGTTTATATTACCTGGGTTCTTAAAGTTCCTTATAAGGGCAAACCCCTATAGTTAATTACATCTTAAATGACGGGAATCACTTAAGAAAACTCTCGATAATGATCAGTGGTTTTGCTTTCAAGAATTTCAAAGTTTAAGGTTTTCAAAGGATTGAATTTTGGAAATTTCAATTGGGAATCGACCAAATTTGGAACAATTTATTTTGGGAATCCAAAGGAAGAAAAGTAGGAGAAGCTGAGGATCCAAGAAGAATCTTGGCAACTTCCCAAACTATCCTATTGTTTGGCTTCAATTTTGGAGTTTATTTAATGTTGCAATCCTGCCAATTTTATTTAATTAGGACTTATACTTGTATGATATAATCACACAAATAGTCTCGAAGATGTGAGAGTTTATGTCGTACCAAACGACTACCTCAGAGTACTAAGACGGGTTAGGGCTTAATTTACATGACATGATCATGCAAATGCCTAACGAAGAGTTGAGGATTTATGTTGCACTAGGCAAACTACCTCGAAATCCTATGGCTTTGTTATTTAATTCTAAGAAAGGTTTTGCTGAAGTAGACTCGAGTTTTGCTGATGACGATGGCCGTGCTGCCCACTGTGCTCTAGGCTCCTTGTTGTTGCAGAAGTTTAGTTTTAGAAGTCATAAATCAGGGATGAGAGAAGTGTTTTGGTTTAGAGAAAATCTTAAAACCCAAGTGTTTTTAATATTTTAATTAAAACAAATCTTAAAGTTGTTTAAACAGAACCGATTAAGATCCCATGGTTCCGTCATCCCGACACCGTTATTTTCATCGAATTCACATAGTCCAGATTAATTTGCTAAACTCAACTGAATGAGTTCCACACTTTCATTTAGACCGTGGGAAATCCCGTTAGCAACACGTGGGTTACATCATCCGAGGTATTCCCGATCATTAAATGAGACGTTTTAATTTAGTTGTAATTGTAGTTTTGTTGTTCTGTTTGTGAATAAATTTTGAGTTGTTTTATATTTAGAATGTTGTGGCAGTGAATTTTATCTTGTAATAACTTTTTATTTAGTTTTGGTTTCAGTTCAGCGACTATCCTAAAGGTTTTGGTATTCATGCAACAGTCTTATTTATCATGCAAGAAGGGTAGAGTTCAGTGCATGTAAGTAAATTGCAATAAAGTAAATCGCAATAAAATAAAAGCGTACCTGGAGGGTCTTCTCGTCATCCCAAGCTGCAGTTAAAACACATGTTAAGGCATTTAAATATTTCAACAGATACCTAGGTAAAGCTAAGAGAAGGGTTTTGGTTGTCTACCAAATTCCTAATCCTATAACTAGTCATCTTCTATGACGTCTAGGTTCTTGGTTTGGTTTAAGAATGATTTTCCTCATCAAAGAACAATTAAATTCAATTGTTCTTCTAAAACATCCCGTCAAATTGAGGAAGTGCTTAGGACGAGTCCTAAACATCTATTAAATACTTCTGGGATTATTTTTAGTCCAAGTAAATTTAGTTGCACAGGTGAATTAATCATCCATGAGTTTAGTTAAACTTTGTCTCTTGTTCAGTGAACTTGGGTATTTGATTACCTGATGAATGAAGTGACATCTCACTTAATACTCTATTTAAGAGTTATAATAATTAAAGCCTTTAAGGGCAAGTTGGTTTATTGAGAATTTTAATCATTCTTAATTTAAAATTTGAGTTAATGATTTAAAGTGATTTAATTTAATTATGAGGTTTTAATTAATAATTTTAAGTTTGGAATAGTGTTCAAATTATTTGAGATTTAATTTAAATCTTTACACTTTCAATTATCTTAGTATTTCAGATTGATGTTCATCTTTTAAATTTACTTAAATAGAAAGAGGTGTTGAAATTATTGGTATGTTTTGATTTATCTCTTAATGATTTCATTTAGGTTTGTTGTTAAGTGATTTTAATTTAATTTAATTTAATTTTATTTTATTTTATTTAATTTACTTTCATTTCATTTAATTTAATTTAATTTAATTTAATTTAATTTAATTTTTAATTTAATTTTAATTTAATTTTAATTTAATTTAATTTAATTTTAGTTTCAATACTTTAAATTTAATTTCATTTAATTGTTAAGGTGTTAATTTAATTTAATTTAAACTTTGACTTGACTTAAGTTAATTTAATTTAATTTAACTCCAAGATTTTAAATTTGATTTTAATTATTGGACCATTTAACATTTTAAGCTTTAATTCATTTAAGGGTTATCTTCTTTTAATTTTTAATTTATTTAGTTTAGATTATTATTTTATTTTTTAATTAATAATTAAATATTATTGAAGTGGCTTATTTAGGTATTTTTAAATTAAAGAATAAATATCCTCTTAATAATATCTCTATTTTAATAATCCAAATTTTAAATATATTCTTCCCAAAATTTAAATTATTTAATTAATTAGAGTTTCGTTTTGTTATTTTCAAAGTGTTTAATGGATTTCTACCCTTTTATTCCCTAAGTTTCAATCATCCAAGAGAAAGTAAAAATAAAATATTTTACCCTCCATTTTGATTAAACCTAAAGTTTTAATTAAGGGTTAAAATTTTTAATTACCTTTATGCCCTTTTAGGCTTGTTTATTTCATAACTCACTAAATTGAGCTCAAATGAATTTGAAATTTTTATGTCACCTTATTCACATGTCAATTAAGACATTAGAGGAGAAAATGTGATTTTTCTGAATTTAATTTATTTATGTAATTATTTTTATTAGAAAATAGGGGTTTTCAAAGAAAATTCAACAACATGACCAAGGAAAGGTTTTTGTACTTAAGAAAATTATTAGATGTCCCTAATGACTAGAGGACAACCTAGACCATTTTTGTGATTTTTTGAATTATATTGTATTTATTATAATTATTTTGATATTTAGAGTATTAATTAATTTAAAAGTAAAATAAAAATTGAAAAATAGATTTAATATTTTTCTTAAATTTCGCTGACCTCAAGGAGTCTAGAGAAACAAACTTTATAATTTTCTGATTTTCCTTTGATTTATTAGAATTATTTTAGTGAAAAAGTTTGAAAATTCATTTTTTAATATTAAAAATTACATTAAGCGTTTAAATTTTAATATCTTATCCTAGGGACTTAGGAAAAATATTTGGTTTGTTCTTAAGTGATTAGGAGTCAAAATGTGAAATTTTTATGATTTTTAATATTTTTGTGATTTTTATTATATTTGAATTATTAAAATATTAAAATATTGTAAAAAATCAACTCTTTTAGAAAATTCCAATTTTAATTTTTCTGAACTCCCTTGATATCAGGGAAGCTCGAAAACCATTTTTGTGAATTTTTTAACAGTATTTTTGGAGTTATGAATTTTTTAAGTTCCATTCTGCTTATGAGACTGAATCAATCCATTTGGTGGGGTTAATCAAGTCCAATTGATTTCAAAATTTTATGTAAGGTTCTTCTAACCCTAAAGAGCAATGAAGAATTGTTTTCAAGTCAATTTGATGTGTTGTTAACCCTAATTAATTCAAATTCAAGTTTGGGAGTTTAAGACAATTAAGGTTATTATGAATGAATTAACTCAAAATATATTTTTCATAGGGTCCTCTCGTCCTAAGAAATATCACCAAATTTTTCTAGAATTTATTTTACAACATACTAATTATTGGAATTAAAATACCTAAAATAGTGACATGAACATGAAAAATCAATAACTCTTCACAGAAATGGCCTCTGACCTTGAAAAATTCAGGAAATGTTCCCAAGATCAGAGGCTTCAAAAGTCATATGGTCTCATGCCATGGTGAATTATCTATGCAAATGGAGAATCAAAACATTGGAAACAGTAAATAAATTATTAAAAATAAAATACTCATCCAATTAACTTGATTTATTTTCCACATTATTCTCCTCTGTTCGCTGAGGAAGAGGGTATTTTTATTTTATTTTTGTGATTTTTCTATGCAAAGATATGAATTTTTGAAGTTCAGGGCATTTAAATAATTCAAATTTACCCTAATTTCCTACTTATCCGACTCGGCACCGCATCAACCTAAGGCAGATCGAAAGCCCACACTTTGCTCGGTGAATCGACGCCGTCATGTGACTCAGCGCTCCAGGGGCCCACAGTTCAAGTAACATTCAGCTGTCTAGCTTGATCTCGACCGTCCTCTCGATACACGCGCCATCCAACGGCTCCTGGTCATCATCTACGACAGGTGTGCACCCGTGACCATCCACACTCAAACCCTAATATCTCTCTCGATTCTCAATGGATTTTCAAGTTCTTATACTCTATCGATTCGTATTGAAGAGACAAACACATCCATATGGTTTATAAGCTATGAAATTGACCCAAACAAAATGGAGAATTACTGGAAGCTCGGGAGGAAGAATGAGTTCATAGCTTTGCTCAGAGAAGTGAAGCTTCGATCTGAGGGTTGTGTCACCTTCGATTGAGTCCAAGCAAGCTCCAGATGAAGTGTCTGGCTCTGGGGAATTGTCTAAGTATGAAAGTGACCAAGGTCGATCACAAAGCTTGGAGGCTGGATGCAATGGCTGGCCTGGTGAGGGGGCTTTTGCTGGGGAACTTTTCCTCTTGGTCTGGTGAAGGTGTAGGGTCAATCAATTTGAAGATTGGCTCACTATGGTGAAGTGTCCTTTTTTTTGGGTGGATTTTCAAATCAGAAATTAAGCTCTGTTAATGGGATCAACTGCTCTAGGTTAGGAGAAGGTCTTGGAGAAATTTTGGCAGAGTTTCCTTAAGGTCTAGTTCATCACCTTGTTTGGTCGAGATGTGAGTGGGTTTAAATAGAGGTGGCTGGAGGGCCTCCCAGGGGGGTTTAATGGCTTGGGTCCACTGCTCAGGGCAATGGAAGAATAGCTGCAATGGCCGTTTAGGTTGAGACAAGTCAGCTAATTCAAATTTAATTTTTGATTCAAATTAAGCCTCTCGGCCTGGTGGTTTCCGGCGGCTGTGGTGGCTGATCGGCCAGGCATTGGTCACCCTCAGTGTCAGGGAGGTTAGTGCTTGAGTTTGGTGCCAACAATTGGCTTTAGATATGTGTGAAGGAGTTGGATTGAAATGGAATGGGGAGAAGGTTATTTTGGGTTCAAATGGGTCAACCCATGGTTTTGGGCTTGGTGCACCACCCAAGGCCTGGATCTAAGCTGAAAAGGTTCATTTGGGTCAGCCAAGAGGAAATGGTATAGTCTCCATCAAGGATTAGGTGGCTAACTTGGTTTAATGTGTATCATGGATGAGGATAAAAAGGCTTAAGGAAGTCTTAAGAAAGGGGCCCCTCCATTTGCCATAAATGACATGGTGAGGTGTCAAAACTCTCACGGCTTCATATGGCATGCAAATGGCTTACATTTGGCTTACATTTGGCTTGGAAAAGGTTGGCTTGTTTCATGAAAAAGGTTTTTAGGATTTTTTTGTATTTAGGGGTAATTTGGCATGTGGCTTGATTTGGAATGACTTGATTATTGATTTAGGACTTAGGGATGATTTCAATTAAAGGTATGATGAGAAGAATTTGTCATGTGGGCTTTGGATTGATTTTGGGCTTTTTTAAAATCATTTTGGATGGGCTTTTAAAGTGGTTTAAGGAAGTAGGCTTTAGGATTTAAAGTAAATTTAGGATGAAAATTTTGTAAATGATAGTGCCAAATAAATGTTACAATTGGTTTAGGCATGTGTCATGAGTGGTTTGGAACAAGTTTAAAGTGATTTTGAATTGAATTGGGTTGAATTTGGGCTTTTTTGGTAAAGGGGCCAAGGTGGGTCAAATTAGACTAACTTGGGATAAGGATGGGCTAATGTTGGATTTGATGTAAAATTAATGTTGAAAAATGTTTATGGGAGTGTTACAAAGTGTTCTCAACTTTGGTTGGGCTCTAATTTTCGGATTTGGGCCCATTTGGGTTAGGTTTGGGCTTATGTCAATTTAAGGGATTTTGGTTTTGGGTTAGGTTTGGGTGGAGTTTAGGTTCAAATTTTGGGCAAATCAAGTTAGTGTTTTGTTTATGGGGATTTTATGAAGGCTTTAGAAAAGATTTGAGGCCAATTGGAGTTGAATTGGGCTAGGTTTGGGCAAGGTTTAGGTCATGGGCCAAAATTGGGCCTTAGGCTTCAAATTGAAATTGGGCCCAAATGTCAATCAAATTGGAGTTGAATTTGGTCTAAATTGATAAAGGGGATATTGAATTTAAGTTTAGAATTGAATTGGACCAAAATTGAGGTCAATTCGGGTGGTTTGGTTTGACATTGGGTTCACTTGGGTTAAAAATGGGTCAAATTGGGGGTTTTGGTAAAAGTTGGGTAAATTTTCAAAATTGGCTCATGGTGTAGTTGATCAAAATGAAATTGAGAATATTTGAGATTTTCTAGAATTTTTTGGGAATTTTAGAATTTTTGGATTTTTGGGGTAAAAGGGTATTTTGGTAATTTAGGGGGGGTAGGGGTATTTTTGGAAATTTTGGTATTTTTGGCCAAAGATGATCAATTTGAGTGGTGGGAAGTGTTTCGGATTGATTTTGAGGGATCTTGGGTAATTTTACAAATTTTGGGTCATTTCAAGGGTATTTGGTAGGTTTGGTGGGTCCGGGGCCCGGGGGTCAAAAATTGAAATTTTGAAAAAAGGAAGATTGATCAAATGGTAGTGAAATAGGATCAATTTGGTTGAGCCATGAAGCCATATTAAGCCCATATGAGCCATGACATGACTCATTTGAGGCATTCACTATGTTGTTCCTAACCCTCTTAGCCAGGGGCTTAGGAGTTAAGGACCATCCATATGAATTACCTACATGAGTTAGGAAGTCAATTTGTGTGAGAGTGTGGTTTTTGGACTTGGATTGTGTGTGAGAGTGTAGTGTATGTGCAAGTGAACCCTCACCAGACCAAGCCACCCAGGGTATTCCTAAGGCCAAAATGTCTTATAAGGAACTCATCCTATAAACCTCCACATTTGATTTCAACCCTCTAGGTTATTAGGGGTGTACAATCAAGCTTGTGGGGTTTGCAGGGAGTGAAGAAGTAGTTTGAATTTCTAAATTGTGGGTTCCATTTCTAGTCCTCTAAGATTAGTCAAAGGAATAGCCTAAGGCTAGATCCTAAGTACTAAAGAGAGAAGCAAAAGACCTCACGAAAATTAAGGTCAACAAATGGACCCCCAGTAGGTGTGGTGTGCTAACCAAGCACACCGCGCGTATTGGTGATGACCGAAGAGATCAGCAAAACCAACACAGATGTCCAAGTGACAAACTTAGGACGAAGTAGAAGAATTTCCGCTGGGGAGTATCAGGTATATTTCCAAGACTGGAGATTCCTGAACTCTCGCTGGGGAATGGAAAGGAGGTGAATTCAAAATCACAAGATCTGGGGAATTCGATTTAGATTTCATTTTACTTTTAAATGTCAAGTTTCAATGTGTGAGTTTATATTTCGATTTGTTCTGAGTTTCAATTTCGAATGAAGTTTTAATTTAAAATCAATTTAAGGAAATTTTGAATTTGAAATTTGGATTTGAAAGGAGAATTGAAACCTGGGTTTCTACCTCGGGATTACGAAGAGAACTGGAATTTAGGTACCAGCCTCGGAGTGAGAATCAGAGTTTAAGTATCGATGGAAAAAGGATGAGAATCAGAATTTACGTGCTGATCTCGAGAGAGTGAGATTTGAAATTTAAGTATCAAACCTGAAAGAGAATCGAAATTTAGGTATCGATCTCGGAAAGAGACTCGGAATTTAGGTACCGACCTCGAAATGAGAACTAGAATTTAGGTACCAGTCTCGGAATTTAGAGGATCGAAATTTGGTATCAACCTTGAAAGAGAATCGAAATTTAGGTATCGATCTCGAAGGAAGAGAACTAGAATTTGGTACCAGTCTCGGAAATTTAGAATTAAAATTTGGTATCAATTCAAAAGAGAGTCGGAATTTGGTACCAACCTTGAAGGAAGAGAACTGGAATTTAGTACCAGTCTCGGAATTTAGATGATTGAAATTTGGTATCAACCTCGAAAGAGAATCGAAATTTAGGTACCGATTTCAGAATGAGAACTGAAATTTGGTACCAGTCTCAGAAATTTAGAATTAAAATTTGGTATCAATTCGAAAGAGAGTCAGAATTTGGTACCGATCCTGAAGGAAGAGAACAAGAATTTGGTACCAGTCTCAGAATTTAGAGGATTGAAATTTGGTATCAACCTCGAAAGAGAATCGAAATTTGGGTATCGATCTCGGAATGAGAACTGGAATCTGGTACCAGTCTCGGAAATTGAGAATTGAAATTTGGTATCAATTCGAAAGAGAGTCAGAATTTGGTACCGACCTCGAAGGAAGAGAACTGGAATTTGGTACCAGTATCAGAATTTAGAGGATTGAAATTTGGTATCAACCTCGAAAGAGGATCGAAATTTAGGTATCGATCTCGGAATGAGAACTGGAATTTGGTACCAGTCTCAGAAATTTAGAATTAAAATTTAGGTATCAATTCGAATGAGAGTCAGAATTTTGTACCGACCTCGAAGGAAGAGAACTGGAATTTGGTGTCAGTCTCGGAATTTAGAGGATTGAAATTTGGTATCAACCTTGAAAGAGGATTGAAATTTAGATATCGATCCCAGAATGAGAACTACAATTTGGTACCAGTCTCAAAAATTTAATTAGAAATGGAAACTGGTTCCAATCTCGAAGATTTATCTGTAGGAAGAGGGACCCAATCCCATGCCATCAGAACCAAATCGAACAAAGTTCATGGCTCTGTGTCAATAGAACTAGTCGATCCTATAGGACACAAAAGAAAGAGAATTGAAAGGAGCTGGTAAGCGTAACAAGCTGAAAAGACTTGACTTAACGACAAGTCGAAGAGAGTATTTAAACTTAAAAAGAGTTTCAAAAAGATTTTTATTGAGAAAAGAACTGAAAGGTTCGAATCAGAGGATTCAGATCGGAATTCAATTTGAGATTTAGAGTTGTTTTGTTTGTCCTTTAACGATCCCATTTTATTTATTTATTTATTTTTGTTTATTTAGTGTTCTTGTGAATTTAAAGTTCATTTCAATATTTCGATTTTTAGGAAAAGTTCTCATTTATTTTCTTTTCTTTTCTGTTCTTCGTTCAAAGTTCATTTAACTCTAATGGCGTTTCCCAGTCAATTTGTACAAAAAGAAGTAAAGGAAAAATATGACGTTGTTGTTCTCATTCCAACTTGCTGAAAATACATCATACAACTTGATCTAATCGTGATGACATTTTCCTCGGAAATTTAATGTCTCATACATCCATGTAAATCCAAAACGGATTGTGTAAGCTTCTTGTTGATCCATCCAAAAGCGTCTGTCAAAAATCCATGTCTGAATAGTAAGAAACATGGGCAATAACATCACCTTCCAAGCCACCCTTGGCAGGAATGCCGCATGGATGTGTATTGGAGGTGTGCTATTTCCCATGTAACTCACAGCTCTTAGGGCCGGAGACTCTCTAATTCTGGATCAGGTTGAAAGTGGTAAGGCATTTTTCTGTCGTCCATTCTTCTAAAAGTAACTGAGATCCGCTCCACAGACACTCCTGGAATGTAATGCTCCAGGACGGAACCTACCGGTAGTGGCATCTCCACCGGCCCTCGGAACTCACCGAGGCCTGCAATCCAGAGGTTAGATCCGAACATGATGTTGCACTGGTTGACAAATGACACTATCCAGAAGGGTCTAACAAAGTCGTGATGGTCTATATGTGGAGGTATGCAGTAGCCTTCCTTGTAGATGTTAATAATGCAGCTATTGGGTATGCAATCTGCAGGCAATACCCTCCATTTGATCATCCTTTTCACCATTCTCTTAATAATTCTTGGCATCGGATCCACCTCACTGCAATGGAGTATCCCTGGTGGATTTCCTTTTCTGTCTATGGCAAAATTGTAGCAACATCCGCATTGGATTGTAACTCTTCCTTTTCCTGGCATCCATCTTTGGGGTTATGAATACGTCTTTTATATCTGGCGGCCAGCTTGGACCTTTTTCTGTAATTCGAGGATGTAGTCTACAATTTGTTGTTGCTCATAATCTGAGAAAACATCTGTATGCAGCTCGAGGACTTCCAAGATGTTGAACCTCTTATTTCCAATTCTTTCAAAGTACTCAAAGGTTTTCTTCTCAACTAGTTGCATTTTCTCCAACTCGTATTCCGGGATTATCTGAAGTCCTCGGTGTCTAGTAACATACTGCGGGATGTATGGCTCAACCCCAGCACGTTCTTCTGCATGTCTCGGCTCCTCGGGGATAGTCTCATTAGGGACATCCTCCGGGGTTGCTTTCGCAACAAGAGTCTTCGGATCATGTATCTCTACTCGGCGTCGAGGTACTAACTCTATTTCTACTTTTCTTGGTATTTCTCTTATCTATTCTGACTTTCTTGGAGTTGACTTTCTTCTTTCAGGTTCCTGACGAACCGGTCTCCTTGGAGTATTTGCACTAACGGTATCCACTGTCTGTTTATGTTGATCTTCTGCTAACTTGGTCAACAATTCACGAATGTGACGATTCTTATTTCTTCGCTGGGTAGCAGTGAGAGTAGCTCTCCTTACCCCTTGAATTTCTGCGGGCGCGACGCTGACTAGCCAACCCTCTGCTGTGGCAACCACGGACTTAACTTTCTTATCTTCTCTGGTTGCATGAGCAGTGTTTGCTTTTCTTTTCTTGCTGCTGGCTTGGTGGCTCGGGCCACCCATTTTCATCACTGTCTAGCTGTGAAGTTCTTCTAGATCAACTGGGATCCAATCATTTTATTCGTATTGTAAGCCGGCTGGTGTGAATTCTGAGTCAATCTCTATCACTGCTCCATCCCTCACCCTCTTTTCATCAAGTGCTAGACTCACGCCATTTCTAAAGTTTAGAACCAACCGCCCATTCGACATTTCCCTGCGAAAAAAAAAGGAAAGGATCAAGGGCTGTACTAAGAACAAGAACAATAAGAAAAAGACACTTAAAAATTCTTATTCACTTCTTTTAAATTTAAAGGAAGTAGGAAGAGATGAGAAAATATCAGGAATGAATGGATTTAAAAGGAAAAATTGATATTTTATTATTATGATTTCCCATGTTTTCTTTTTAACATTTTCGTCGATGAGATTTTTTTTTTATCATCCATTTTATTTCGTTTTGGGTTCGGACCCAGTCACAAAGTGATTACTTCACCCATGTTTCTAGGGATAAGATTCTACTTTAGAGGCCACCCTTCGAAACATTAGGTTGCGTAATACTTCTTTAAATACCGTCCATTGATTGGAAGCATCGGTCGTTCTCCACGGCAATTCATCAGTTGGTAGGAACCTCCTGAGTTGACTGTCTCGATCATGAACAACCCTTCCCATGTTAGTTCAAATTTACCACCTATCTTGCAGTGTGCAAGGATAGGTCTTCTCAGAACCAAAACTAAGTCACCGACTTTGAAAGTTCTGGGACAGACTAATTTATCATGAGCCTGAATCATCTTGGCTTGATACAGTTCCAAATTCTGCTATGCTGAAAGTCTTTTTTCCTTCTAAGCTTTAAAATTCTTCCAGTCGTAGTCTGGCATTTTCTTCTGTAGTGATCTTTCTGCAACTACAAATCGGAGTGATGGAAGCTGAACTTCCAGGGGCAAGACGGCCTCGGACCCGTACACTAAAGCGTAAGGCGTAGACTAAGTAGGATTCCTAAAAGTCATCCTGTAGGCCCATAAGGCTTCTAACAACTTCTCGTGCTAATTTCTCTTGTTGTCGTCCAAAATTTTCTTTAAAATTTGAACGAGAATTTTATTAAAAGCATCGGCCAAGCCGTTTGCTCTTGGGTAGTAGATCATTGAGTATCGCCAATCGATCTCGTGTCTTCTAACAAAATTGTTGATCTTTGTACTTTTGAATCCAGATTCATTATCTGAAATGATCCTGCATGGTACTCCAAAACGGTAGACGACTTGCTTCTTGAAAAACTGTAGCACGTGGTGTGCCTTCACTTCTTTGAGTGGTATAGCTTCTACCCATTTAGAAAAGTAGTCTGTAGCTGCAAGAATGAAGCGATGTCCCTCTTGAAGAAGGCGGCTCTATCGGACCCACTATATCTGTGCCCCAACACTCAAATGGCCACGACGCGATTGTCGGATGTAGCACATTTGGAGGTTGGTGTAGAACCACTCAGTGCACTTGGCCCTGGTAACAACTTTTGGCAACTTTCATACAGTCAGTCATCATTGTGGGCCAGCAATAGCCTAGTCTTTTAATCTTCATTTTCATTTTCAGACCCGACGGATGAGCGCCACAAAGTCCTGAATGTATTTCTTTAACGATTTCATGAGCCTCGGACCCGCTTAGGCATCTTAGCCACATCTGATCAAAAGAGCTTCTGTATAATGTATTATTTATTAATGCGTAAGACAGAGTTCTTTTCTTGATTTTATGGGCTAACGACTTATCGTCAGGCAGGTTTCCTGTCTGCAAGTAGTCTATTAATGGCTGCCGCCAATCTTCTATATTTTCTATCACTGCTGCAATTGTTTCTTCTGCTTTTCTTTCTGATTTATGTATTGTATCCATGTTGAGCTGTGATAGGACCTGTCGTCCTCGAACTGACACTTCAACTGACTCATCCTGCAAGCAGGTAAATTCCTTTGCAAGACAGACTAACGCATCTGCGAGAGTATTTTCTCTTCAGTGAATCTTGTAGATTGTTACGTTTGGAATTTGTTCCAACAATTTCATGGCATACTGAAAGTACTGCTCGAGCCTTGGCTTTAAAATTCTGTACTGTTAGGAGACCTGTTGAATGATCAATTAAGAATCTCCGTAGATGTTGATGTCCGTTATTCCCATCTGAATGGTTAATTCCAATCCAGTTATAAGGGCTTCGTATTCTGCCTCGTTGTTTGTACACGGTTTTATTAAGTGGTAGGAGTATCTTAACATCCCCCACTCCGGTGTTATAAAGATTAGTCCAGTTCCTGCCTTACCGGGCACTATCATTTCTGATTCTTTGTTCTTTTGTGCTGAGGACGCACCGTCGAAGTATAGTTCCCAACTTCGATTATCAGGGTCTTCTAGGCTCATTATCTGCTCATCAGGCAAATCGTCGTTGAGAGGCGAATCTGCCGGTAAAGGGTGTGCTGCAAGGAAGTCTGCTAGGACTTGTCCCTTTACGGCGCGAAGAGGAATGAAAGTTATGTTGAATTGCAATAGTATCATCGACCACCTGGAAAGTCTGCCAGAAAGCGTCGGTCGGTTCATCAAGTATTGCAACAGATTAACTCTCGAAATAAGGTTGACCTTATGAGAAAGCATGTAATGCCTGAGCTTTTGAGTGGCGAAGATCAGGGCCAAACAATGCTTCTCAATCGAAGGGTACTTTACTTCCGTCGGGGTTAGACGACGTCTTAGGTAGTAGAGAGCGTTTTCTTTTCCCTCATCATTGACCTGGGCTAGCAGGGCTCTAAGAGAATCGTCTAAGGCCGCGGTATAAAGTATCAACGGTCTACCTGAGACTGGGGCTGCTAAGACAGTAGGTGTCATTAAATATTGTTTAACGTCCTTGAAAGCCCGCTGACATTTCTCATCCCAAACGAATTTGGCGTCTTTTTTAACTAATGCTGAGAAGGGCTGACACCTACCTGACAAGTTCGAGATAAAGCGTAGAAGATATGCCAACTTCCCTTGAAAGGATTGTAGTTGTTTCAAAGTTTTGGGAGGAGGCATTTCTAAAATAGCTTTAATCTTCTCCGGATCGATTTTAATGCTGCGATGTCGGACAACAAATCCTAAGAAATTCCCAGAGGTGACGCCAAAGGCGAATTTAAAGGGATTCATCTTAAGGTTGTATTGTCTTAATCGCTCGAAAACAATTCTCAAATCATACAGGTGATCTTCCTTCAGTTTACTTTTGATGACCACATCATCCACGTAGCACTCAACTTGATTGTGAATGAGATCGTCAAAAATCTTCGTCATCGCTCTTTGGTATGTTGCTCCTGCGTTCTTTAGTCCGAATTGCATTACTGTGTAGCAATACACTCCGATCGACGTTCTGAATGCCGTGAGCTTTTCCTATTCTAGTGTCATCTTTATCTGGTTGTATCCCGACGATCCATCCATAAACGAGAAGATTCCATGCGTCGAAGCAATCTCGATCATCAGTTCTGGGATTGGTAGTGGAAATTCATCCTTTGGACATGATTTATTCAAATCTCTGAAGTCTACGCAGATTCTGATCTGACCATTCTTCTTTCTGACTGGTACCACATTGGCTAACGAAGTTGTATATTGTTCTTCATGGACAAATTTAGCGTCTAGTAGCTTCTTAACTTCGGTTATTACTTGTTGCTCAACTTCTAGACGCATTCTTCTGGGGGCTTGTCTGAATGGAAAGGAAGTAGGATCCACTCCTAGCTTGTGAACAACGACTTCTGGAGCTAATCCTGGCATTTCATCGTAACTCCAAGCAAAACAGTCCTTGAATTCCATTAATAGCTTGATTATGTTTTCAGAGTGTTCTTTATTGAGTAAGGAGCTAACAAAGGTAGGCCTAGATTCTTCTCTAGTACCTAAGTTAACTTCCGTTAACTCGTCTGTAGTAGATTTGATTTCTTCTTCAAATTCTGGTGGAGCGTCTCTAATTGGTAGATCTTTGAGGTCTTCTGAAGCTTCCAAGCAGTCTTTATTAGGTTCGCAAGTGACAACCAAGCAAATTCCTGTATCGTCAACAGATCCTACTGTGCCGAATCTGAGACGATGTTTTGGATTGGGAGGTCGACCGATATTATTCCATAACCTTTTATCCATCATCGAGGTAAGACACCGCGTTGAATTAAATTTTAAACACAGGGAGAGTACCACTCAAAAGGTAGTTCCATTAATTCAGATGAGGTAACATCTTCAAATTGTACATCTTTTTCAGTATTGGAAGAAGAAGCACCACGGTAGAACTTGATTGGCTTAGCACCACCATCATGCACTTCCTTGACCACCATACCCTCGATCTTATTAGAATAGATCGGGGTCAGGGTCATAGTATGTACATAATGGTTAATCTTCTTGTACATTGATTTATATTCTTCATTCTTTTTATCTTCGAGATAAATCTTGAATTGTGGTTCCTTCTAACTTATTTTCGCTGCTTCTTTCTCAAATTCTTCTTCTTCTTCGGAACTGTTCTCCCAATCAACATCGATAACCGGTTTTTTCTGTCCAACTATTCCAACTTTTCTTCCATGTCCTTATCCCCAGCCTCGACCTCGGGTGCGAGTTCTGGAGAAATCTTCACCATCTCGCCGTAAGGGAGTGGTGAGTAACTGTTGGACTAGAACTTCAGGTTCTTCATCATCTCAAATTTCTTTTGCTTCATTTGGTATGGTATTTCTGGAAAAGATTGTTTTCTTCGGAGCCATGTTGTAAGCTGCATCTTCATGAATTCCAATTTCATGCACGGAGAATGGTTGCAAGTCACCTTTGATACACTGTTCTCCTCCATCAGAATACTTTATGCACTGGTGCCGAGACGACGGTACCATCCAGTTTTCATGGATCCATGGCCAACCCAGTAGAGCGTTGAACGATGTCTCATAATCAATTATGTGGAATTTTGCGGTTGTTTTTTCTAAATCACCGATCTTTATTAGTAGTGTTATCGATCCAAGATCTCTTTCTCCTTTTTGATTGATGCCTCTTAATAACATCTTGTCTGCTTCAAGCTAATGAGCATCAATTTTCAAATATGCTAGCGTCTGAAGATTCATTATGTTGATTGATGCTCCCGGATCAACCAACACTCTGGAGAGCGTAAACTTTCCAATAGTGACTGAAATGTATAACAGTCAGTTGTGATCAGCTGTTCTCAGTAATAGATCATTGTCCGTGAAGGTAACACCTCGCTATTCTCTTAACGAGAAAACATCGTCGAAGGAATTACCGGTCATTTGAGCTAAACAAATCTCATCTCCTTTGATATGATCAAAGCGTCGTATATCCTTAGTTTGGTTGGTAGCTTCTTAAGATGGGCTAGCACATTGTAGTCCACCTTATTACCATGTTCCTCGGTTTCTTCCCGAATGGGCAGTTCCTCTGCTGGGGTTGGCTCTTCCTGAGCAACCACCTGCTTTCCTTTATCCTTTGGATCCATTCTCGAGGGTAGAACTTTTCCACTTCTTAGATTAACCTCTGTTATCTCTTCTAAATTTACCAGTGTCTCCTCTTGAATTGGAACAATTGGCTCTTCTGAAGTTGCTTCGGTGTCTAATGGTTCTAATTCTATCGTGATCGGAGCTCCTCAGAATTCATAAATGGACTCGTTACTTATCGAGCTTTCGTAGCCTTCTTTATGAACATCTTCTTTGTTGTGGTCATCGAGGTTGTGTATGATTTGAGAATCGTTATTTGTAATGGAATCGAGACCCAGATTAAGCCAGTTGTCGCTAGTTACGTAATCGTTTGAAACAGTCAAAATGTAGCCAACGCCATAACCCTTATCATTATAAGATCCCACCGGGGCGAGCAGATAATCATACAGAGTCAAGAGTTCGAGGGATTTCTCCCCCGAATCGGAAATAACCATCCTAGGATAAGCAGCCCCTAGTCTACCCTTCGGAGCCTCGGTCTTCTTTTCTTCCACAATCTTCTCCTCCTTCTAGGGCGGTTCTTCAATCGCAAGTGATAGTGCCGGCTCGATAGGTTTCAAACTTTGAGTTGAATTGTGTACCAGTGGTCTGGATGTGATCCAAAATTTTCTTTGAAGACTTTGTCCAGACGGTACTCCATCCATCATCAGTCGTGTACGGGTCTATCGGAACAATGAGATCCTTTGAAATAACATTGATGGAACCTCCTTTCTGAGGTTCCTTCATGTATTCCTTTAAGATCGTTATGTTCCCTTTCCAGAGATTGTCATCAAGCCAACTCTTGAAAGTGATGCAGTCCTCTATCTTGTGCCCGAGCATCTCGTGGTAAGGGCAATAGTTCGGATGATCTTTCTTATTGACTTCCTCCGGCCTCTTGGGCTCTGGCAGCTGAAAATCTGGTGTCTTCATTATACTACAGAACATCTTCGCTATTGCTTCAGTTTTGAATGGATATTCTCTATTTAGAAGTTCTCTTAAGGTACGTTATGAACGAGGCGGTTGTTCATAATGCTGAGGCGGCTGATAGCTCAGATGAGGTTGCTGATAGCCCTGCTGAGGTTTCTGATAGCCCTGCTGAGGTTGCTGATAAGTCTGTTGCGGTGGTTGATAACTAGGTTGTGGTCGTTTTGGCGGTATCTGCACCGGCTGCTTGCCCTTATCTACTGCTGTGATGATTCCATATTTCTTTTCAAATGTTTTCACGGGCTTCTGCTTATCGGTATTTTCTATGAAACTTAGCTGCTTTGCCTCTTCTTGCAAGCTCCCGGCCTTGTTAAGCAACTTCTTGAAAGTCTTGATTGTAAATCCTTTAAGGAGAAGCGCTATCGGGCAATGGATACTTTTAAGTAGGATGCCGACTGCATGTTGTTCTTGAAGCTGTGATAGAAAAGCAACTTCAGCAGCTCTGGCTTTCTCGATCTTGGCAATCTTTCTGCTTCTATTTCTTCTTTGAGTCTGAGTTAGGGGTGCAACTCGTGACCCTATCTCAAAAATTGAGGGTATTTTAGCAAAATTTGTACCCTCCACGGTGACATGCTCATCACAGACTTGGATTTCCTTCCCCTTCAGTTTGGCAGAAGTCGGGGTAGGTGCAGAGATGACTAGACTAGTGGGGGTAGAGACAACAGTCCTCCTACGAACAGTAGTACCTCTTTCAGCTGGAATCCTTTGCAGGGGAGGGAATTCCTGAGCTGACTTGAAGTTGAACTCAATCACGTGCTTCTCAGTTTCTGACACTTTGTCCATTAGTGTGAAGAGAGTGACGTCAGTGAACTTGATATCCATGTTGCCCAATCCTTGTCTGAAAGGGATGATTCCATTGTCGGGCAGCTCATCCTTGTAAACGGTGAAGTCCATTCCATTGGTGAAAGAAAAGATTAACTTTGGGCAGTCATTTTCTGCAGGGCAGATTCTGAATGTCAGTCCCGAATTATGCTTCCTTTCGTCGTAAAGTTTAGGACTAAAAAGAAAGAGTCCGAACACATTTTCATTTATCTTAGTGTATTCGTGATTTTTAAAAGAGATTGTTCATTAGAAGCTTGTTTATTAGATGGTTCGTTTGTTAGAAACAAAATGATCAAAGGAAAAAGGTTATAGAAAAGGTAAAGGGCCCGATTTAGAATTGGAAAGGAAGAGAAAGTCTCATGCAAGACTTCTCGACTCGAAGGACAGCTCCTAAACTAACTTCTATTGGGGGTCCACCCCTCCTCAAAAAAGAGGTAAAAGGATCTCGGAACCTCTCCGTTTAGGGGTGTTTAAATAGTGGCTCCTAAATCCGAGAGGAGTTGGCTATATTCGTTCAAGACAGAAATGAACGGGGTTTTCCAACGAAAGAATGGTACTTCTGGTCCACTAGGGATATGGACTCACTATCGATTTATGAAAGCAAAACCATCTAATAAAAAATTGAGAGAGGAACTGGTCCCCAGCGTAGTCGCCAGAAGCTGTCGGCATATTTTTAGGTTGTGTTTTGAAAAGGGGGTCGCCTAAAGAAGTTGTCGGCGAATTTTAAATTTTAAATTTAATTTAAATATATATATAATTTAGAAAGTAGTATTTAATTTTAAAAATAATTTTAAATTTGAAAATTTTAAGATATGAAATCAAACCGATCTCACATCCCAAAATAGTTTATATAAATGAGCACCGCACCACAAACTGTGTATTTATCCCGAGGAATAGACACATTGCTTAATGATGGGGCTCGGTTAAAAAACTAAAAGATTTGTGACATCTGTTTCGTCTGCGAACCAATTTTATAAGCCGACAAGTTCCCCTACTTAATATAAAGGAATTAAGCAGGGTTTATATTACCTGGGTTCTTAAAGTTCCCTGTAAGGGCAAGCCCCTATAGTTAATTACATATTAAATGATGGGAATCACTTAAGAAAACTCTCGATAATGATCAGTGGTTTTGCTCTCAAGAATTTCAATGTTTAAGGTTTTTAAAGGATTGAATTTTGGAAATTTCAATTGGGAATTGACCAAATTTGGAACAATTTATTTTGGGAATCAAAAGGAAGAAAAGTAGGAGAAGCTGAGGATCCAAGAAGAATCTTGGCAACTTCCCAAACTATCATATTGTTTGGCTTCAATTTGGGAGTTTATTTAATATTGCAATCCTGCCAATTTTATTTAATTATGACTTATACTTGTATGATATAATCACACAAATAGCCTCGAAGATGCGAGGGTTTATGTCATACCAAACGACTACCTCGGAGTCCTAAGACCGGTTAAGGCTTAATATACATGACATGATGATGCAAATGCCTAACGAAGAGTTGAGGATTTATGTTGCACTAGGCAAATTACCTCGAAATCCTATGGCTTTGTTATTTATTTCTAAGAAAGGTTTTGCTGAAGTAGACCCAAGTTTTGCTGATGACGATGGCTGTGCTACCCACTGTGCTACAAGCTCCTTGTTGTTGCAGAAATTTAGTTTTAGAAGTCATAAATCAGCAGATGAGAGATGTGTTTTGGTTTAAAAAAAATATTAAAACCCAAGTGTTTTTAATATTTTAATTAAAACAAATCTTAAAGTTGTTTAAACAAAACTGATTAAGATCCCACAGTTTTGTCATCCCGACACCGTTATATTCATCAAATTCACTTAGTCCAGATGAATTTGCTAAACTCAACTGAATGAGTTCCCCACTTTCATTTAGATCATGGGAAATCTCATTAGCAACACGTGGGTTACATCATTCGAGGTATTCCCGATCATACAATGAGACATTTTAATTTAGTTGTAATTGTAGTTTTGTTGTTCTGTTTGTGTTTAAATTTTGAGTTATTTTATATTTTGAATGTAGTGGCGGTGAATTTTATCTTGTAATGACTTTTAATTTAGTTTTGGTTTCAGTTCAGGGACTATCCTAAAGGTTTTGGTTTTCTACGCAACAAGTCTTATTTATCATGCATGAAGGGTAAAGTACAGTGCATGTAAGTAAATTGAAATAAAGTAAATCGCAATAAAATAAAAGCGTAACTAGAGGGTCTTTCCGTCATCCCAAGCTGCACTTAAAACACATGTTAGGGCATTTAAATATTTCAACAGTTACCTAGGTAAAGCTAAGGGAAGGTTTTGGTTGTCTACCAAATTCCTAATCCTATAATTAGTCATCTCCTATGACGTCTAGGTTCTTGGTTTGGTTTAAGAATGATTTTCTTCATCAAAGAATAATTAAATTCAATTGTTCTTCTAAAACATCTCGTCATATTAAGGAAGTGCTTAGGACGAGTCCTAAACATCTTTTCAATACTTCTGGGATTATTTTTAGTCCAAGTAAATTTAGTTGCACAGGTGAATTAATCATCCAGGAGTTTAGTTAAACTTTGTCTCTTGCTCAGTGAACTTAGGTATTTGATTACCTGATGAATGAAGTGACATCTCACTTAATACTCTATTTAAGAGTTATAATAATTAAAGCCTTTAAGGGCAAGTTGGTTTATTGAGAATTTTAATCATTCTTAATTAAAGATTTGAGTTAATGATTTAAAGTGATTTAATTTAATTACGAGGTTTTAATTAATAATTTTAAGTTTGGAATAGTGTTCAAATTATTTTAGATTTAATTTAAATATTTACACTTTGAATTATCTTAGTATTTCAGATTGATGTTCATGTTTTAAATTTACTTAAACAGAAAGAGGTGTTGAAATTATTGAAATTATTTAGTATTTCATTTAGGTTTGTTGTTAAGTGATTTTAATTTAATTTGATTTAATTTAATTTAATTTAATTTAATTTAATTTTAGTTTCTATTTTTTGAATTTAATTTAATTTAATTGTTAAGGTGTTAATTTAATTTAATTTAAACTTTGACTTGACTTAGTTTAGTTTAATTTAATTTAACTCAAAGATTGTAAATTTGATTTTAATTATTGGACCATTTAACATTTTACGCTTTAATTCATTTAAGGGTTATCGTCTTTTAATTTTTAATTTATTTAGTTTAGATTATTATTTTAATTTTTAATTAAGAACTAAATATTATTGAAGTGACTTATTTTGGGATTTTTGAATTAAAGAATAAATATCCTCTTAATAATATCCCTATTTTAATAATCCAAATTTTAAATATATTCTTCCCAAAATTTAAATTATTTCATTAATTAGAGTTTCATTTTGATATTTTCAAAGTGTTTACTGGGTTTCTAGCCTTTTATTCCCTAAGTTTCAATCATCCAAGAGAAAGTTAAAATAAAATATTTTAGCCTCCATTTTGATTAAACCTAAAGTTTTAATTAAAGGTTAAAATTTTTAATTACCTTTATGCCCTTTTAGGCTTATTTATTTCATAACTCACTAAATTGAGCTCAAATGAATTTGAAATTTTTATGTCACCTCATTCACATGTCAATTAAGACATTAGAGGAGAAAATGTGATTTTTCTGAATTTAATTTATTTATATAATTATTTTTAGTAGAAAATAGGGGTTTTCAAAGAAAATTCAACAACATGACCAAGGAAAGGTGTCTATGCTTAAGAAAATTATGGGATGTCCCTAATGACCAGAGGACCACATAGACCAATGTTTGTGATTTTTTGAATTATATTTTATTTATTATAATTATTTTAAGTTTTAGTGTATTAATTAATTTTAAAACAAAATAAAAGTTAAAAAATAGATTTTGTATTTTTCTTAAATTTCTCTCACGTCAAGGAGTCTAGAGAAACAATCTTTATAATTTTATGATTTTTCGTTGCTTTATTAGAATTATTTTAGTGAAGAAGGTTGAAAATTCATTTTTTAATAATAAAAATTACATTAAGCCTTTAAAATTCAATATCTTATCCTAGGGACTTAGGAAAAATATTTGGTTTGTTTTTAAGTGATTAGGAGTCAAAATGTGACATTTTTATGATTTTTAATATTTTTTTAATTTTTATTATTTTTTAATTATTAAAATATTAAAATATTGTGAAAAATGAACTTTTTTAGAAAATTCCAATTTTAATTTTCCTGAACTCTCCTGATATCATAGAAGCTCTAAAACCATTTTTGTGTATTTTTGAAAAATATTTTTGGAGTTATGAATTTTTTAAGTTCCATTTTGCTTATGATGCTTAATCAATCTATTTGGTGGGGTTAATCAAGTTCAATTGATTTCAAAATTTTATGTAAGATTCTTCTAACCCTAAAGAACAATGGAGAATTGTTTTCAAGTCAATTTGATGTGTGGTTAACCCTAATTAATTCAAATTCATGTTTGGGAGTTTAGGCCAATGAAGGTTATTATGAATGAATTAATTCAAAATATATTTTTTATATGGTCCTCTGGTCGTAAGAAACATCAACAAATTTTCCTAGAATTTATTTTACAACATGCTAATTATTGGAATTAAAATACCTAAAACAGTTACATGAGCTTGAAAAATCAATAACTCTTCACAGAGATGGCCTCTAACCTTGAAAAATTAAGGGAATGTTTCCAGGATCAGAGGCTTCAAAAGCCCTATGGTCTCATGCCATGGTGAATTGTCTATGCAAATGGAGAATCAAAACATCAGAAACAGTAAATAAATTATTAAAAATAAAATACTCATCCAGTTAACTTGATTTCTTTTCCACATTATTCTCCTCTGTTCACTGAGCAAGAGAGTATTTTTATTTTATTTTTGTGATTTTTCTATGCAAAGATATGAATTTTTAAAGTTCAGGGCATTTAAATAATTCAAAAATACCCTAATTTCCTACTTATCCGACTCGGCGCCGCATCAACCTACGGCGGATCGAAAGCCCACGCGTCGCTCTGTGATTCGACGCCTCCATCTGACTCAGCACTCCAGGGGCCCGCGGTTCACATAACATTCCGTTGTCCCGCTTGATCTCGACTGTCCGCTCGATACACGCGTGATCCAAAGACTTCTGGTCATCGTCTACGACTGGTGTGCACCCGTGACCGTCCACACTCAAACCCTAATATCTCTCTCGATTGTCAATGAATTTTCGAGTTCTTATACTCTATCGATTCGTCTTGAAGAGACAAGCACATCCATACGGTTTATAAGCTATGAAATTGACCCAAACAAAACGGAGAATTATTGGAAGCTCGGGAGGAAGAATGAGTTCATACCTTTGCTCAGAGAAGTGAAGCTTCGATCTGAGGGTTGTGTCACCTTCGATTGAGTCCAAGCAAGCTCCAGATGAAGTCTCTGGCTCGGGAAATTGTCTAAGTATGAAAGTGACCAAGGCCGATCACAAAGCTTGGAGGTCGGAAGCAATGGCCGGCTCGGTGAGGGGGCTTTTGCTTGGGAACTTCTCCTCTTGGTCCGGTGAAGGTGTAGGGTCAATCAATTTGAAGATTGGCTCACTGTGGTGAAGTGTCCTATTTTTTGGGTGGATTTTTAACTCAGAAATTGAGCTCTGCTAATGGGGTTTAGGGCAAAGGAACACTGGGGATCAACTGCTCTAGGTTAGGAGAAGGACTTGGAGCATTTTTGGCAGAGTTTCCATAAAGTCTGGTTCATCACCTTGTTTGGCCGAGAGGTGAGTGGGTTTAAATAGAGGTGGCTGGAGGGCCTCCCAGGGGGGTTTAATGGCTTGGATTCACTGCTCAGGGGAAGGGAAGAACAGCTGCAATGGCCATTTAGGTTGGGACAAGTTAGCTAATTCAAATTGAATTTTTGATTCAAATTAAGCCTCTTGGCCTGGTGGTTTTCGGCGGCTGTAGTGACTAGCCGGCCAAGCATGGGTCACCCTTAGGGTCAGGGAGGTCAGTGCTTGAGTTTGGTGCCAACAATTGGCTTTGGACAAGTGTAAAGGAGTTGGATTGAAACAGCACAGGGAGAAGGTTATTTTGGGTTCAAATGGGTCAACCCATGGTTTTGGCTTGGTGCACCACCCATGGCCTGAATCTAGGATGAAAAGGTTCATTTGGGTCAGCCAAGAGGAAATGGTATAGTCCCCATCAAGGATTAGGTGGCTAACTTGGTTTAGTGTGTTTCATGGGTGATGTTAAAAAGGCTTAAGGAAGGCTTAAGAAAGGGGCCCCTCCATTTGCCATAAATGACATGGTGAGGTGTCAAAACTCTCATGGCTTCATATGGTTTGCAAATGGCTCACATTTGGCTTACATTTGGCTTGGAAAAGGTTGGCTTGTTTCATGAAAAAGGGTTTTAAGGATTTTTTGGTATTTAGGGGTAATTTGACATGTGGCTTGATTTGGAATGACTTGTTATTGATTTATGACATAGGGATGATTTCAATTAAAGATATGATGAGAAGAATTTGTCATGTGGGCTTTGAATTGATTTTAGGTTTTTTTGAAATCATTTTGGATGGGCTTTTAAAGTGGTTTAAGGAAGTGGGCTTTTGGATTTAAAGTAAATTTAGGATGAAAATTTTTTAAAGGATTGTGCCAAATAAATGTTGCAATTGGTTTAGGCATGTGTCATGAGTGGTTTGGAACAAGTTTAAAGTGATTTTGAATTGAATTGGGTTGAATTTGGGCTTTTTTGGTAAAGGGGCAGAAGTGGTTCAAATGAGACTAACTTGGGTTAAGGTTGGGCTAATGTTGTATTTGATGTAAAATTAATGTTGAGAAATTTTTATGGGAGTGTTACAAAGGGTTCTCAACTTTGGTTGGGCTATAATTTTGGGATTTGGGCCTATTTGGGTTAGGTTTTGGCTTAGGTCAATTTAAGGGATTTTGGTTTTGGGTTATGTTTGGGTGGAGTTTAGGTTAAAATTTTCGGCAAATAAAGTTAGTGTTTTGTTTATGGGGATGTTATGAAGGCTTTAGAAAAGATTTGGGGCCAATTGGAGTTGAATTGGGCTAGATTTGGGCTAGGTTTAGGTCAAGGGCTAAAATTGGGCCTTAGGCTTCAAATTGGAATTGGGCCCAAATGTCAATCAAATTGGAGTTTGATTTGGTCTAAATTGATATTGGGGATATTTAATTGAAGTTTATAATTGAATTGGACCAAAATTGAGGTCAATGGGGGTGGTTGGGTTAGAAATGGGTCAAATTGAGGGTTTTGATAAAAGTGGGGTAAATTGGCAAACTTGGCTCATGGTGTAGTTGAACAAAATGAAATTGAGAATATTTGGGATTTTCTGGAATTTTTTGGAAATTTTTAGAATTTTTTGATGTTTGGGGTAAAAGGGTATTTTGGTAATTTTGGGGGGTTTAGGGGTATTTTTAGAAATTTTGATATTTTTGGCCAAAGATGATCAATTTGAGTAGTGGGAAGTGTTTGGGATTGATTTTTAGGGATATTGGGTAATTTAGGTAATTTTGCAAATTTTGGGTTATTTCAAGGGTATTTGGTAGGTTTGGTGGGTCCGCGGCCCCAATGGTCAAAAATTGATATTTTGAAAAAAGGAAGATTGATCAAATGTGAGTGAAATCGGATCACTTTGGTTGAGCCATGAAGCCATATTAAGCCCACATGAGCCATTAGAGGACTCATTTGAGGCATTCACTATGTTGTTCTTAACCCTCTTAGCCAGGGGCTTAGGGGTTAAGGACCATCCATATGAATTACCTACATGAGTTAGGAAGTCAAGTTGGGTGAGAGTGTGGTTTTAGGACTTGGGATGTGTGTGAGAGTGTAGTGTATGTGCAAGTCAACCCTCACTAGACCAGGCCATCCAGGGTATTCTTAAGGTCAAGAAGTCCTATAGGGAACTCATCCTTTAAACCTCCACATTTGATTTCAACCCTCTAGGTGATTAGGGGTCTACAATCAAGATTGTGGGGTTTGTAGGGAGTCTACAAGTGGTTTGAATTTCTAAGTGGTGGGTTCCATTTCTAGTCCTCTAAGATTAGTCAAAGGAAAAGCCTAAGGCTAGATCCTAAGTACTAAAGAGAGAAGCAAAAGACCTCACCAAAAATGAGGTCAACAGAGTGGTTCAGAGGCTATAAAAAGCATAACCACCAAGGTAGATAAACTGAACATGTTTGGCTGAGAAAGTATTTGCCTGAACTTATTCAAAATGGAAATATCGGTATGTCTGACAACAGAATCGATGAACACTTCGTACCTGGGTGGCAAGGGAGGGAACACATGTTGTTTTTGTATGTCTTTTATGTCATTTTGGTCTATCGATTATGGAAATGTAAGATTCTAGGATTTGTTTGTCGTGAACAAATCTTTGAATCAAAGAGGTATTAGTTGTATTTTACTCGATATTGAGTAAGATATAGAACTAAAGAAATGATTTTTTAATCTTTCGAAAGACAATTTGTCATAGTCATGAGGACAAATTGATTAACCAAAGATGAGGAGAGAGAATGTCCCCAACGGAGTCGCCAGTCTCTGATGGCGATGAAATATATTTTTTATCGTTGGAATTACATCACTATCAATTCATGTATCATGTCAATGTCAAGGAGTTACCACTCTCTTTCTCTATCCATCACCCTAATTCTTATTCTACTTAGACTTATTGTCAGAAGTCTTTGGAGAAATTGAAGAAGGATTAATCATGATAGAGATTGAGAGAAAAAGAGATCAAATGATAATCTCATAGAACAAGTCTTCAGATTGTGTAATTACTGAAGTTTTTTATATGAGGAAATCACATGAAGATCTTGGGTAACCAGGGAGGTCTTATAGGTGAAATATCTATCAAGAGTTCTTTAATCTCCTATAGGAGCACGCTCCTATAGTTAATTACATTCTGAGCAATTAATACTGCCTAGGAAAACTCCCGATTAAGGTTAATATTTATCCTCGAAAAAGTGTAAGTGTTGTCATGGCAGTGTGTTTTGTTTTGTAATGTCATTTTTGTCATTTTTTTATATCATGTCATATGTCATGTCGGTATGTCTTAATTTGTATGTCATGTTATGTCATAATGTGATGTCATAATTTCTTGTCATTTTATGTCGTGTCTTAATGTGAGTCATAATGTCATGTCATTTTATGTGATGTCGGAATTTCAGAAGATGTCGTGATTAATATCTCGATTTGTCATGAGATATTTTATCTCCTATGTCGTTATTATGTCATGAGATACCTTCAATGATGTCAATAAGATATCATTACTTATTTATTTTTGTTATTTTGTTTATGATTCCCTTTTGTTCTAATTTTTTTTTTCATGTCATTTTGTTATGTATTTGTTTTGGTTTAGTGTCATGTCATCATTTTATTATGGTATAGAAATGTCATCGTATGTTTTTGTTAATGTTGATGTTATGTCGATGTCAATGTTAATAATTTTGTCATTTTATTTCAGATTTCATGACTAACCTAAAAGTCCAGTTGTCTTTGTTGTCATGTCATTTTTATTTTGTTGTTTGTAGAAAGTTTAGGTTTTGTGGCTATCCTAAAAGTCCTGGTTTTGTCGTCAATGTTCCGTCGTCGACATCCTGCAAAACAGAGTTAGCACATCCTATAACATGCAAAGAAAATCTAAACGAAACTTCATGTCTTCATCCTGCAAAGAAAATAAAGTTAGAAATAATGTCATATCAAGATAATTAGCTCACCAGGTCAAAGTGTCCGTTGATCCAGAGTTGTCGGATGTCCGAATGTGGCTGAGATGTCGTTTATATCCAATTTGTGTTGAATGTTGATTTAGATTTATGTCAATTTATGTTTGATTTGTAATAAATGTTGATTTAGGTTGGATTTTGGATTTTTTGTCAATTTAGAGTTGATTTTGGGTTTTATGTCGATTTATGTTGATTTAGGTTTTATTTCGGGTTTTATATCAATTCGAGTTTAATTTTATGTTGAGTTAAGTTCGATGTGGGCCGAACTTAAGAATTATGAAGTCGTATGTTAAATTAAATTTGATACAGGTCGAACATAAGAACTATGTCGGTTCATGTCATGTTAAGTTCGATCATGTCGATTTATGTCGAATTATATCAATTTATGTTGAGTTCTATTGAGTTTGGTTCGAAATGTCGGTTAATGTCATTTAATGTCGGTGTTTATTGAATTTAGTTTGAAATGTCATTTAATGTTGAATTTGATTTAAAATATCGATTACTGTCATTTAATGTCGGTGATTGTTTAAATTGGTTTGAAATGTAAGATTTATGTCGGTTATGTCGATTTTGGTTTGAAATATTAAATTTATGTCGATTATGTCGATATTCGTTTGAAATGTCAAATTTATGTCTGTTATGTCGATATTCATTTCAAATGTCGAACTTATGTCAGTTATGTCGATTTTTGTTTGAAATGTCAAATTTATGTTAATTTTGTCAATTAAAAGTCAAATTTATATCGATTTTGTCGATTTTGGTTTAGAATGTCAATTTTATGTCGGTTATGTTTGAAATGTCGAATTTATGTCTTGACTTAAGTTTAAACTTAAATCTTGAGTTCATGTCTGTCTGAACTTAAGTTAAAAGGTTTGGTTTAGATTAACTTGAGTTCATGCGTGTCAGAAATTAAGTTAAAAGGTTTGGTTTAGATTAACTTGAGTTCATGTCTATTTGAACTTAAGTTAAAAGGTTGAAAGTTAGATTCAATATTGATTGAATTAACATGGGTTCATGTCTGGTTGAACCTAAGTTAAATTAAATGTTGATTGAATCTAATTAACTTGAGTTCATGTCCGTCTGAACTTTAGTTAAAAGGTTTGGTTTAGATTAACTTGAGTTCATGTCTGTCTAAACTTAAGTTAAAAGGTTGAAAGTTAGATTCAATATTGATTGAATTAACTTGGGTTCATGTCTGGTTGAACGTAAGTTAAATTCAATATTGATTGAATTTAATTAACATGAGTTCATGTATGTCTGAACTTAAGTTAAAAGGTTTGGTTTAGATTAACTTCAGTTCATGTCCGGTTTGACTCAAGTCTAATGTGGGTTAGACTTAAGTTAGGGTTAGGTTAGACTTAGGTTCATGTCAGGTTGAACCTAAGTATGATTTGACTTAAGTCTAATATGGGTTTGACTTAGGTTAGGTTTGGGTTAGACTTAGGTTCATGTCAGGTTAAACCTAAGTATGGTTTGACTTAAGTCTAATTTGAGTTAGACTTAAGTTAGGTTTGGGTTAGACTTAGGTTCATGTCAGGTTGAACCTAAGTATCGTTTGACTTATGTCTGGTATGGGTTAGACTTAACTTAGGTCTGGATTAGACTTAGGTTCAAGTCAGGTTGAACCTAAGTATGGTTTGACTTAAGTCTAATATGAGTTAGACTTAATTTAGGTTTGGGTTAAACTTAGGTTCATGTCAGGTTAAACCTAAGTATGGTTTGACTTAAGTCTAATGTGGGTTAGACTTAAGTTAGGTTTAAGTTTGATTTGGGTTCATATCGGGTTGAACCTAAGTATGGTTTAACTTAAGACTAATTTGAGTTAGACTTAAGTTAGGTTTGGGTTAGACTTAGGTTCATGTCAGGTTGAACCTAAGTATGGTTTGACTTAAGTCTAATATGGGTTAGACTTAACTTAGGTTTGGACTAAACTTAGGTTCAAGTCCGGTTGAACCTAAGTATGGTTTGACTTAAGTCTAATATGAGTTATACATAAGTTAGGTTTGGGTTAGACTTAGGTGTCGACATTATTTTTAGGTTGTGTGTTTTATTTTGAAAAGGGGGTCGCCTAACAGAAATTGTGCGGCAAATTTTTAATTTAATTTAAATAAATAATTTGAAAAGTAGTATTTGATTTTGAAAATAATTTGAAAATTTTAAGATATGAAATCAAACTGATCTCACATCCCAAATAGTTCACATAAACGAGCACCGCACCACAAACCGTGTATCTATTCCTAAGGATAGACACACTGCTTGATGGTGGGGTTTGATTAAATAAACTACAAGCTTTGTGACATCCGTTTGGTCTGCGAACCAATTTTATAAGCCGACAAATTCCCCTGCTTAATATGAAAGCATTAAACAGTGTTTATATTACCTGGGTTCTTTAAAATTCCCTATAAGGGCAAGCCCCTATAGTTAATTACATCTTAAGTGACGGGAATCACCTAAGAAAACTCTCGATAATAATCAATAATTCTGCTCTCAAGAATTTCAAAGTTTAAGTTTTCAAAGGATTGAATTTTGGAATTTCAATAGGGAATGAATCAAATTTGGAACATTTTGTTTTGAGAATTCAAAGGAAGAAAGGTAGGAGAAATTATGGATTCGAAGTGAACTTCGGTAATTTCCCGACTATCCTATTGTTTGGCTTGAATTTAGGAAAGTCCTAATGTTTATTTAATGTTTTGATTTTGTCAATTTTAATTAATTAGGGCTTATATTTATATGATAGAATCACACAAATAGCCTCGAAGATGTGAGGGTTTATGTCATATCAGACAACTACCTCGGAATCCTAAGATCGGTTAGGGCTTAATTTGCAATGCAAATGCCTAACAAAAGGTTGAGGATTTATGTTGCACTAGGAAAACTACCTCGAAATCCTATGGCTTGGTTGTTTAATTCTAAGAAAGTTTTGCTGATGTAGATTCAAGTTTTACTGACGACGATGGCCGTGCTGCCCACCATGCTCCAAGCTCCTTGTTGTTGCAGAGGTTTAGTTTTAGAAGTCATAAATCAGGAGATGAGAAAAGTGTTTTGGTTCAGAGAAAATCTTAATTTCCAAGTGCTTTTGTGTTTTAATTAAAAACAAATCTTAAAGTTGATTATAATGACACCGGTTAAGATCCCACAGTTCCATCCTTCCGGCATCGTTATTTTTATCGGATTCACTTAGTCCAGATGAATTTGCTAAACTCAACTAAATGAGTTCCACACTTTCATTTAGACCGTGGGAAATCCCGTTAGCAACACGTAGGTTACATCATCCGAGGTATTCCCGATCATCCAACGGGACGTTTTAATTTAGTTGTAATTGTAGTTGTGTGTTCTGTTTGTGATTAAATTTTGAATTGTTTTATATTTTGAAATGTTGTGGCGGTGAATTTTATCTTGCATAGACTTTTAGTTTAGTTTCGGTTTCAGTTTTAGGGACTATCCTAAAGGTGTGGGTTTTCATGCAACAGTTGTTTATCATGCAAGAAAAGTAAGTGCAATGCGATTAAATAAATTGCAATAATGTAAATTGCAAGAAAGTAAATTGCAATAAAATAAAAGCGTACCTGGAGGGTCTTCCCGTCATCCCAAGCTGCACTTAAAACATAATTAGAATATTTAAGCAAGTTCCTAGGTAAAGCTAAGGGAAGGGTTATGGTTTTCTACCAAGTTCCTAATCCTATAGCTAGTCATTTCCTATGACGTCTAGGTTCTTTGTGTTTTGGTTTGAAGACGATTTTCTTCATCAAAGAACAATTAAGTTCAATTGTTCTTATGAACAACCTATCATATTGAGGAAGTGCTTAAGAAGAATCTTAAACATCTTTTCAATATTGATAGGATTGTTTTAAGTCTAAATGAATTCAATCATACAAATGAATTAATCGTCCGGGAATTCAAGTTTTGTTGTCTTGCTCAGTGAACTAGGACATTTGAATATCCTATAAGTGAAGTAACATTTCATTTAATGTTCTGTTTAGGAGTTATGATAACTAAAGTTTTCGAGGGCAAATTGATGTTCAAATGGTTTATGATTTAATTCAATTTCAGTTATCGGATTTAAATTTGGAATAGTGTTCAATTTACTTTACATTTAATCTCTTTATGTCTTAGGTGATGTTATTTAATTCAATTTAATTTAACTTTAATTTAATTTAATTTAGTTTAGTTTCGATTTTGATTCAATTTAACTTGATTTTAATTTTAACTTGATTCTATTATTTAATTTAATTTAATTAATTTAACTTAATTTAACTTGATTTAATTTAATTTAATTTAGTTTCCTTCAATTTAATTTAATTTGATTTAATTTTAATTTAATTTAATTTAATTTGATTTAATTTGTTTAATTTAATTTAATTTAATTTAATTTAATTTAATTTAATTTAATTTAATTTAATTTAATTTAATTTTTTAATTTAATTTAACTAATCTTTAATTTAATGTAATTTGATTTAATTTAATTTAATTTAATTTGTTTAATCTTTTAATTTAATTATTATTTTTTTTATTTTAATTTAATTGAAATTTTTAAAAGAGTTTAATAATTTAACTTTAATTTAATGATTAAGTCTTTTAATATTTTAAATCTTAAATTTGAGTTATCATTTTAATTAAGAATTAAATATTAATGAGATGATTAATTTAGGGATTTCTAAATTAAAGAATAAATCTCTTCCTAATAATATCCCTATTTTAATAATTCCTATTTTATTATTCTTCCAAATTTAATCAATTATTTAATTAAGGTTTATTTCAATTATTTTAAATTGTTTAGTAGGTTTCTACCCTTTAATTATTTGAATTTCAATCATCCAAATCAGATTAAGATCCGATATTTTGTTTGTTAATTTTATTAAACCTAAAGTTTTAATTAAGGGTTAAAATTTCTAATTACCATTTTGCCCTTCAAGCTTAATGATTTCATAACTCACTAAATTGAGCTTAAATGAACTTGAAATTTTTATGTGACTTCACTCATATGTCAATAAAGACATGAGAGGAGAAAATGTGATTTTTCTGTATTTAATTTATTTATATAATTATTTTTGGTAGAAAATAGGGATTTCCAAGGAAAATTTAATAACATGACCAAGGAAAAGTTTCTGTCCTTAAAAAAATTATGGGACATTCCTAATGACCAGAGGACCACTTGGACCAATTTTAGTGAATTTTTAAATTATATTATTTTTATTATAATTATTTTGAGTTTTGGAGTATTAATTAATTTAAAAATAAAATAAAGGTTGAAAAATAAATTTTATATTTTTCAAAAATCTCTCTGATATCAAGGAAATCAGAGAATCAATTTTTACAATTTTCTGATTTTTCTTTGATTTATTATAATTATTTTAGTGAAAATGCTAGAAAATACATTTTTTTTAATTTTAAAATTACCCTAGGGCTTTAAAATTTAATATCTCACCAAATAGACCTAAGAAAAATATGGGATTTGTTCCTAAGTGATTTAAATTCAAAATGTGACATTTTGGTGAATTTTATTATTTTTGTGATTTTTATTATTTTTTAATTATTAAAATATTAAAATAATGCAAAAAATTAAATTTTTTAGAAAATTGAAATTTTAATTTCCTTAAATTCCCCTGATATCAGAGAGGCTCCAAAACTAATTTGGTGAATTTTTGAAAGGTATTTTGAAAGTTATGAATTTTTAAAGTTCAAAATGGCTAAATGACTTAACCAACCCATTTAGTAGGGCTAACCTAGTCCAATTGACTTCAAAATTTTATTGTGGGTTCCTCTGATCCTAAAGGTCAGTGGAGAATTGATTTCAAGTGAATTTGATGTGTGGTTTGCTCTAATTAATTTAGGAGTTATTTTGGGTGTTTAAGCCAATTAGGGTTATTTTAAATAAATTAATCCAAAACCTATTTTTCCTAAGGTCCTCTGGTCATAAGAGACATCACTAAATTTTCCTAGAATTTATTTCACAACTTGCTAATTATTAGAATTAAAATACTTAAAACAGCTATATGAATTTGAAAAATCAATAACTTTTCATAGGGATGGCCTCTGGCTTTGGAAAATTCAGGGAATGTTCCCAAATTCAGAGGCTTCAAAAGCTCTATGGTCTCATGCCATGGTGAATTTCCTATATGCATGGAGAATTAAAACAATGCAGAAGGGAAATAAATCATTAAAAATAAAATACTTGATGAAATTAAATAATTTCTTTTCCACATTATTCTCCTTTGTTCACTGAGCAAGAGGGTATTTTTATTTTATTTTTCTAATTTTCCTACACAAAGTTATGGATTTTTAAAGTTTAGGGGAATTAAATAAATCAAAAATACCCTAATTTTCTATTTATCCACGCGGCGCCGCGTCAACCTCGGCAGCTCCAAAAGGCCACACGGCGTGTTCTGGTTCGACGCCGCCATCTGACTCAGCGCTCCGGGGCCCCGCTGTGTCGTTCTATCTCCTGATCCGACGCGATCCTGGCCGTCCGTCTGCGTGTGTATTAAATGAACGACATCCGTTCATCGTCCCCAAGCGTTCTCACCCGAGAGCCGTCCACACTAAATCCCTAATATCTCACTCAATACTCAATGGACTTTCGTGTTCTTATGCTCTATGGATTCTTCTTGAAGAGACGAATACATCTATACGGTGATCATGCATTGAAATTAAAGCATTTGAAATGGAGAATCTCCAGAAGCTCGGGATGAAGAATTAGCTCATACCTTTGCTCAGAGAAGTGTGGCTTCAATCTGAGAGTTGTGTCACCTTCGATTGCATCCCGACGATGCTCCGGATGAAGTCTCCCGGTCCAGTGAATTGCCTAGCTATGAAAGTGACCACAGCCGATCACAAAGCTTGGAGGCTGGAGCAACTGGGTGGCCTGGAGAGGGGGCTTGTAGGGGAAACCTCTTCTCTTGGTCTAGTGAAGGTGTAGGACCAATCAATTTGGGGATTGGCTCAATGTGGAGAAGTGTCCTGGTTTTGGGTAAAATTTCAGTTGAGAAATTGGATTTTGTCAGTGGGGATTAGGGCAAATTGACACTGGGGATCAACTGCTCTAAGGATGGAGAAGGGTTTGGAACAATTTTGGCAGAGTTTCGGCAAGGTTTGTGCAGCTCTCCTCTCATGGCCGTGAGGGGGTCGGGTTTAAATAGAGGTGGTCGGAGGGCCTCACGGGGATGGCCAAGGGTTGGGATCGAGCTGCTTCTAGGCATGGGAAGAACGGCCATGGTGGCCATTGGGCATGGGGCGGCTCGGCAAGGTGGAATTCCAAAGTTTGGCTCCTCCCAAGGTCTCGGCCATGGTGTTTTCCGGCGACCTGTGCGGCTGGCCGGCAGGCATGGGTCACCCTCCGGTCCGAGTGGGTCGTGGCTGGAGGTTTGTGCAGTCAATTGGCCATGGACATGTGTAAAGGGTTTGAATCAAAAGGGTATGGGGAGAGGTTCATTTTGGGTCCAAATGGGTCAACCCACCATTTTGGGTTTGGTGCACCCTTCCATGGCTGAGAGAGGATCAGGTGAATCAGCTAGAAAAGGGTAGAGAAGTCACCATCCATGAATATTTTGATTAATCATGGATTAAGGTGAAGCATTAAAAGGGTTAAAACCTTTTAAGGGGGCTTAAAAGAGGCTCCTCCTTTTGCCATTAATGGCTTGATCACATGTCAAACCTTCCATGGCTTCATGTGGCTTGTCCATGGCTTGCATGGCTTGTCTTTGGCATGGGGAAAAGCTTGGTCAATTTCATGAAAAAAGGAATTTAGAAATTTTGGTAATTTGATGGGAATTTGTATGAAGCTTGATTTGGAATGGTTTTATGATGATTTTGAAACTTCGGGGTGATATCAATTAGAGGTATGACGAAAAGAAATTTCCATGTGGGCTTTAGGGCCAATTTTGGGCTTTTGTATTTGGTGGAAATGGGCTTTTAGAATGGTTTAGGAAAGTGGGCCTTTAGGTTTTGAAAACAAATTGGTGGATGTAAATTTTGCAAAGGATTGAATCCCATGAGTGTTGAATTTAGTTTAAGAATGTTTCATGAATGATTTGGAATAAACTTGAAGTGTTTGGGCTAGGGTTTGGGTTGGATTTGGGCCTCTTTGGTGAATGGGCCAATCTAGGTCAAATTGGGCTAACTTGGGCCAATGTTGGGCTAGGGTTGAAATTGATGTAAAATTAATGTTGGGAAATGTTTATGGGAGTGTTTCAAAGAGGTTTTGGCCTTGGTTGGGTTTTGATTTTGGGGTTTGGGCTTATTTGGGTTAAGTTTGGGTTTAGGTCAAAATTTGGCCATTTAGCTTTGGGTTGGATTTGAGTGGGGTTTGGGTCTAAATGTTGCGAAAATCATGTTAGTGCTTTGTTTGTGGGGATGTTAAAGAAGATTTAGAAAAGATTTGGGGTTAATTGGAGTTGAATTGGGTGAGTTTGGGTTAGGTTTGGGTCATGGGTCCAAATTGGGCTTTTATGGCCAAAAGTGAAATTAGATCCAAATTTCAATCAAATTGGACTTGGATTTTGTCTAAATTGGTGTTGGGAATATTGAATTGAAGTTTAGAATTGAATTGAACCAGAATTTGGGTCAATTAGGTAGGTTTGGTTTGACATTGGGTTCACTTAGGGTTAAAATGGGTCAAATTGGGGGTTTTCACAAAAGTAGGGTAAATTGACAAAATTGGCCCATGGTGTAGTTGAATAAAATGAAATTGGGAATATTTGGGATTTGCTGGAATTTTCTGGGAATTTTCTGAATTTTTGGATTTTTAGGTCAAGAGGGGTATTTTGGGTATTTGGAGGGTATTGGGAGGTATTTTTGGAATTTTTGGTATTTTTGGCTATGAATGATCAGTTTGAGTAATGTGGAAATGTTTAGGAATGATTTTGGGAAATTTTGGGTGATTTGAAAATTTTGAAAAATTTGGGTAATTTCAAGGGCTTTGGGTAGGCTAGGCGGGTGTAGGGTCCCGGGGGTCAAAAATTGAAAATTTGGGAAATTGAAGATTTGGTGAATGCAAGTGGAATAAAATCTTTTTGGTTAAGCCATGAAGTCATATCAAGCCCACATGAGCCATGAAGGGACTCATTTGAGGCATCCAATATGTTGTTCCTAACCCTCTTAGCCAATGGCTTAGGGGTTAAGAACCATCCATATGAATCACCTACATGAGTCAGGAGGTCAAGTTGGGTATGGGTGTGGTTTTAGGAGGTGTGTGAAAGTGTAGTGCATAAGTGTAGTGTATGTGTAAGCCAGCCCTTCACCAGACCAGGCCACCCAGGGTAATCCTAAGGCCAAAGAGTCCTATAGGAACTCATCCTTTAAACTTCCACATTTGGTTTCAACCCTCTAGGTGATTAGGGGTCTATAGTCAAGTTTGTGGAGTTTGCAGGGAGCTAAGAAGTGGTTTGAGTTTCTAGGTGGTGGGTCCCAATTCTAGTCCTCTAAGAAAGTCAAAGGAAAAGCCTAAGGCTAGATCCTAAGTACTAAAGAGAAGAAGAGAAGACCTCATCAAAAATGAGGTCAACAAATGGACCCCCAATAGGTGTGGTGAGCTGACGGAGCACACCGCGCGTATTGGTGTTGACCGAAGCGATCAACAAAACCAACACAAAAGTCCAAGTGACAAACTTAGGACAGAGTAGAAGAATTTCCGCTGGGGAGTGTCATGTATATCTCTGAAACTGGAGATTCCTGAACTCTCGCTGGGGAAAAGGAAAAGAAGGTGGATCCCAAATCACATGATTTGGGGGAATTTCAATTTAGATTTTATTTTGTTTTAGTTCAAGCTTTGATGTGAGAGCTCAAATTTTAGTTTGAGTTTCAATTTAGATTGAAGTTTGATTTAAAATCAATTTGAAGGGATTTGAACTTGAAATGAAAATTGGAATTTTGTGGTTTTAGATGTAACATCTTCAACCTCAAAAGAAAATTTAATTGATTGGATTGAATCATTGCAATGAGGAGAGGTCTCAAAGCAACGCGGTGTTGGATGTAAAACCCTTAACCTCAAGAGTTTGATTTTGATGTATTTCATTGCAATAGGGAAAGAATCCTAAAGCAATGCAGTTTCGGATGTAAAATCCTCAACTCCAAAAGTTTGAATTTGATGTATTTCATTGCGATAGGGAAAGAGCCCTGAAGTAATGCAGTCTCGGATGTAAAATCCTCAACTCCAAAAGTTTGATTTTGATGTATTTCATTGCGATAGGGAAAGAGCCTAAAGCAATGCAGTATCAGATATAAAAAATCCTCTACCCCAAGAATTTGAATTTTGATGTATTTCATTGCGATAGGAAAAGAATCCTAAAGCAATGCAGTCTCGGATGTGAAATCCTCAACCCCAAAAGTTTGAATTTGATGTATTTCATTGCGATAGGGAAAGAATCCTAAAGCAATGCAGTCTCGGATGTAGAATCCTCAACCCCAAAAGTTTGATTTTTATGTATTTCATTGCGATAGGGAAAGGATCCTAAAGCAATGCAGTCTAGGATGTAAAATCCTCAACTCCAGGAATTTAAATTTGATGTATTTCATTGCAATAGGGAAATAATCCTAAAGCAATGCAGTCTCGGATGTAAAATCCTCAACTCCAAAAGTTTGATTTTGAATGGTAATTGATTTTGCAAAGATTTGTAGTGTTGATTTGAGAAAGTGTGGAATTTTGGTGCTTCGAGAATTTCATGAAAGTTGTAAAAGGCTTTCATGGAAGGAAATAGATTAGGAGGGAATATGTAGGTGTTACATATCCCATTCAAAAGAGTTGATCGAAAGTTGCTGGTTTGGATTGGATACAATTCCTCGCCATCAGATTCGATTTGTGTCGATGGAATCACCGCTTCCATCCCAGACAAGGGAGAGAGTAGAACGGATTGGATTTCAGATTTGGAAGGTTGAGTTTGAATTCGATTGAAATTTGATTTGAAATTTGATTTGAAATATGGAAGGATTGAATTTGAATTTGATTGAGATTTGATTTGAAATTTGGAAAGATTGAATTTGAAATTGATTGATGTTGGATTTGGAATTTGAAAAAAATTGAATTTGAACTTGATTTAAAACTTGTGCTCATTTTGTTTTTGTCCTTTAAAGATTCAAATTTATTTTATCGTTTATTTATTGTTCATGTGAATTTGGTGTTCATCATTTTTTAGATTTTTAAGGAAAGTTTTCTTTTATTCTTTCTGTTTCTTTTCTGTTTTTTGTTCGAAGTTCATTTAACTTTAATGGCGTTTCTCAGTCAATTTGCACAAAAGAGGTGAAGGCCAAAAATGTGACATGGTCACTTTCATTCCAATCATGTCGAAGATACATCATACAACTCGATCTTGAATATATCTCATACAATACATGTAGACTCAAAAAGGAATATGTATGATCTTCATCGATCCATCCAAAGAAGTATCTGTCAAAAATCCATGTCTGAATAGTGGGGTACATGGTCAATAACATCACCTTCCAAGCCATCCTTGGCAAGGATGCCGTATGGATGTACATTGGAGGTGTGATATTTTCCATGTAACTCACAGCTCGTAAGGCCGGAGGCTCTCTAGCTCCGGGTCCGGCTGGAAATGGTAAGGTGTCTTCCTGTCGTCCATCCTCCCGAAAGTAACCGAGATCCGCTTCACTGGTACACTCGGTATGCAATGCTTAGCGACATCTGCTCCGTTGCCCTTCGGTATCATGACGGAACCTACCGGTAAAGGTATCTTCACTGGCCCTCGGAACTCACCTGGGCATGTTATCCGGAGGTCAGATCCGAACATGATGTTACACTCGTTCAGGAAAGAGACTGTGCAGAAAGGTTTGACAAATTCGTGGTGATCTATGTGCGGGGGTATGCAGTCACCCTGCTTGTATATGTTAATAATGCAGCTATTGGGTATGCAATCTGCTAGCAGTACCCTCCATGTTATCAATCTCTTTACCATTCTCTTGATGACTAGTGGCATTGGATCCACTTGGCCATGACGGAGTATTCCCGGAGGGTTTCCCTTCCTGTCTTCCGCAAAGTTGTAACAACATCCGCATTGTATTGTAATTCTTCTTTTCCCTGGCATCCATCTCCTGGGTTCTGAGTAGGTGTTTTCCCTTAGGCGGCCCGCTCAGCCCATTCTTTTCAAATCCCGAATGCAATCCACGTTTTGTTGTTGTTCATATTCTGAGAATACATCTGTATGTAGCTCGAGGCCCTCTAGTATATTGATCCTTCTGCCTCTAATTCTCTCGAAATATTCAAAGGTTTTCTTTTCGACATTCTACATTCTTTCCAGCTCGTATTCCGGAATCATCTGCAGATGGCGGGGCCTGGTGACGTATTGTGGGATATACGGCTCAATCCCTTCACGTTCTCCTGCATACCTCGGCTCCTCAGGGATGATGTCCGTCAGGATATCCCCCGGGGTTGCTTCTGCAACAAGGTCATGCATCACTGGTGGTTCTATCTGGTAGCATGGTAGTTTTCTTTCTTCTGATCTTTGTGAGATTTCCCTGGTCCTTTCTGTTATCCTAGGAGCTGGCCTCCTTTCTTCAGGTTCCTGGTGAACCGGTGTCCTTGAAGTGTGTGTGCTGGCAGTAGCAACTGTCTCGTCGCGCTGGTCCGCTGCTAGTTTGGTTAACATCTTACAGTTACGACGATTCTTATTTCTTCGTTGCGTTGCTGTGAGAGTAGCTCTTCGAACTTCTTGAATCTCTGTGGGCGCGGCACTGACAAGCCTTCCCTCTGCTGTAGCGACTACAAACTTCATTTTCTTATCTTCTTCAGTGTTTGCCTTTCTTTTCTTGCTGCTGGATTGGTGGCTTGGGCCACCCACTTTCATCACTGTCTGTCCGGGTAGTTCTTCTCGGTCAACTGGGACCCAATCACTTTCCTCATATTGTAGGCCTGCTGGTGCGAAGTCCGAGTCAATCTCGATTATCGCTCCATCTTTCACCCTCTTTTCATCGAGTGCAAGGCTTACGCCATTTCTAAAGTTCAGGACCAACCGCCCGTTCGACATTTCCCTGCGAAAAGACAAGGAAAAGGATCAGGGGCTGTACTAAGAACAAGAACATTAAGAAAATGTTTATTAAAAACAATTTTTTTATTACTTTTTGTATTTTTAAATTTAACAGGAATGAAGTGGGAAAGGATCAGGAAAAAATCTTGATATGGAAGAGAAAACAAGGAAAACATTATTATCATGATTTTATTTATTTTAGCACATTTTATTATTTTTTTTTGGGTTCGGACCCAGTCATAAGTAATTATTTAGCCCGTGTTTCTTAGGGATGAAGTATTTATTCCTTCGAAACATCAGGTAGCGTAATACTTTTTCAAGTATTGTCCGTTGATCGGAAGCATATGTCGTTCTCCTTGACAATTCACTAGCTGGTAGGAACCTCCTGAGTACACTGCTTCAACCACAAACGGCCCTTCCCAAGTGGGTTCAATTTTTCCTCCTATCTTGCGGTGTGCAAGAATAGGTCTCTTGAGAACGAGAACTAAGTCACCAACTTTGAAGGTTCTTGGGCGGACCAATTTGTCATGGGCTTGAACCATCTTAGCTTGGTATAGTTCTAAATTCTGCTGCGCTGCAAGTCTTTTCCCTTCAAGGCTTTCCAATTCTTCTTGTCGTAATTTGGCATTCTCTTCTGTCGTGATTTTGTTTGCAACTGCAATTCTGAGTGAAGGAAGCTGAACTTCTAAAGGCAACACTGCCTCGGACCCATACACCAGAGCGTAAGGTGTAGCTTGAGTAGGAGTTCTGAAGGTTGTCCGGTAGGCTCATAAGGCTTCTAACAACTTCTCGTGCCAATTTCTCTTATTATCGTCCAAAGTTTTCTTTAAGATTTGAACGAGAGTTTTATTAAAAGCCTCAGCCAGGTCGTTTGCTCTTGGGTAGTAAATTGTTGAATACCGCCAGTCGATTCCGTGTCTCCTGACAAAATTGTTGATTTGTGTGCTTCTGAATGCTGACCCATTATCTGAGATGATCCTGCGTGGCACTCCGAAGCGGTAGACAACTTGGTTCTTAAAAAACTGTAGCACGTGGTGTGCTTTCACTTCTCTAAGTGGAACCGCCTCGCCCACTTGGAAAAGTAATCCGTAGCCGCAAGAATGAAGCGATGTCCTTTTGAAGATGGTGGTTCTATTGGACCCACTATATCCGTGCCCCAACATTCAAATGGCCATGACGCAATTGTCGGATGTAGCACATTTGGAGGTTGGTGCAGAACCACTCCGTGCACTTGGCATTGATGACAGCTCTTAGAGATTTTCATGCAGTCGGTCATCATCGAGGGCCAATAATACCCTAGTCTTTTAATTTTCATTTTCATCTTCGGACCCGACTGGTGAGCCCCACAGAGTCCTGAATGCACCTCTTTAACGATTTCACGGGCCTCGGACCCGCTTAGGCATCTTAGCCACATTTGATCGAAAGACCTTCTTTATAACGTGTTGTTTATTAATGCGTAGGACAGAGTTCTTTTCTTGATCTGATGGGCTAGCGACCTATCGTCTGGTAGTCTTCCTGTTTGCAGGTAGTCTATTAATGGTTGTCGCCAATCTTCTGTGTTTTCTGTCACTGTTGCAACCGATTCTTTTTCTTTTTCGATTTGTGTATTGTGTCTATGTCGAGTCGTGATAGGACTCGACGTCCATGAACCGACACTTCCACCGATTCATCTTGCAAACGAGTAAATTCTTTCGCGAGACGGGCTAAAGCATCTGCTAAAGCATTTTCTTTTCGGGAATTTTGTAGATCGTCACATTCGGAATCTGTTCCAACAGTTCGTATGGCATACTGGAAGTATTGCTCGAGTCTTGGCTTTAAAATTCTGTACTGTCCGGCGATCTGTTGAATGATCAACTGTGAATCCTCGTAGATGTTGATGTCTGTTATCCCCATTTGGATAGCTAATTACAGTCCTGTTATGAGGGCTTCGCATTCTGCTTCGTTATTTGTACACGGCTCTGTCAAGTGGTAGGAGTATCTTAACATCCCCCGCTCCGGTGTTATAAAGATTAATCCGATTCCTGCCTTACCGGGCACTATCACTTGCGATTCTTCGTCTTTATGTGCTGAAGATGCTCCGTCGAAATATAATTCCCAACGTCGATCATCAGGGTCTTCTAGGCTCATTATTTGTTCATCTGGCAGATCGTCATTAAGAGGAGATTCTGCCGGCAAGGGGTGTTCTGCGAGGAAGTCTGCTAAGACTTGTCCCTTTACGGCACGAAGAGGCACAAAAGTTATATCGAATTGCAATAATATCATCGACCATCTGGCAAGTCTGCCGGAAAGCGTTGGACGGGTCATCAAGTATTGCAATGGATTAAATTTTGAGATCAGGTCGACCTTATGAGAAAGCATGTAGTGCTCGAGCTTTTGAGCGGCGAAGATCGGGGCCAAACAATGCTTTTCAATTGCGGGATACCTTATTTCCGTCGGAAGTAAACGACGGCTTAGATAGTAAAGAGCATTTTCTTTACCCTCATCATTGACACAGGCTAACGAGGCTCCGAGAGAGTCGTCTAAAGCCGCGGTATAAAGTATCAACGGTCTACACCGAGACTGGGGCTGCTAAGACAGGAGGTGTCATTAAATATTGTTTAATGTCCTCGAAGGCCTTCTGGCATTTCTCTTCCCAAATAAATTTGGCGTCCTTTTTAACTAGTGCCGAGAAAGGCTAACACCTACCTGACAACTTTGAGATAAAGCGTCAATGATATGCCGACTTCCCTTGAAAAGAACGTAGTTGTTTTAAGGTTTTGGGAGGCGACATTTCTAAGATAGCTTTAATCTTTTCCGGGTCCATTTCAATTCCACGATGTCGAACAACGAATCCTAAGAATTTCCCGGAGGTGACGCCAAAGGCGCATTTTAAGGGATTCATCTTAAGGTTAAATTGTCTTAATCGTTCGAAAACAATTCTCAAATCATACAGGTGGTTTTCCTTTACTTTGCTTTTGATGACCACATCGTCCACGTAGCATTCGACTTGATTGTGGATGAGATCATCAAAAATTCTTGTCATTGCTCTCTGGTAGGTTGCTCCTGCGTTCTTCAGTCCGAATGGCATTACTGTGTAGCAATATACTCCGATCGGCGTTCTGAATGCTGTAAGTTTTTCTCTTCTGGAGCCATTTTTATCTGGTTGTATCCTGAAGATCCATCCATGAATGAAAATATTTCATGCGCCGAAGCAATGTCGATCATTAATTCCGGGATCGGTAGAGGGAATTCATCCTTTGGACATGCTTTATTCAAATCTCTGAAGTCCACACAAATTCTGATCTGACCATTCTTCTTTCTGACTGGCACCACATTGGCTAGCCAAGTCGGGTATTGTTCTTCACGGATAAATTTGGCGTCTATTAGCTTTTAACTTCAGCTATGACTTGTTGTTCGATCTCTAGACACATTCTTCTGGGACCTTGTCTGACTGGGACAGAAGTAGGATCCACTCCTAGCTTATGGACTGCGACCTCTGGAGCTAAACCTGGCATCTCATCGTAGCTCCAAGCAAAACAGTCTTTAAATTAGATTAATAACTTGATTATTTCTTCGGAGTCTTCTTTATTGACTAAGGAGCTAACAAAGGTAGGTCTAGGCTCTTCGCTAGTACCTAAGTTAACTTCCGTTAACTCATTTATTGTAGATTTAATCTCTTCTTCGAATTCTGGTGGAGCGTCTCCAATTTGTAAATCTTCGAGTTCGTCTGTAGTTTCCATGTAGTTTTCATTAGATTCGCAAGTGACAACCAAGCAAAATTCAGTATCGTCAACTGATCCTACTGTGTCGAATACGAGACCATGCTTTGAATTGGGTGGACGACCGGAGTTATTCCATAATTTTTCAAAATGTTGTGATTGGCCTTTTGTCCATTGTCGAGGTAAGAAACCACGTTGAATTAAATTTTGAACACAGGGAGAGTAACTCAAAAGGTAATTTCATTAATTGTGATGAAGTGACATCTTCAAATTGTACATTATTTTCAATTTTGGAGGAAGGAGCACCATGGTAGAATTTGATGGGCTTTGCACCGTCGCTATGTACCTCTTTGACCACCATACCCTCAATCTTATTAGAATGGATCGGGGTCAGGGTCATAGTATGTACATAGTGATTAATCTTCTCGTACATCGATTTGTCTTCTTCGTTCTTCTCATCTTCGAGAGAGATCTTGAATTGCGGCTTCTTCTGACTTATTGTTGCTGCTTCTTGCTTGATTTCTTTTTCTTCTTCAGAACTGTCTTCCCAATCAACATTGATGGCTGGTTTCCTCGGTCCAACTGTCCTAACGTCTCTACCACAACCTCGTCCCCGGCCTCGACCTCGGATGCGAGTTATGGAGAAACCTTCACCATCTCGCCGTAAGGGAGTGGTGAGTGACCGTTGGACTAGAACTTCGAGTTCTTCGTCATCCCGAATTTCCTTTGCTTCATTCGTTATGGTATTTCCGGAGAAGATTGTTTTCTTCGGAGGTGCATAATAAGTCGCATCTTCATGAATTCCAATTTCATGTACGGAGAATGGTTGTAAGTCACCTTTGATGCACTGTTCCCCTCCATCGTAGTATTTGATGCACTGATGTAGAGATGATGGTACCATCCTGTTTTCATGTATCCATGGTCGGCCCAGTAGAGAGTTGAACGACGTTTCTGAATCAATTATGTGAAATTTTGCGGTTGTCTTTGCTAAGTCGCCGGTCTTCATTAGTAGCGTTATTGATCCGAGGGCTCTTTCTCCTTTCTGGTTGAATCCCCTTAATAACATTTTGTCTGCTTCGAGCTCGCGAGCATCAATTTCCAAATATGCTAGTGTTCGAAGACTCATTATATTGATTGATGCTCCCGGATCCACCAATACTCCGGAGAGCGTAAACTTCCTAATTGTAACCGAAATGTACAACGGTCGGTTGTGATCTCGTCGTCCCAAGCAGTAGGTCATTGTCCGTGAAGGTAACACCTCGTTGTTCCTTTAACGAACAAACCTCATCTAAGGAATCTCCGACCATTTGAGTCAAGCAAATTTCCGGATCAAGTAAGGCCTTGATCAGAGCTTCTCTCATCTCCTTTGATAAGATGAGGGCGTCGTAGATGCTTAGTTTGGCCGGTAGTTTCCTAAGATGGGCTAGCACATTGTAGTCCACTTTATTTCCATGTGTCTCGGCTTCTTCTTGAATGGGTACTTCTTCTGCCGGGGTTGGTTCTTCCTGAACAACCACCTGCTTTCCTTTGTCCTTTGGACCCATTCTCGGAGGTAGAACTCTTCCACTTCTTAAGTTGACTTCCGTAATTTCTTCTGAATCTAGTGTTGAGCTTGCTGGTGTTTCTTCCTGAATCGGAATGACAAGTTTTTCTTGGTCAGCTTCAGAGTCAGAAGGCTCTAATTCTTTTGTGACTGGAGCTCCTCGAAACTCACAGATAGATTCGTTGCTTATTGAACTCTCATAGCCTCCTTGATGGATGTCTTCTTCGTCATTGTGATTATCGAGATTGTGTATGATTTGAGATTGTCATTTGTATCGAAATCGATGTCCGGATTGTCGCTAGTCACGTAATCGTTAGAAACAGTCAAAACGTAGCCAACGCCATCACCCTTATCATTATAAGATCCCACCGGAGTGAGCAGATAATCATACAGAGTCAGAGGTTCGAGGGATTTCTCCCCCGAATCCGAAACAACTATCCTAGGATAAGCAGCCCCTAGTCTAGCCCTAGGAACCTCGGTCCTCTCTTCTTCGTCGATTTTCTTCTTCTCTTCAATCGTCTCTTGTTGAGGTGGTTCTTCTATTACAAGTGATAGTGTCGACTTGACAGGTTTCGAACTCTGAATTGAAGCTCGCACCGAAACGGTTTGGATGCCGTCTAAAATCTTTTTCAAAGACCTTGTCCAAGCGATAGTCCATCCATCGTCAGTCGTATAGGGATCTATCGGAACGATGAGATCAGTCGAGATAACATTGACGAAACCTCCTTTCTGGGGTTCCTTCATGTACTCCTTCGGGATTGTTATATTCCCCTTCCGAAGGTTGTCATTGAGCCAACTTTTGAAGGTAATGCAATCTTCTATCTTGTGCCCAAGCATCCGGTGGTAGGGGCAAAAGTTGGGATCACCTTTCTTGTTAACTTCTTCTGGTCTTTTAGGCTCTGGCAGCTGGAAATCTGGAGTCTTCATCAAACTACGGAATATTTTCGGCACTGCTTCATTCTTGAATGGATATTCCCTACTCAGAAGCTCCCTTAATGTACGTTGCGGACGAGGCGGTTGTTCATACTGTTGAGATGACTGATAGCTGGGTCGGGGTTGCTGGTAATTCTGTTGAGATTGCTGCGGCCATTCTGATGATATTTGTATCGGTTGCTTGCCTTTGTCGACTGCTGCAACGATCCCGGACTTCTTTTCAAAAGTTTTCACGGGCTTCTGTTTGTCTGTTTTGTCGGTGAAACTTAATTGCTTCGCCTCCTCTTGCAAGCTCCCGGCCTTGCTTAACAACTTCTCAAAAGTCTTAATAGTAAATCCCTTGAGGAGAAGTGCTATCGGGCCGTGAATGCTTTTAAGTAAGATGCCGATCGCATGCTGTTCTTGTAGTTGTGGTTCACACTTCATACTTAGGTTCCTCCATCGAAGTATGTACTCCACCAAAGTTTCGTTCGGCTTCTGTTTCTCTACCACTAAATCACCTATAGTGATGTGGTGCTGAGCTCCAGCAAATCGCTTGATGAAGAGGTTCTCTAGTTCTGAGAACGTCTTCACTGAACCATTTGGTAATTCTGCATACCAATCAAAGGCGATCCCTGACAGGCTGCTGACGAACTGTCGGAAGAGTAACGCATCGCTCCCGCCGGCATTGAAACAACTCGGCACGAAAGTGTGCAACATGCCTGTCGGGGATCCCGGTTCCATCAAAGGTCTTGAACAGAGGTGGTACGAAGCCTTTTGGGTACTGGACAGCGTCGAATTCTTCCGGGTAAGGTCTACCCGTCCGAATGGATGTCCCGCTCTTTGATTGTGCTAAGGCTTCTCGCACCTGTTGTTCCACCAAGCTCTTGATATCTTTTTCTGGAATCATACTTTGTGTTGTATCTTTCTTTAGCTGATCATCCCCGTTGACGGATTTAATCTCCTTTCCACCGTCTCCAATGTGAATGACCTCTGGGGGGGTCTCTCTTTGGGGTTGCACTTGACTACAGCCATCTCTTCCATTCTCTATGCCATTTGGGCGATCGTATCGTCTTTCTCTTGAAGCTGTCTTCTCATTACTTCTGGCTCCTCTCTTTCTGCGGCTGCAGGAGCACCTTGTGAAGCTGACGAAGCTCGTGTTTCGACCATGTTGATTTCTGCATACTCATCGTCCATGAATTCTGATGAATCAATCTCGTCTCCGAATTTCTCTTTTCTTTCTTTTGCTAATCGTCGAATATCAGTCCTCAACTTTTCCATAGCGTCCTCTAGCGGTCTTTTCTGTGCATCCTCACAGTTGTCGTGTGATAGCTGCCGGGTTCCCTTCTCACGAGTCTCCTTCACTGCAGTAGCACGTTCTTCAGATTCAAGTCTCCTGACGAGACTTTCCTTCTCTGGCTGCTGTTTCAACCTTAACTGTCCAATAGTGGGACGCCATACCATCCTTCTAGCAGCAGAAGGTCTAGGACCAGATGGTCTGTCAGCCAAATGCTGGAAGGTGGTATCCTCCCTAATCTGCAACCCTGAAACAACGATAGGCGGACTAGCCTTTATCCTTTTATTTGGCTTTTCTGTAACGATGGCAGGTTCTACCCGTGGCCCAAGACGAGATTTGACTGGCACCCGCCCTATCCTTCGTAGAATCTCTGATACGGGCATTTCTCTTTCTTTGCTAGCTTCTCGATCATAGTCTGTAGTCGGGAAAATGGCGTGATCCTAGCCCTTTTCATTCTACTGTCGTTGTAGTATGCTGGTCGAGGTAATGTAGAAACAATCCTACGGACATTTTCCTCGTCAGCTGCGGCAGAAAGGGGGTGGAATCTACTTCCTTCCAAAAAGGGTGTATCTTCAGGCAATGGTATGTATTCAGGTAGTGGTGTGTACTCAGGGATTTCTGGGATTTCCTCCAGGAAAGGAACTTCGGCAGCTCTGGCCTTCCTGGCAATCTTTCTACTTCTGTTCCTTCTTTGGGTCCGTGTCAATGATGGAATTCTTGAGCTGGACCCGATTTCAGAAACGGAAGGTCTCACAGGAAAGTCTGTACCCTCCACGGTAACAGGTTCACCATAGTTCTGGATTTCCTTCCCTTTAATCTGGCGAAGCCGGGTAGGTGCAGAGACAACTAGACCGATGGGGGTAGCAAGAACGAGTCCTCCCGCGGACAACGAAGACTCCTCTCAGTTGGAATCTTTCGCAGGGGAGGAAACTCTCGAGTTGACCTAAGGTTGAACTCGATCAGCGGCTTCTCAGCTTCAGATACTTTGTTTGTCAATGCGAAAAGGGAAACGTCGGTGATCTTGACATTTGTGTTCTCGAATCCTTATCCAAATCGGATGACCCCATTGTCGGGCAGCTCATCCTTGTAAACAGCGAAGTCGAGTCCATTGGTGAAGGAGAAGATCAGGTTTGGGGCTTCCATTTCTGCAGGGTAGATTCTGGTTGACAGTCCCAAGTTATGCTTCTTCTCATCAGAACGAAAAGAAAGGAATCGAAAAGAGTCCGAACACATTCTTGTTCATGTATTTATAAAGAGAAGTTATTTGTTAAAAGAGTCATTCATTAGAGGGTTTTTTTATTTAGAACGGAATGTTCAAAGGTGTAGAGAAGGTAAGGAATCCGATTCAGGGTTGGAAGGGGAAAGAAAGTCTTATGCAAGACTTCTCGACTCGAAGGATTACTCCTAAACTAACACCTATTGGGGGTCCACCCCACCTCAGAAATGAGGTAAAAGGATCTCGAAACCTCTCTCGTTTAGGGGTGTCTAGACGAGTGGCTCCTAAATCCGAGAGAATGTTGGCTATACTTGTTCAAGGTAGAAATGAACATAGTATTCCAACGGAAAGAAGGGTAGTTTGATCCACAAGGGACATGGATACACTACCGATTTTTGAAAGCAGAATTGTCTGATTAAAATGGAGAGAGGAATTTTCCCTGACGAAGTCGCCGTAAATTGTCGGCATTATTTTTAGGTTGTGTGTTTTATTTTGAAAAGGGGGTCGCCTAACAGAAATTGTGCGGCGAATTTTTAATTTAATTTAAATAAATAATTTGAAAAGTAGTATTTGATTTTGAAAATAATTTGAAAATTTTAAGATATGAAATCAAACTGATCTCACATCCCAAATAGTTCACATAAACGAGCACCGCACCACAAACCGTGTATCTATTCCTAAGGATAGACACACTCGCTTGATGGTGGGGCTCGATTAAATAAACTAGAAGCTTTGTGACATCCGTTTGGTCCGCGAACCAATTTTATAAGCCGACAAATTCCCCGCTTAATGTGAAAGCATTAAACGGGGTTTATATTACTCAGGTTCTTTAAAAATCCCTATAAGGGCAAGCCCCTATAGTTAATTACATCTTATGTGACGGGAATCACCTAAGAAAACTCTCGATAATAATCAATAATTCTGCTCTCAAGAATTTCAAAGTTTAAGTTTTCAAAGGATTGAATTTTGGAATTTCAATAGGGAATGGATCAAATTTGGAACATTTTGTTTTAAGAATTCAAAGGAAGAAAGGTAGGAGAAATTACGGATTCGAAGTGAACTTCGGTAATTTCTCGACTATCCTATTGTTTGCCTTGAATTTATGAAAGTCCTAATGTTTATTTAATGTTTTGATTTTGTCAATTTTAATTAATTAGGGCTTATATTTATATGATAGAATCACACAAATAGCCTCGAAGATGTGAGGGTTTATGTCGTATCAGACGACTACCTCAAAATCCTAAGACCGGTTAGGGCTTAATTTGCAATGCAAATGCCTAACAAAAGGTTGAGGATTTATGTTGCACTAGGCAAACTACCTCGAAATCCTATGGCTTGGTTGTTTAATTCTAAGAAAGTTTTGCTGATGTAGATTCAAGTTTTGCTAACAACGATGGCCGTGCTACCCACCATGCTCCAAGCTCCTTGTTGTTGCAGAGGTTTAGTTTTAGAAGTCATAAATCAGGAGATGAGAAAAGTGTTTTGGTTTAGAGAAAATCTTAATTTCCAAGTGCTTTTGTGTTTTAATTAAAAACAAATCTTAAAGTTGATTATAACGACACCGGTTAAGATCCCACGGTTCCATCCTTCCGGCATCGTTATTTTTATCGGATTCACTTAGTCCAGATGAATTTGCTAAACTCAACTAAATGAGTTCCACACTTTCATTTAGACCGTGGGAAATCCCGTTAGCAACACGTAGGTTACATCATCCGAGGTATTCCCGATCATCCAACAGGACGTTTTAATTTAGTTGTAATTGTAGTTTTGTGTTCTGTTTGTGATTAAATTTTGAATTGTTTTATATTTTGAAATGTTGTGGCGGTGAATTTTATCTTGCAATGACTTTTAGTTTAGTTTTGGTTTTAGTTTTAGGGCCTATCCTAAAGGTGTGGGTTTTCTTGCAACAGTTGTTTATCATGCAAGAAAAGTAAGTGCAATGCGATTAAATAAATTGCAATAATGTAAATTGCAAGAAAGTAAATTGCAATAAAATAAAAGCGTACCCGGAGGGTCTTCCCGTCATCCCAAGCTGCACTTAAAACACAATTAGAATATTTAAGCAAGTTCCTAGGTAAAGCTAAGGGAAGGGTTATGGTTTTCTACCAAGTTCCTAATCCTATAGCTAGTCATTTCCTATGACGTCTAGGTTCTTTGTGTTTTGGTTTGAAGACGATTTTCTTCATCAAAGAACAATTAAGTTCAATTGTTCTTATGAACATCCTATCATATTGAGGAAGTGCTTAAGAAGAATCTTAAACATCTTTTCAATATTGATAGGATTGTTTTAAGTCTAAATGAATTCAATCATACAAATGAATTAATCGTCCGGGAATTCAAGTTTTGTTGTCTTGCTCAGTGAACTAGGACATTTGAATATCCTATAAGTGAAGTAACATTTCATTTAATGTTCTGTTTAGGAGTTATGATAACTAAAGTTTTCGAGGGCAAATTGGTGTTCAAATGGTTTATGATTTAATTCAATTTCAGTTATCGGATTTAAATTTGGAATAATGTTCAAGTTACTTTACATTTAATCTCTTTATGTCTTAGGTGATGTTATTTAATTCAATTTAATTTAACTTTAATTTAATTTAATTTAGTTTAGTTTCAATTTTGATTCAATTTAACTTGATTTTAATTTTAACTTGATTCTATTATTTAATTTAATTTAATTAATTTAACTTAATTTAACTTGATTTAATTTAATTTATTTTAGTTTCCTTCAATTTAATTTAATTTGATTTAATTTTAATTTAATTTAATTTAATTTGATTTAATTTGTTTAATTTAATTTAATTTAATTTAATTTAATTTAATTTTAATTTAATTTAATTTAATTTTTTAATTTAATTTAATTTGATTTAATTTAATTTAATTTAATTTGTTTAATCTTTTAATTTAATTATTATTATATTTTATTTTAATTTAATTGAAATTTTTAAAAGTGTTTAATAATTTAACTTCAATTTAATGATTAAGTCTTTTAATATTTTAAATCTTAAATTTGAGTTATCATTTTAATTAAGAATTATATATTAATGAGATGATTAATTTAGGGATTTTTAAATTAAAGAATAAATCTCTTCCTAATAATATCCCTATTTTAATAATTCCTATTTTATTATTCTTCCAAATTTAATCAATTATTTAATTAAGGTTTATTTCAATTATTTTAAATTGTTTAGTAGGTTTCTACCCTTTAATTATTTGAATTTCAATCATCCAAATCAGATTAAGATCAGATATTTTGTTTGTTAATTTTATTAAACCTAAAGTTTTAATTAAGGGTTAAAATTTCTAATTACCATTTTGCCCTTCAAGCTTAATGATTTCATAACTCACTAAATTGAGCTTAAATGAACTTGAAATTTTTATGTGACTTCACTCATATGTCAATAAAGACATGAGAGGAGAAAATGTGATTTTTCTGTATTTAATTTATATATATAATTATTTTTGGTAGAAAATAGGGATTTCCAAGGAAAATTTAATAACATGAGCAAGGGAAAGTTTCTGTCCTTAAGAAAATTATGGGACATTCCTAATGACCAGTGGACCACTTGGACCAATTTTGGTGATTTTTTAAATTATATTATTTTTATTATAATTATTTTGAGTTTTAAAGTATTAATTAATTTAAAAATAAAATAAAGGTTGAAAAATAAATTTTATATTTTTCAAAAATCTCTCTGATATCAAGGAAATCAGGGAATTAATTTTTACAATTTTCTGTTTTTTCTTTGATTTATTATAATTATTTTAGTGAAAATGCTAGAAAATACATTTTTTTAATTTTAAAATTACCCTAGGGCTTTAAAATTTAATATCTCACCAAATAGACCTAAGAAAAATATGGGATATGTTCCTAAGTGATTAAAATTCAAAATGTGACATTTTGGTGAATTTTATTATTTTTGTGATTTTTATTATTTTTTAATTATTAAAATATTAAAATAATGCAAAAAATTAAATTTTTTAGAAAATTGAAATTTTAATTTCCTTAAATTCCCCGATATCGGAGAGGCTCCAAAACTAATTTGGTGAATTTTTGAAAGGTATTTTGAAAGTTATGAATTTTTAAAGTTCAAAATGGCTAAATGACTTAACCAACCCATTTAGTAGGGCTAACCTAGTCCAATTGACTTCAAAATTTTAAATAACTTTTCATAGGGATGGCCTCTGACTTTGGAAAATTCAGGGAATGTTCCCAAATTCAGAGGCTTCAAAAGCCTTATGATCTCATGCCATGGTGAATTTCCTATATGCATGGAGAATTAAAACAATGCAGAAGGGAAATAAATCATTAAAAATAAAATACTTAATGAAATTAAATAATTTCTTTTCAACATTATTCTCCTCTGTTCACTGAGCAAGTGGGTATTTTTATTTTATTTTTCTGATTTTCCTACACAAAGTTATGGATTTTTAAAGTTTAGGGAATTAAATAAATCAAAAATACCCTAATTTTCTATTTATCCACGCGGCGCCGCGTCAACCTCGGCAGCTCCGAAAGGCCATGCGGCGTGTTCTGGTTCGACACCGCCATCTGACTCAGCGCTCCGGGGCCCCGCTGTGTCGTTCTATCTCCTGATCCGACGCGATCCTGGCCGTCCGTCCGCGCGTGTATTAAATGAACGGCATCCATTCATCGTCCCCAAGCGTTCTCACCCGAGAGCCGTCCACACTAAATCCCTAATATCTCACTCAATACTCAATGGATTTTCGTGTTCTTATGCTCTATGGATTCGTCTTGAAGAGACGAATACATCTATACGGTGATCATTCATTGAAATTAAAGCATTTGAAATGGAGAATCTCCAGAAGCTCGGGATGAAGAATTAGCTCACACCTTTGCTCAGAGAAGTGTGGCTTCAATCTGAGAGTTGTGTCACCTTCGATTGCGTCCCAGCAAGCTCTAGATGAAGTCTCCTGGTCTGGTGAATTGCCTAGCTATGAAAGTGACCACAGCCGATCACAAAGCTTGAAGGCTGGAGCAACTGGGTGGCCTGGAGAGGGGGCTTTTAGGGGGAAACCTCTTCTCTTGGTCTGGTGAAGGTGTAGGACCAATCAATTTGGGGATTGGCTCAATGTGGAGAAGTGTCCTGGTTTTGGGTAAAATTTCAGTTAAGAAATTGGATTTTGTCAGTGGGGATTAGGGTAAATTGACCTTGGGGATCAACTGCTCTAAGGATGGAGAAGGGTTTGGAACAATTTTGGCAGAGTTTCGGCAAGGTTTGTGCAGCTCTCATCTCATGGCCGTGAGGGGGTCGAGTTTAAATAGAGGTGGCTGGAGGGCCTCACGGGGATGGCCGAGGGTTGGGAACAGTGCTGCTCGGGCATGGGAAGAACGACCATGGTGGCCATTGGGCATGGGGCGGCTCGGCGAGGTAGAATTCCAAAGTTTGGCTCCTCCCGAGGTCTCGGCCATGGTGTTTTCCGGCGACCAGTGCTGCGGCCGGCAGGCATGGGTCACCCTCGAGTCCGGGTGGGTCGGGGTTGGAGGTTTGTGCGATCGATTGGCCATGGACATGTGTAAATGGTTTGAATCGAAAGGGTATGGGGAGAGGTTCATTTTGGGTCCAAATGGGTCAACCCACCATTTTGGGTTTGGTGCACCCTTCCATGGCTGATTTGGGCTGAGGGAGGATCAGGTGAATCAGCTAGAAAAGGGTAGAGAAGTCACCATCCATGAATATTTTGATTTATCATGGATTAAGGTGAAGCATTAAAAGGGTTAAAACCTTTTTAAGTGGGCATAAAAGAGGCTCCTCCTTTTGCCATTAATGGCTTGATCACATGTCAAACCTTCCATGGCTTCATGTGGCTTGTCCATGGCTTGCATGGCTTGTCTTTGGCTTGGGGAAAAGCTTGGTCAATTTCATGAAAAAAGGATTTTAGAAATTTTGGTAATTTGATGGGAATTTGTATGAAGCTTGATTTGGAATGGTTTGATGATGATTTTGAAACTTAGGGGTGATATCAATTAGAGGTATGATGAAAAGAAATTGCCATGTGGGCTTTAGGGCCAATTTTGGGCTTTTGTATTTGGTGGAAATGGGCTTTTAGAATGGTTTAGGAAAGTGGGCCTTTAGGTTTTGAAAACAAATTGGTGGATGTAAATTTTGCAAAGGATTGAATCCCATGAGTGTTGAATTTAGTTTAAGAATGTTTCATGAATGATTTGGAATAAACTTGAAGTGTTTGGGCTAGGGTTTGGGTTGGATTTGTGCCTCTTTGGTGAATGGGCCAATGTAGGTCAAATTGGGCTAACTTGGGCCAATGTTGGGCTAGGGTTGAAATTGATGTAAAATTAATGTTGGGAAATGTTTATGGGAGTGTTTCAAAGAGGTTTTGGCCTTGGTTGGGTTTTGATTTTGGGGTTTGGGCTTATTTGGGTTAAGTTTGGGTTTAGGTCAAAATTGGGCCTTTTAGCTTTGGGTTGGATTTGAGTGGGGTTTGGGTCTAAATGTTGGGCAAATCATGTTAGCGTTTTGTTTGTGGGGATGTTAAGGAAGATTTAGAAAAGATTTGGGGTTAATTGGAGTTGAATTGGTTGAGTTTGGGTTAGGTTTGGGTCATGGGTCCAAATTGGGCTTTTAAGGCCAAAAGTGAAATTGGATCCAAATGTCAATCAAATTGGACTTGGATTTGGTCTAAATTGGTGTTGGGAATGTTTAATTGAAGTTTAGAATTGAATTGGACAAGAATTTGGGTCAATTGGGTAGGTTTGGTTTGACATTGGGTTCACTTAGGGTTAAAATGGGTCAAATTGGGGGTTTTGACAGAAGTAGGGTAAATTGACAAAATTTTCCCATGGTGTAGTTGAACAAAATGAAATTGGGAATAATTGGGATTTTCTTGAATTTTCTGGGAATTTTCTGAATTTTTGGATTTTTAGGTCAAGAGGGGTATTTTGGGTATTTGGTGGGTATTGGGAGGTATTTTTGAAATTTTTGGTATTTTTGGCTATGAATGATCAATTTGAGTAATGTGGAAATGTTTAGGAATGATTTTGGAGAATTTTGGGTGATTTGGAAATTTTGAAAAATTTGGGTAATTTCAAGGGCTTTGGGTAGGCTAGGCGGGTGTAGGGTCCCGGGGGTCAAAAATTGAAAATTTGGGAAATTAAAGATTGGGTGAATGTAAGTGGAATAAATCATTTTGGTTAAGCCATGAAGCCATATCAAGCCCACATGAGCCATGAAGGGACTCATTTGTGGCATCCAATATGTTGTTCCTAACCCTCTTGCCTGATGGCTTAAGGGTTAAGGACCATCCATGTGAATCACCTACATGAGTCAGGAGGTCAAGTTGGGTATGGGTGTGGTTTTAGGAGGTGTGTGAAAGTGTAGTGCATAAGTGTAGTGTATGTGTAAGCCAGCCCTTCACCAGACCAGGCCACCCAGGGTAATCCTAAGGCCAAAGAGTCCTATAGGAACTCATCCTTTAAACTTCCACATTTGGTTTCAACCCTCTAGGTGATTAGGGGTATATAGTCAAGTTTGTGGAGTTTGCAGGGAGCTAAGAAGTGGTTTGAATTTCTAAGTGGTGGGTCCCAATTCTAGTCCTCTAAGATAGTCAAAGGAAAAGCCTAAGGCTAGATCCTAAGTACTAAAGAGAAGAAGAGAAGACCTCATCAAAAATGAGGTCAACATTAGGTTCATGTCAGGTTGAACCTAAGTATGGTATGACTTAAGTCTAATGTGGGTTAGACTTAAGTTAGGTTTAAGTTTGATTTAGGTTCATGTCGGGTTGAACCTAAGTATGGTTTGACTTAAGTCTAATATGGGTTAGACTTAAGTCAGGTTTAGGTTTGATTTAGGTTCATGTCGGGTTAAACCTAAGTTAAAGATTGAAAGTTTATTTTGGGTTTGGGTTTTATTAAACCTTAGTTGGTTAAGGTTTAATAATTAATTATCTCTTATGTGAAAGACTTAATTAGAGTTTAAGTTTGATTAAGTCTAATTTTGTTAAGTCTTAATAGTTTAATCGGGTCTAATAGGTTAGACCTAATTAGGGTTTGTGCTTGATTAAACCTCAGTTAGTTAAAGTTTAATGGTTTAATTAGGTCTAATGGGTTAGACATATTTAGGATTTAGGTTTGATTAAACTTTAGTTAGTTGAGGTTTAATGGTTTAATTAGGTCTAATGGGTTAGAACTAATTAGGGTTTGTGCTTGATTAAACTTTAGTTAGTTAAGGTTTAATGGTTTAATTAAGTCTAATGGGTTAGACCTAATTAGGGTTTATGCTTGATTAAACCTTAGTTACATAAGGTTTAATGGTTTAATTAGGTCTAATGGGTTAGACCTAATTAGGGTTTAGGTTTTATTAAACCTTAGTTAGTTAAGGTTTAATGGTTTAATTAGGTCTAATGAGTTAGACCTAATTAGGGTTTGTGCTTGATTAAACCTTAGTTAGTTAAGGTTTAATGGTTTAATTAGGTCTAATGGGTTAGACCTAATTAGGGTTTATGCTTGATTAAATCTTAGTTAGTTAAGGTTTAATGGTTTAAATAGATCTAATAGGTTAGACCTAATTAGGACCTAATTAGGGTTTAGGTTTGATTAAACCTTAGTTAGTTTAGGTTTATTGGTTTAATTAGGTATAATGGGTTAGACCTAATTAGGGTTTATGTTTGCCTTAAACTTAATGTTTAAGGAGGTTAATTAAGTTTAATATGTCCTTAAACTTAATTAAAGGTTTGATTTATATTAAACCTAATTTAGGTAAGGTTTAATGGGTTAATTAAGTTTAATATGTCCTTAAACTTAATTAAAGATTTGATTTATATTAAACCTAATTTAGGTAAGGTTTAATGGGTTAATTAAGTTTAATATGTGCTTAAACTTAATTAAAGATTTGATTTGTATTAAACCTAATTTTGTTAAGGTTTGATGGGTTAATTAAGTTTAATATGTCCTTAAACTTAATTAAAGATTTGATTTATATTAAACCTAATTTAGGTATGGTTTAATGGGTTAATTATGTTTAATATGTCCTTAAACTTAATTAAAGATTTGATTTATATTAAACCTAATTTAGGTAAGGTTTAATGTGTTAATTATGTTTAATATGTCCTTAAACTTAATTAAAGATATGATTTATATTAAACCTAATTTAGGTAAGGTTTAATGGGTTAATTAAGTTTAATATGCCCTTAAACTTAATTAAAAATTTGATTTATATTAAACCTAATTTAGGTAAGGTTTAATGGGTTAATTATGTTTAATATGCCCTTAAACTTAATTAAAAATTTGATTTATATTAAACCTAATTTAGGTAAGGTTTAATGGGTTAATTAAGTTTAATATGTCCTTAAACTTAATTAAAGATTTGATTTTTATTAAACTTAATTTTGTTAAGGTTTAATTGGTAAATTAAGTTTAATATGTCCTTAAACTTAATTAAAAGTTTGATTTTGGTTAATTAAGTTTAATATGTCCTTAAACTTAATTAAAGAGTTTGATTTTTATTTTAAACCTAATTTAGGTAAGGTTTAATGGGTTAATTAAGTTTAATATGTCTTTGAACTTAATTAAAAGATTTGATTTTGATTAATTAAGTCTAATATGTGCTTAAACTTAATTAAAGAGTTTGATTTATATTAAAACTAATTTAGGTAAGGTTTAATGGCTTAATTAAGTTTAATATGTCCTTAAACTTAATTAAAGATTTGATTTGTATTAAACCTAATTTAGTTAAGGTTTAATCGGTTAATTAAGTTTAATATGTCCTTAAACTTAATTAAAGGTTTGATTTTGGTTAATTAAGTTTAATATGTCTTTAAACTTAATTAAAGAGTTTGATTTTTATATTAAACCCTAAGGTTTAATGGTTTAATTAGGTTTAAGTTGTTTTTAAGCCTAATTATTGTTTGATATGAGTTGGATTCATCACTTGCTTAATCCATGATGAGATGGATTAAATATGTGAATAAAAGGTTTTGAATTATTAATTTTAAAATTAATAAATCTTAACCTTATTTCAAAATGTCCTTTAGATTGTTTTGATGACTTGAAAATGAATGTTTTAAGATTGTTGTCTGTTATCCTAATGTTCTCAATCATATTGCATTTTAAATTTTCCAATTTTTCCAAATTTTATAATTATTTTTGAAAATAATTACAAAATATAATGGAAATTAGGAAATCATATCCTTGAGAGCTATCCTAGTCTTAGAAAAATTAGAAGATGTGCCTAAGGACTTAAAGGTAATTCTCTAAAAATTTCATATTTTTTGACTTGTAAATAATTTTTAATAATTAAAATACTCCATAGAGTATTTAATTAATTAAAAATTGAATACTGAGAATAAAAGTATGATTTTGGTGTCATAATTTTTTTCTCTTCAAGAGCTTTCCAGAGGTATTTTTATTTTATTTTTAGAAGGTCTGTACAAAAAGATATGAATTTTCGATTATTTTAAGGTTGTTTGGAATTAAAATAGCTCCAGAATTACCATAGGCCGCCACGTGTCCTCGTACGATCGATGGGCGGGAAGATCCGCTGTGCAGATCCGAACAACGAACACGGCGCGGTTTGATCTGGGCCGTCTGTTCCGAAACACGGGATCAGACGGCTGGATTAATCCAGATAATTCAGAAAATTCCTGAACCGTCCAACTTCTAGGGTCAATATCTCTCTCATTTCTCAACAAAATTGAGTGCTTTTTGAACCTATTGAATCATCTGAACGTGTAGAATGTATCTATACGGTGATGATACATTTCTGGGCTAGTATAACCCATGATATTTCAAAAACTTGCAATATTTTAGAGAAAATAATTCCATACCTTGGCACAAGTGTATCAAGCTTGATCAGACCTTATGGCTGGCTTCTAGGACTTCCAAGGAAGATCTTTGCTGCTCCAATTTGGTTTTATAGTTAGCCCTGGAGGAGAGTTTTGAGAAAGTGGCTAATTTCGGCTGATTTTGGATTTTGATCAAATTGGCTTGAATGGGCTAACCCTATGGCTTGGGCTTGGTTGGAATAGGTTGCTGAGGTCCCCAGGAAGATTTTTTGTGTTGAGAGCCAAGGGATTTGGGCAGCCTATAGGATTCTATGGATTAATTTTCTCCTCTTGGATATTTTGGCCAAGGGGGGTATTTATAGCCATGAATGGCTATGGATTAACCTTGGTTGGCTTGGATTTGACCAGGGTATAGTTAGGGCTGTAGAGTACAACCACCCCCATGTTAACCAAGCTTCACCTCTTCTTCCTCCATGAGAATTTTGCCACTTAAGCAAGTGCACATTTCATGGCAATTTTGGCTTAAATCTTGTCATGATGGATTTTAGCCTCTTTGTTTCCATTCCATTGGCTAAGTGGGAGGTTCATGGTGACTCAAATGGTTGAGACCCTCTCCTTGCAACACCTCATTTACCATTTCATGAGGTGGTGACACATTTGCCCCTCTCTTAATATTTTTCATGAAATATCATTATGGTTTTAACCATGGTGTGAAGGATGGTTAAAGCTTTGTCTCCTCACTATTGGATGGCTAGGGAGGTGGCTAAACTAACCTCACCATGGCAAGAAACCTCACACTTTAAATTACCATGGTTTTGCCACCTAATTTTTCATGTCATGATGGCCTTTACCATGGTTAAATGTGAGTGATTTATGAATTGATTTTTCTTTAATAGATCATGTGTGATGTCATAAAAGAATTTTTGAATTTTTAGAAAACCATGTGTCATATGTTTTAAAAATTCCATTTAATGCCCTCTTCATTTTAATTTCCATATTTAATTAATTATGTCATTAATTAAATATTGAAAATTATTTTATTAATAAATAATTAATTGGAAATAATTCTAAATTAATTATTTGATTAATATCCATGTCATTAAAATTGATTTTTATCTCTTTTCCTGGCTTTTCAATTTAATTTTCATTTTAATTAATTATGTCATTAATTAAAATATGAAAATTAAATTTTTGATAAATAAATTAATTAAAAATAATTTTGGAATCAATTATTTGATTAATTCCATTATTTTTAATCAATTTGCGGATTTTGTGATTTTGTGGCTTTTGAATTTAATTTTTCATTTTAATTAATTAGGTTATTAATTAAAATTTTAGAATTAATTCATTAGTCAATTAATTAATCAAAATAATTTTGATATCAATTATTTGATTAATTTTGTCATTTTATGAATTTTATTTTAATTTTTATTTTAATTAATCATGTCATTTGATTGATTAAAATATTGAAAATCAAATTATTAGTCAATTTAATTATTCAAAATAATTTTTTTGAAATTAATTTGATTAATTTGTCATTATGGGGTTTTAAAAATGTCATTGGTTGTTTGATCAAAAATTGACCTTTAAGACCAAAATTGTCATTTTGGGTCAAAGGTTGACCTGTGGGGTCAACAGGGTTGGTCATTGGGTCTGGTTTGGTCATTTTGACCAAAGTTGACTTTGTATGTTAAAAGGGAGACCTATGGGGTCAACAGGGTTGGTCATTGGGTCTGGTTTGACCATTTTGACCAAAGTTGACTTTTTAGGTTAAAAGGGTGACTTATGGGGTCAACAAGGTTAGTCATTGGGTCTGGTTTGACAATTATGACAAAAGTTGACTTTTTAGGTCAACAGGGTTGGTCAACGGGTCTGGTTTGACCATTATGACCAAAGTTGACTTTTTAGGTCAAAAGGGTGACCTATGGGGTCAACAGGGTTGGTCATTGGGTGTGATTTGACCATTTGGACCAAAGTTGACTTTTAGGTCAAAAGGGTGACCTATGGGGTCAACATTGTTGGTCATTGGATCTGGTTTGACCATTTTGACTAAGGTTGACTTTTTAGGTTAAAAGGTATTGACTCATTGTAAAAATGAGGTCAACAACAACGCTACTGAAATTGGTCGAAACGGAGTTGAAACGGAGCCAAACGGAGCAAAATAGTGGAGCTACGCACAGGGTGGCACCTAGGAGCCAAACACGGCGCCCAAGCGCCAGTGAAGATGAGAAAATGTTGCCTAGGCTCCAGAATCGAGACCTAGATGCCAGAATCATCCAAAAATGTTATTGGACGGAGTTTTGACAATTTTGGGAGTTATTTTGACGGTGTTAAGTAGTTGCTAGACCTTTTAGAAGACTAGATGTTACTCATAATATATAGGACATGTGATACAATGTATCTGGACAGATTGGAACGGTTTTAATCGTGAATAGGTGCGACCCAAAGCGGAGGGGTGCAAAGACTTGGTCAGAGGAGTCTGGCTCCTAGGCGCTAGATCCCGGTGCCCAGGCGCCAGAGTCGGTTTCTAGAAGATTCAATGAATGTGAACTACTTTTGAAGAGGTGCCTTAAGCAACCCTTAGCCATTTTTCAGAGCCTTATAAATAGGAGATATTTCTACAAGAAAAAAGGCCTCTCTCTTGCCTCTCTCTTGTCTCTCTCTCTCTCTCCCCCTCTCTTTCTTTCCCCTTAGTCATTTTAGTCATTTTAGAGTCATGAAGATGTATATTTCTACATCTTATGAAGAGATTGGTGAGGGATTTTCAGATATTTATGTAAGAGATGTACGAGCGGCGCATGGATTGGTTGGAGACTTTGGTGGAAAGATCTTCTTCTTTCTTTCAGAGGGAAAAAGCTAAGTATTGTGATCTTCATTCTCTTGTAATTGTTGTAAACACTTTCTATTGGATTTTCTTTGTTTTAAACCAAGTTTTCTATCGTGATTTATCCATGCTTCAGAAGTGATTTTTCTTACTCTTTCTTTTAATATGAAGTAGTGGCAAGTGTAGGAAAATCATTTTTATGATAAAATTAACTATTAAATGCTTCAAGGTGACAGATAGTTGCATAAATATAATAGAATACAAATGAAAAAAGTTCCTTGTTGGAACTTAAATTATTACATAACTCTATCATCCTTTTTTACTTCTTATGCCATTATTTTCATTTGCTTTTGTTTTGTAATGAAATAGATGCTTATTTAGGAATTGAGATTAGCTTAGATATTCTCTTATTAAATTATGGTAACGATATTCATACCGGATCTTCATTTACTTTACAAATTGATCACTTGCATTGTTAAAACCTGTTGAAGAATTCTGGGACCTATCCAGAGATGAGTTCTTAACTAGTAAATATCACATGAATCCTTGGGTAATCGAAGGCTTTATGCGGGTTATTCAAGGTGAAGTGCAAATAAATAAAGAGATATTCTTTATTGGGCGCAGAATTGATTAGTTTTTAGAGTGACAGACTAAATTCTAATAATTTAGTTTATAGAAAGGGAACAGGTCACTGGTAGGGCCGACCATAGCCAGCCTTGGACATCTAGTAGTGTGAGCTTAGATTAACCCATTCCACTAATAAAACCTCCTGGACCGATCTATAGATTAGCCAATGTTCTTTACACCCAGACCAAAGGGTAAAGAATAGGATTGCTTCTATTTAACACTACTACATAAAATTCTAAGCATTTCTTTCCTACACATTATCTATGTAATTGCAAGATAAATGTAGCCTTTAACATCTCAAAAGTCTCCAAACCAATTTATCCATAAGTTATCTTTTTATTTATGAACTTTATTTAGGATTAGTTATTAAAAAAAACCATTTTAATCGAAATTCCAAATTTAGGCCTTATAGAAATAGATTAAAATTAGCCAAAAGGATTGCTTACCTCGCTTCTCTATGGGATCGATACTAGGGTTATAAAAGAAAACCATATATTACTTGAAACGATACGTATACTTGCGTAGTACCCCTAGTGTGTAAAATATTTTCTAAAATTTTACAACATTTTGATTGTATACACTAGTCGCAATTTATAAATTGAGTCAAGTTTTTTGCCATCTTTTGGAAGCAAAAATTGCTATGTTATTGCGGGTCAGGTCACTGGGTCCGTAGTGTTGGTCACTAGGATACGAATTGACCAGTTTGACCAAAGCTGACCATTTAGATCAAAAGTTGACCTGTTGGGTCGGTAGGGTTGGTAACTTCGTCAGGAATTGACCAGTTTGACCAAAGTTGACCATTTAGGTCAAAAGTTGACCTATTAGGTCAGTAGGGTTAGACACTAGGTCAAGAATTGACCAGTTTAACCAAACTTGACCATTTAGATCAAAAGTTGACCTGTTAAGTCAATAGGGTTGGTCACTAGGTCAGAAATTGACCAGTTTGATCAAAGTTGACCATTTAGGTCAAAAGTTGACCTGTTGGGTCAGTAAGGTTAGTCACTAGGTCAAGAATTGACCCGTTTGACCAAACTTGACTTTTAGGTTAAAGGTTCACCTATTGGGTCAATAGTTGATCAAATCAAAGTATTGTCATTTCTGATTAGATCCCTTAAGAATGTCATTAAAATTTAGGTTTAAAAGGTCTTATTAAGTTTTTACCCTGGTCATTGGGGTTTATTAACTATCATTGAGATTTAAAGTCAATGTCAGTGAACTTCTTACCTTAATATGATTTAGAAATGACATTCACAAAAGTGAGGTCAACAAAGGTGCTCCCAATATGTGTGGAATACTGTATAAGTATGCCACATGTATTAGTGTTGGCCGAAATGATCTGGATGTCATAATACTCATTGTCAGTTTGTCGGGAAAAATTTCATAATAATTAGAACAGAGCATAAATGTCATAGCTTCCTTAGAAAATGTTTGTATGTCGGTTTTGAGATGGAATGCTATGCGACTTATTTCTTTTCTCAAGGGAATAGTCATTGGAATGCCATAATTTTCGTGACAGGAAAGGGCTTATATCCAATAACTAAAGGGAGAGAATGGATGTTATATTCCATTTCTCAAAATGTCAAATGTCGATGTCAAGTTTTATAAGGAATGTTATGCAACTTATATTTTTTCATAAAGAAATAGTTAGATGAAAGCCATAAATTCATTACAAGAAAGGACTTATATCCAATAACTAAGGAGAGAAAATGGATTTCATGTTCCATTTCTCAAAATGTCAACTGTTGATGTCAACTTTGAGAAGGAATGCTATGCGACTTATAACCTTTCTCAAGGGAATAGTCATTGGAATGCCACAATTTTTGTGACAGGAAAGGGCTTATATCTAATAACTGAAGGGAGAGAATGGATATTATATTCCATTTCTCAAAATGTTAAATGTAGATGTCAACTTTGAGATGGAATGCTATGCGACTTATATCATTTCTCAAATACATAGTTAGAGGAAAGTCATAATTTCCATGACAGAAAAAGGCTTATATCCAATAACTGAAGGGAGAGAATGGATGTTATACTCAATTTTTTGAAATGTCAAATATCGATGACAACATTGACAAGGAATGCTATGCGACTTATATCCTTTCTCAAAGAAATAACTATGGCAATGTCATGTTCCCATGTCAGGATGGAATTTATATCAAATAGCTGGAAATTATGTGTGAAAAACACATGAAGAACCGATTTTCCGCTGGGGAGTTAACCTGTATGTTGGCATCATTTTTTTTAATTATTTTATATATCACATGTGTGGGAGGTCCGCTCGAGCACATCAGAATCGTACTTTATGCAAATAAGTCACCCGTAGCTCCAGACATCCATTTGTGACCTTTCAGTGTGTGTTGAGGGGCACACAACTGGGTCATTCTATTAGACTTTGGCTTTCGCTTAGGCGAAGGTCGGTCGACATTTTGTACGTCAGATGGTTTTGGTCGGGCCGACAAGTGTTACTTGACGCGTCGCGGGCAAAGTTATCTTAAATTGACTCATCCACCGGAGAGCTTGTTCAGATGACCTTGAACGATGAAACAGACTACGCGAGTGTGTCCGGGACATCGATATTACCTAGAAAGGACGTCTATTTTGCCACAGCTTCGAGGGCGGGGTAAAAATTGTGCAAATTATCATTTTTACCCCGATCGTCAGAGAGTTACTCGAACGACTTTGGATAACGAAACGGATCACAAGATTGTGTCCGGGACGTCGATTTGACCTACGGAGGATGTTCATTTTGCTACGACATCGCAAACGGGCTTAAAATATGCAAATTATCCTTTTTGGCTAAATCGCTTAGAAAATGGCCCGAACGAAACCGGATGGCGAAACGGACTGCACCATTGCATTCGGAACGTTGATTTTAGCCAAGAGGGACATTCGCTTCGCTGCGAGGACGTGTACAGGCTAAATATTCACAGAGGATAATTATAATATTATTTTTATTATATAATATATATTATATATTATCTTTTATAAAATTCCTCCGCCTCTCTCCCTTAATCTATCGCAAACCCTCACAGCCGCCAGCCCCATTCGCGAAACCTAGCCAAAGCTCTCCGCACCTCGGGCCACGTGCCTCACCGCCAGATCTCCCTCCTCGTCGGAGATTCCTCAGACGCTGACGCCCTCCTCCGGGCGGCCACTCCTCCAGCCGCCGGCAAAACCCCAGCCACCTTATTCGAGGTGTCCAGCCCCTGGTCATTCCGAGCCGCTCCTCCTTCGGGGCCGGCGGCCTTATTTTCTCGCCAATGGCATCTCGCTGGACCTCTTCCTCGCTGGCTTTTTGCCTCGTCATCATTACATTTACGCCAGAGAAAAATCAGCGAGAGCGTCGAATTTTTGGGCTTTCCTTTGCATTTTCTTTGCTCCTGGTGTGCACCGTCCGCAAGTTAACCCCTCAACCTCATCGTGTTATCCTCCCGACAACCGGAGACTTCGCCAGAGCATTTCACGGTCAATGGACAGCGAGGATATCGCTATTCGAGGAGGTACGAGCGTCTTTTACCTCGTAGTTTCCCCTCTTTCGCCGTCATCAAGCGACCCCTTCTTGAAGGTATTTGTGTCGTCTCATATTTTTCCTATGCTTAAATTATTTATTTATGGTACTTTACATATCTCACGTATTCCTCCCTTGTTTGCGTGGTTTTCTTGCGAGGTGTGTCTCTTGCCCTCATTGAGTCTTTGTCTCGTTCCCTGCATGCTCGACGAGATACATATTGCGAGGCGTGTCGGCATGTAGACCGAACACCGGCGGTTCGCCGGGAACGTGGGCTCTCCTTCAGCATGAAGAGAACGCGTCTTCAACCGTCATGGTGGTGAGATTTCTCTGTCCCTTAGCCGACCCTAGGTTTAGTCCGGTCTAGGCGTGTGGGTTCGATCGCCCACACGAGGTGCATGCTCCAGCATGAGTTGGCGTGTCGACGTGCCTATGTGATGGATCGTTGATTTACCTAGAGTGAGCCGTAGGTTAGGAATCTTATGCGTTAACCAGTTTTATTCGTAGCCTAGCGATTTCCTTCTGTGAGCTTTAGATCTTAATCCTGCTGGGTTGGAATCCTAATTTCCCACAGTTTTGCCACTCCTAATCTCCCTTGGAGGGATTAGTTGAGTTAGATCTTAGAGGACGGGAAAAGCTTTGTAGCTAGTCCGTGCTATAAGATCGGGGCGTTCGTAGAGTGGGAAAAGCTTTGTAGCTAGTTTGCCCTATGAACTGTGGAGAGTTTCCCCTACGAGAAATCGGAGTGGGAAAACCCCTACATAGCCACGCCAAAGCTGGAGGCGGTGATGCCACAGATCCAAGTGCGTTAACCCTAGGTACCTATGTGAGGTCGTTAGGACGAGTTTGACATGCCATCGAGCGTTGGGGTCGTGTTGTATGTGCATGATCCACCTTGTTGCATTCTTTTGCATGTGACCACTTATGCATCATTTTGCATGTTTGAATGCATGTGCTTGTTGGTACGCTTGCATGTTGCATCATATCCTGTGTAAGTTTATCTGCATAAACACTATCACTCGTCTGTGTTGCACTTTTATTTGGGCCGCTGTCGCTACGGCATGCCCACCTCCGGGCCGCTGCCACTACAGCATGCCCACCTTCGGGTCACTGCCTCCTTAGCATACCCATCCTTTAAGCCGCTGCCTTCACGGCATGCCCGCTCTTTTCGAGTCACTGCCTTTATGGTATACTCACCATCACCACTTTGGTGCATTCTCTTTGCATGTAGCATCCTTGCATTTTGCATGATGTGTGTGCTTGCCCTTTTGGGGGCCGTTATGATTGTTTCGTACTTCAATCGAGCAATCACAATGTGGACTTCTTGCATGACTGTTTGCTTACCTATTCCTCGATGGCTTGTCCTACTCGTTAGGAGAGTGACCCCGTGTCGGTCGTGATGCCTTAACAAGCATTGCTTGTTGGGTTGATCCCAATGAGCAATGCGAATTAAGTCATCGGGATCGTCACAAGTATGATTGTGCTAAGGATCCATTGGATCTAACTTGTGTCACCCCTCTTCGTGACGCCCTTTAGATCCTTCGGATCTTTAGGATGGGGCCGGTATGGCGACCCCGTCAAAGTCATACTATACCCAGACTTACCCTGCACTTAGGCACTAGGTTTGTGCACTTTCGTTAGATGGTGTGCTAGGCTAGGACTTAGGTTGCTAGGTATTCTTTTTGATGCATGGCTATTGTTCTCTGATGGATTGGTTGCCCTAGCCAGGTATCATTCTTCTGCACTTTGCCTGTGATGTGATTGCATGCTGCATATGTATGGTAGTGTGTTAGGGAGCTTTTTTGTAGGGAGCCATGCTTATTTATACACACACACAGGTACCACTATACGGGGAGCAAGTGATGATTTCTAATCCTTTTACTTGTAGGTGCTATTAGCTCACCCATTTATAAAGCATGACTCATTATACGTTATTTGCATGTGAGCTTTCCCGCTAACACTTGTTTTTCATGCAGGATTGAGTCTTTTTCTTGTTCTTTGTACTTTTAGAGTCTAGGAGAGTCCTGTAGCAGAAATAAGATACGGGCACGGTTCCAAGGCGTTTGGTTTAGGAACCACGTGGAGGGGACTAGGAGCTGATGCTCGTGCCCCGTATCTTAATTCTGCATTTTTATATTGATGTATAGAATTAGGACCGGGCATGTAAATGAGGAGTCCGGCCGTATTTTTCTTTTTCTGGATTATGTTGCCTGTCCAGCGGCATTTTGGCCTCTTTTATTTTATTATGGAGTGCTTTCTTTCTTGCTTTTATTACATATTTGCATGCCTGCATGTGTTTTCCTTGTTTCTTTCTGTGATCTGGGATTTCATGATATCATTTAGGCTCTTTAAGGACCTTAAAATTGTAAATTTTATTCGATAAAAAAAATCCTAATAAAATATTCAAGATAAATGAATTTTAGGATTAAAAATATTTAAGATTTTAAAATATGCACTTTTACTTTCTTGCATGGCCTTCGGGCCGGATTTTAAATGGGTTGCATTGCATGGCTATCACCCAAGTCATACTAATAGGGCCTCCACATTACTTAAGGACCGCTCTAGATAACTGCATTCATATTTGCATGTCCCGAGGAGGAGTCCCCGTGCTTCTCCAATCTGACTGGCCCAGCATACCTTTATAGGTGGTTGTCTAGTGCGCCTAGGGTGTTAGAAGGCTCCCCGACCCAGACGGTGTGTAAGTCCTTTTGTTTGGAGCGTTTGCAGCTTTGTAGCCGAACCTCCCTTTCTCTTCTTTCTCGAGGCATCCTTGCCACTTTGGCAGGTGTGAGACCCACCTCTTGGAGCTCCAGCTTATAGTCATAGGATAGAGTTTCCTTCCTTTGACCTTAGGGCTACCGAGGTCCCCGTGGATAATGCAATTCTTGGATTGCTAACCGGGGATCTCTGGACATGTTGGGTCGACTACCATCTCGTTCGGGTAGACTTAGGGTCCTACTGCTTGGGATGACGGGCCTGTGTACCCCGACTTGGCTACCTCTACCCCTTTAGGATTACTCCTTCCTTCCTTTAACTACCCCTGTTGAGCCCTTTCGCTCCTTGACTTCGTTGATATCATTTTGACGGCCCGATGCTGATAAGCGGCCACCCGTTTGGGATACGACGATTTGTCCTCTGCCCTTATGGCTAAGATGTGCTTTGACGTGTTGGGATACCCCCTTCAAGATGATTTAGGTTATTCTGTGGGTTTAGTATGCTGATGAGCCACTACCCCATTTGGGATGTGAGAGACTCACTCTCTGCGTGATGGCTTTGCGAGAGCTTTGAAGCGTCGAGACTTTCCCACACTGAATAATCTCTCTTTGATTGCCTATACCCCAGGTCTATGATAATATAAATCTAAACTGCTTTTATCGAGAGTATTCTTAGGTATCCCCCAAGATGTAATTAACCAGTAGGAATACATTCCTCTGGGAGTGCTCTTGACCCCAGAACAGGTACATACACTTGACTCTCTGGTTATGGGTAGTCTACGTAGATACTTCTTTTGCGGATATTGGTTCAAGGTGCCTCTGCCCGATCTTGTTTGGGCGGACATGCTTGACTTATCCTTGCGAGGTTTATCGCACGTAGACTCTTCATGTTTTTCTTTTCTCTTGTTTGTTACTTTGTCGTATGTCCCTTCTTAATCTGTTCATCTCCTCTTCGAATTGCTTATTTGATTCAGGAGGGAGATTTATTTGAATAGGGGAAGTATACGACGACTGACAAGCTGGCGACTCCTTTTAAAATAAAAAAGAGAAAAGAACAGCAAAAACAAAACTGGCGACTCCGCTGGGGAGAAGTCTCTCTCTCCATACTTGGAGTTTCGCTTTTCCTGAGGTTATAGCCTCTCTCCATACTAGGAGTTTCGCTTATATTATCGTGACATGGTTCTCTTCCTTCGAGTCACAATTGAACCTTTGGTGAGACCTTGGTCTTCAGTCCATGTGTCAGTTGCTAGGGGTAGCAACATGGTACATTCTGTCCCTTCTCTCACCCTCGACAGTTCGGTTGCTGCATTATCGCATGCATCGATGTCGTTGTAGTTTTGTAATTGGTTTCTTAACCTTTCCATATTTTTGATCATTGTCCCTTTTTGCCCCGCTACACGGAAGAGTATAAAGATGGATATGATCGCTGCCTCCAGGGAGAACTCTTTCCCCACTCCTCAAGCGTTTCTGTGCTCCTGAGGGTGTCATAACCTTCAGTTCTTTCGAGCACCCCTGTGGGGTTACCTTACATAATCCTACGCCCTTTGAGACATTTTGCTCAGTGCCCTCCCCCTTAAAAGGAGAGACGTGCACACTGAGTCTTTCATACACTATTTGAGGCATTTTCTCTATGCCCTCCCCCTTAAAAGGGGAGACGTGCATATTGAGTTGTTCTTACGCTCTCTCAGACGTTTTGCTCTATGCCCTCCCTTTTAAAAGGGGAGACGTGCATATTGAGTTGTTCCTGCGCTATCTGAGGCGTTTTCCTCCGTGTCCTCCCCATTTAAAGGGGTGTCGTACACATTTAGCTATTTTTGTTGTGGTGGCTTGCGTCGTGTCTGTTTCTTTTGCAAAGAGAGGCCGTCGCTCGATAGCGATGCACCGCCGCACCTGATGGTCTTTTCTAGACTTGTCCCTCCATGTTCTCATGTGTCTCCTTGCCATAGGCAGGTGAGTTTTCTTTTAGTAGTAGGTTTGTCACTACTGTCGTCGTTGTGACATTTATCCCGACTCTCTTTCTGTTCCAGTTTTCCCTGAGGATCCACTTGTCCCTCGATTAGGCAGGAAGGCCATGAGGACCAGGAATAGATTGCTGCAAATTTAGCAGCATTTCTTGTATGAGGTTTCTATACCCATTTTGACTCCCGTTTAGGAGGTGCCTTCGGCCCCCGTTTTGAGTCATGTTTGCTACTGTCCCCGTTGAGCGGACCACGTCCTCATTGGACAGTTGCTACGTGCCCCCCATTTGAAAAGGAGTTGTGCATGTAGTACTACTTTTGTTGTAGTAACCCGCATTGGTGTTACTTTTCCCTTAAGGAAAGGACTAGTGCCAGATGGCGATATGCTATAATGCTCTTTCCTTCTCACTAGCCTCTATTTTATTCCTTCCATATGTTTAGGATTTCCATCCTCATGGATGTTGCATTATGTAAGAGTGCTAGAGTTACCAGTTTTGGTACCGTCCTCTGGCGGTGTGGACTGGGTCCCCGCCGTGATTTATTTTGGTTCCGACCCAAGATTTATACTTAAATCTTGAATATTGAGAACCACTTTTTCTCCTCCTCCGACGTTGTGGACCATGTCAATGTTACGACACGTTTTGGATCTGGCTCGCGATGGTGCTAAATCCCAACGGCTAAGAATCGCTATTTTCGTCCCCTGGCGGTGTGGTATGTCCCCGTCATGACTTATGTCGGTTATAGCACGGGATGACGTTAATATCCCGTCAGCTGAGAATCACTTCTCTCTCATGTATGATTGTGTGGACTATACTCCAGTCAGGTTCGCTTGGGATTCTTTCCTCCTTCGGATGCAAGTCATTCTCACCTTGCAGTCCGTACTGTTGTTGCTACCACGAGTTCTTTGACTTAGAAGATCATAGGAGCATCTTCCTCTTTAAGTGGAAATGTTTTTGATGGTTTGACGATTGTCCCAGCCCCAGTTGTTCTAGTTTCTCTGAGGTCTCGCCCGTCACTACATTAGGCAAGGGCGTCCAGAAGAATAGGAACAGATTGCTGCAACCATAGTGGCTGACTTAGACGCAGGTCTCTTTACCTGTTGAGATTCTAGTTTCCTCTTTGAGAGGATAGGGTCCAATTTCTTAAGATGAGTTCCTTGCTTAGATCTCAGAAATATCTAAGCATGTTGTGTAAGAACTCCTCTACTTACCATACCCCATGATCCTTATAGTAGGAGACCGAGATATACTTTTCAGTCCACTACAAGATCTGGATGTTTGCCATATGTTGTGCAGGCCATGAGACCCGCCGAGGAGTTGCATGGAACCCTTAGTGTGGTATTTAGTGCCACTTGCCAGATGTTGTGCCAGGTATCACTGATGATCATGTTGGAGTGGCTTTTACCCATATTTGATGTGCTAACTCTTTCCTGAAATCACGAGGAAAATTTTGTGGCTTCCTCTTCATCGCGCTAGATGAATTTCTCCTATGTCGATAAAGGGAGATCCGGGGCATACCCCGTCGATTCCCTCCTTATTTGAGGACATAAGTTGATCGCCGTACTTCAGTGAATACTCATTGGGTTAGGAAAATTCTTGCCACCATGTCTCTTGATATTCCGATGCTACATGTAGAATGACTTTCCACATTTAAAAGCGAAGAGTTTACTTGCCTTTGCTTTGAAGAGTGTTTTATTCGACCTCTTTCATTTATTAAGTAAGGCTATAGTTGAAGTTTTATACTTCGATTGGGGGACACCCCAAAAAATCTTTTGTTGATAACATGTTGTATTGACTAGACCATTTTTTTAGTCTTAGTCGATCCATGTTTAGTTGTGATGCACATCTCCCAGGCTATTTGAGGGTGCCTCATTCAGTTTGAGCTATGTTTGCCTTTTGGCTAAGCTCTTGATGAGAGCATTTCTTTGCTAAGACTAACTTATTTGTCTAGCATTTTATTTAGTCAGTCTACTTTGAACCTGACTAGGATTTGGTGCCTCATCTATGTAGGACCTTATTAACTTTTAGTCTGTTCTTTGTGAGAAAGCATCACTGTGAGATGGATTCATCTCCTATATCCAACTTCATGGATATTTTGTTTGACTTGTTGATTCTTATCACCATGTTAATATTCATGTTGAACTGATTAAAACACTTTGTCATGATAAATCAGTCCATCACTCATCGGGATACCTTGATATCTGACACTACCAGTTAGACCTCGCTGCTTATCTAACCGAGATATACCTTGACCAAGAGGCAGTGGCTTCTTATCCCTGTACCTCTTGATATTTCAGCTCCATTTACAGAGGCCATTGAGACGCTTCCGAAAGGAACTGTGCTCCTTAGTTGATCTTATCTTGGATTTTCCTTCGATGTTTCTTGAGGTTGAATCTATGATAGATCCTGAGGATGGGTTTAAGCCAGACCATGTATGCACCTTCTTAGGATTTGCTTGATCTTCATGGTTCGGGGGATTTGAATTATGTCTTGATGACCGAATCCCTTACTTTAATGAACTTTCACCTAAGTCCCGAGAACACCTCGGAGTGACTAGATGGGTGTCATTGAGATGTGAGTAGTTTCAGAGACTATTTAGATCTCTTACTTTTCCATTCAGCTAGACCGATGGAAGCTTGACAAGTAATGTACCATAAAATTCTAAGAATCTTTCTTCAGGAGATTTTTGAGTCAGAGTAAATTAATTTATAATAAAAAGAAGCTCACCAGATATAGTAACTCTCAGGAGAGATAAAAAAATTGTGAAAGGCTTCAAAATAAAAAAAGTGTGAAAGGCTTCAAAATAAAAAAAAAAGAAAAAGATTGAAAAAAAATTGATCAACACTCCTGAGAAGAAGCTTGAGGTGAGTGGGAAATCAAAAATTTCGATATAAAGAACCTTTTGATTTCAAAATTCTTCTGGTAAGATCCTTAGAATATTAAGGTTCAGAGAATTATTTAAGTGACATTGGGATGACTGATAAATTAGTAATTGATTTAAAGATATCTCCAAAATGAAAACATTTCTTTACATCCGGATAAGAATGACGAGGCCTATCTAGGCTAAGGGTGAAAATAATTAAAGGATAGGGACTAGGGAAGAGTACTTAAGGAAAATCCCACCTGGACCTGAATTTTGCAAATCTCATATTTTGCATGGTATGTCTGGTCATGAGTCTAGGATGCTTACTTGAGAGCTCCACTTACCAGATTGAGTTGGCATGTCACGCCAAATCATTCCCCATAACAACTTATGTTGGTAATAAAAAAAAAAAATTTAATGCCAATGAAAAAATATAAATGGCATGGAAGGCTCTCAAAAGCTTTATGGGCATGTTGTACGACATACCGTACACCCACATTATATCACGCTTGATGCGTTGACCCTCTGGGTCCGGCAGTCCTTCCTTGGAAGTTGACTCTCTTTTTGTGTGTGGACTTTTCACCCACCACCCTTATGCACTATGTGTCAACCCTCTGGGTCCGGCAACCCTTCCTTTGGAAGAAAGGTTTGCCATCTTGTGGGCTCTCTACCCACCATCTTTATGCTTTATGCGTCGACCCTCTGGGTCCGGCAGCCCATGCTTTGGATGAAAGGCTTGCCATCTTGTGGGCTCTTCATCCACCATCTTTATGCTTTATGCGTCTACCTTCTGGGTCCGACAGTCCTTCCTTGGAAGTTGACTCTCCTTCTTGTGTGTGGACTCTTCACCCACCACCCTTATGTACTATGTGGCGACCCTCTGGGTCCGGTAGCCCTTCCTTCGGAAGAAAGGCTTGCCGTCTTGTGGGCTTTTTACCCACCTTCTTGTATACTTTATGTGTTGACCTTCGGGTTACTGGCAGTCCTTCCTTCAGTAGTTGACTAGCCTTCTTTGTGGGTATGTTGTACGACACTGTACACCCACCCATTCCTTTGCTTCATTGCAAGTAAGAGAGGTCTTGTGCATCTCTTAAAACTAATTGCTGAATTGCTAAACAGATAAAGTGGAAGTCTTACGAGCGGCTTATACACGGCGCAACCGATAATCGGTGTAAGAGAAGCCAAGTACTTCTCTTATCTTTTCTCTTCGGTTCCTCGCTTCGAGCGGACCAGAGCAAGGGTGTCCCACCCATTATAAATGAATGTGGTAGATACATTCGTCCCTCTCGTCACAGTGAGAGTGGAAGATTCCCTCTTTTTTGAAGATTTGAGCATAGCTTTATGGTTATCATATCATGCAATTATGGTTATCATATCTTGCTTAGCTAACCTTCACAATATCTCAATTGACAGGAGTCAATTTCGATTGATATTTGCCTTATGCAGGAAAGTCATGCCTTTTCCTAGTATTCTTGTTCGGTTACCCATTCTACATAGGGTCCGAACTGAGCACCTTTTACGGATATTCTTGTGTCCACTCACTTCAGATGAGTGTGGTGTATTCTCTCTTACGGGATATGTTTTGGTTTGGTCTTATGGCTAAATTCCATTTGGTTGGTTCGCTCTATTTTGCCCAATCTTTCTAAGGTGTCTCGACTGATTGAGGTCAAGTTCGATTGATGCCTCTTTTGTGAGGGAAAGCCATACTTCTTTCCTGGACTCCTCTATTCGGTCGAGCACCCTGTGTGGGTCTGAATTAGAGTCTCCCGCTTATTTCAAATGAGTGCGGCATTTTCCCTCTTAGGAGGATGTTTTTGGGTTGGTCTGAGATCCATGCACCCATGCGGTTGGAATGCTATATTTTTTTTTTACCAACCACTCTAGGATACTATGGTAATTCCCCATTGGAATTCATTCTACCAAATTTCCGGTAGCAGTATCATATAGGGTTGGTATGTTTTGACCATCCACCCTCTTTGATATTCTTGACTCGGTCAATTTTCATTGCCTTGTTGGAGCGACATGTTGTATCGATTTTAGACTTCGTCTATTCTTTATTCGATCCATGTCGCTAGTCAGTTGCACTTTTGAGGCATTATGTTCGCCTCGGTATTGTCCCCGACAGGAAGTGCCTTAGCCAGTTCTTGCAGGAAATATCCATTGAGCTCTCCTCAGTGATAACTACTTTGCTAGTTTTGAGGGCCACTTTAGCGAGACTTATTTCGCTAGTGCTTGGTTAAAGCACTATATGTTTGGACTTGTGAGTCCACCTTGATGATATTTTGATTGGCTTGGTTAGTTTGATCCGCCTCATTGAATGACATGTTGTATCAGTCGTTCAGTTGATCCATGTCTACACCAGGATATTTGATGCCTCCCAGTATAATTATTTGCTAAATGGGAGAATCCCCTGCGAGATTTGTCTCGCTAGTGCTTACATAAAAGTACTTTATTGTTTAGACCATTTCAATTACCTAACCCCGTTAATTCTTTCGATTATTTGGTTAGTTCTATCTACCACATCGAGTAACATGTTGCATCGGATTTATCGTCGATCTATGTTTGGCCGGAGCGCTCTATGCAACCAGCATATACTTTGAGCATGATACCTCGGGCTACTTTAGCCATATGGTCGATCATTCGGTGCATAGGCAGGATACCTCCCCTATCCTTTTTGATATTTTTGACTACTTCGGTTGGTTCTATCCACCACGTCGAGTCACATGTCGTATCGATTTTAACACCGATCCATGTTCTTTTGGAGCATTTTGACATCCGACTATACTTTGAGCATGTTGCCTCAGGCTGTTGCACCATATGACTGCTCGTTTGATGTGTAAAAAAGATGCATAACTCTTGTCCTTTCTGATGCTTGGCCAGGATACATACCTTCTGTGCCATTTGATATGTGAAGTAGGGTACATACCTCCTACTTTACTTGATGTGTAGTCAGGATACTTACTTCATGGACTACTTCGATCGGGATATATACCTTCCTAATCATTTGATGTTCCGATCAACGGCACTATTGCCTTCACTTGGCCGACCCTTGATGACAAGACCTTATTATGAGACACGTCGGGTTTCGTAGCCATTTGGCTTTGAGGTCTCTCGAACCGCATGCCCATTTCGACTCGTTCTCTTATGAGAGCATTTTTCGGCTTTACATAGCCATATACCTTGATGTTTCTTGAGCCACATGACACTTTAGTAGGCTCTGTACAAGGACATCTCGTCTTTTGACGTTTTGGCCCCGTAGCCATTTGATAGGACATTTCTCGAGCTATATGGCACTCTAGTCAGCTCTTATGAGGACATATTGTCGTATCCGACTCATTAGCCTTTCGATACTTCTCGGACCACATGTCCCTTTTGGGCTGGTTCATTTACGAGAGTATCCATTCTTCAGACATTCCTTGGGTTATGCCTTTACGGCCACTGAAGGCACGCCTAGGTTATGTCTTTAAGGCCTCTGAACCTATTTTGTGGTTATGCCTTTATGGCCCCTGAACCACTGTGTTTGGTCATGCCTTCATGGCCTCTGAACCACCTCTCTCCTTTTCCTTTTGGGTCAACCATACTTTATACTCACTGGTTTGATCGCCACTTCTGATCAGGATATGTTGTGCTTTATAGCCGCCTGATTAAAGTGTTGGGTGTTTCGTCTCAAGGAGATCAATAGACTCGCAATCGGGGTTTCTTTCAGAGGAAACATAACAGGAGACTTGGTCACACGAGATGATTGAGCCTTCTCCCCTACCGTTTCGAATGTGGTCAGGTAAGAGATTTTCATCGACTCTGTTTTTTCGAATGAGGTCAGACAGATCGATATTGCCATTTCAAATAAGGCCGGGTAAAACCCCAGCCAAACATGTCCAGCTTATCTGGCCTGGTTGGGTCCTTTCTCTCCAACCGTTTCGAATATGGTCAGGTACGGGATTTTCATCGACTCTGTTATTTTGAATGAGGTCAGACAGATCGATTTTGCTATTTCGAATGAGGTCAGGGAAATCTTTTCTCAGTCATACCATGTCCAGTTTATCTGGCCTGGCTGAGCTTTTTGGTGGACAGTTAGCTTCGACTACTGAACACCACCCCCAACCATACCCTACCCAGTTTTTCTGGCCTGGTTGGGATCCTTTGTGGTTATGCCACTACGGCCTCTGAACCACCCCCTTGGTTATGCTTCTACGGCCTCTGAACCTATTTTCGTGGTTATGCCTCTACGGCCTCTGAACCACCCCTCTAGGTTATGCCTCTACGGCCTCTGGACCTATTTTCATGGTTATGCATCTACGGCCTTTGAACCACCCCCCCTAGGTTATGCCTTTACGGCCTCTGAACCTATTATTGTGGTTATGTCATTACAGCCTCTGAACCACCGCCATAGGTTATGCCTTTAAGGCCTATGAACCTATTTTGTGGTTATGCCTTTATGGCCCCTGAACCACTGTGTTTGGTCATGCCTGCACGGCCTCTGAACCACCACTCTTCTTTTTCTTTTGGGTCAACCATAATTTATACTCATTGGTTTGATCGCTACCTCTGATCAGGATATGTTGTGCTTTATAGTCGCCTGATTAAAGTGATGGGTGTTTTGTCTCAAGGAGATCAATAGACTCACAATCGGGGTTTCTTTCAGAGGAAACATAACACGAGAGTTGGTCACACGAGATGATTGAGCCTTCTCCCCTACCATTTTGAATGTGGTCAGGTACGGGATTTTCATCGACTCTGTTGTTTCGAATGAGGTCAGAAAGATCGATATTGCCATTTCGAATAAGGTCGGGCAAAACCCCAGCCAAACATGTCCAGTTTATCTGGCCTGGCTGGGTCCTTTCTCTCCTACCGTTTCGAATGTGGTCAGGTACGGGGTTTTCATCGATTTTGTTATTTCGAATGAGATAGAACATATTAATATTGTCGTTTCGAATGAGGTCAGGCAAACCCCAGCCAAACATGTCTAGCTTATCTGGCCTGGTTGGGTCCTTTCTTTCCTACCATTTCGAATGTGGTCAGGTACAGGATTTTCATCGACTCTATTATTTCGAATGAGGTCAGACAGATCAATTTTGCCATTTCGAATGAGGTTAGGCAAATCTTTTCTCGGTCATACTATGTCCAGTTTATCTGGCCTGGCTGAGCTCTTCAGTGGACAGTTAGCTTCGACTACTGACCACCACCTCCAACCATACCCTGCCCAATTTTTCTGGCCTGGTTGGGATTCTTTGTGGTTATGCCTCTACGGCCACTGAACCACCCCCCTAGCTTATGCCTTTACGGCCTCTGAGCCTATTATTGTGGTTATGTCATTACGGCCTTTGAACCACATGCATAGGTTATGCCTTTACGGCCTCTGAACCTAGTATTGTGGTTATGCCATTACAGCCTCTGAACCACCCTTTTAGGTTATGCCTTTATGGCCTCTGAACCTATTTTTGGTGATTGACCGGTCACGCAAGGCTAGCCACACTCTTGACCATACCATGTCCAGTCTATCTGCCTGGTCGAGTTTTCTTGTACTCTTTTCTTGGGATGTCACATCGACTACCAAGAGATGCTCTCTTTTAAGGATGCTTCCAACAAGTGCACTGTGCCTCAGCGGTACACCACACTTGTTGGGGGTCCTTTGTTAGCATCATTTTTTTTATTATTTTATATATCACATGTGTGGGAGGTCCGCTCAAGCGCATCGGGATCGTACTTTATGCAAATAAGTCACCCGTAGCTCCAGACATCCATTTGTGACCTTTCAGTGTGTGTTGAGGGGCACACAATCGGGTCATTCTGTTAGACTTTGGCTTTCTCTTAGGCGAAGGCTGGTCGACATTTTGTACGTCAGATGGTTTTGGTCGGGCCGACAAGTGTTACTTGATGCTTCGCGGGCAAAATTAACTTAAATTGACCCATCTACCGGCGAGCTTGTTCAGATGACCTCGAACGATGAAATAGACTACGCGAGTGTGTCCGGGACATCGATATTACCTAGAAAGGACCTCTATTTTGCCATAGCTTCGAGGGCGGGGTAAAAATTGTGCAAATTATCGTTTTTAGCCCGATCGTCAGAGAGTTACTCGAATGACTTCGGATGACAAATCGGATCACACGATTGTGTCCGGGACGTCGATTTGACCTACGGAGGATGTTCATTTTGCTACGACATCGCAAACGGGCTTAAAATATGCAAATTATCCTTTTTGGCTAAATCGCTCAGAAAATGGCCCGAACGGGCCCGAACGACACCGGATGGCGAAACGGACTGCACCATTGCGTCCGGAACGTCGATTTTAGCCAAGAGGGACATTCGCTTCGCTGCGAGGACGTGTACGGGCTAAATATTCGTAGAGGATAATTATAATATTATTGTTATTATATAATATATATTATATATTATCTTTTATAAAATTCCTCCGCCTCTCTCCCTTAATCTATCGCAAACCCTCACAGCCGCCAGCCCCGTTCACGAAACCTAGCCAAAGCTCTCTGCACCTCGGGCCGCCTGCCTCACAGCCAGATATCCTTCCTCGCCCGCGATTCCTCAGGCGCTGACGCCCTCCTCAGGGCGGTCACTCCTCCAGCCGCCGGCTGAACCCCATCCACCTTATTTGAGGTCTCCAGTCGCTGGTCATTCCGAGCCGCTCCTCCTTCGGGGTCGGCGGCCTTATTTTCTCACCAATGGCATCCCGCCGGACCTCTTCCTCGCTGGCTTTTTGCCTCGCCGTCATTGCATTTACGGTAGAGAAAAATCAGCAAGAGCGTCGAATTTTTGGGCTCTCCTTTGCATTTTCTTTGCTCCTGGTGTGCACCGTCCGCAAGTTAACCACTCAACCTTGTCGTGCTATCTTCCCAGCAATCGGAGACTTCACCGAAACATTTCACGGTCAATGGACAGCGAGGATATCGCTATTCGAGGAGGTGCGAGCATCTTTTACCTCGTGGTTTCCCCTCTTTCGCCGTCATCTAGCGATCCCTTTTCGAAGGTATATGTGCCGTCTCGTATTTTTCCTATGCTTAAATTATTTATTTTTGGTACTTTACATATCTCACGTATTCCTCCCTTGTTTGTGTGGTTTTGTTGCGAGGTGTGTCTCTTGCCCTCATTGAGTCTTTGTCTCGTTCCCTGCATGCTCGACGAGATACATATTGCGAGGCATGTTGGCACCTGGACCGAACACCGGCGGTTCTCCTGGAACGTGGGCTCTCCTTCAGCATAAAGAGAACGCGTCTTAAACCGTCACAGTGGTGAGATTTCTCTGTCCCTTAGCCGACCCTAGGTTTAGTCCGGTCTAGGCGTGTGGGTTCGATCGCCCACACGGGGTGCGTGTGCCAGCGTGAGTTTCCGTGTCGACGTGCCTATGTGATGGATCCTTGATTTACCTAGAGTGGGCCCTAGGTTAGGAATCCTATGCGTTGGCCAGTCTTATTCGTAGCCGAGCGATTTCCTTCTGTGAGCTTTAGATCTTAATCCCGTTGGGTTGGATTCCCAATTTCCCACAGTTTTGGTGCTCCTAATCTCCCTCGGAGGGATTAGTTGAGTTCGATCTTAGAGGAAGGGAAAAGCTTTGTAGCTAGTCCGTCCTATAGATCGGGGCATTCGTAGAGCGGGAAAAGCTTTGTAGCTAGTCTGCCCTACGAACAGTAGAGAATTTCCCCTACGAGAAATCAGAGCGGGAAACCCCCTACATAGCCACGCCAAAGCTGGAGGTGGTGATGCCGCAGATCCAAGTGCGTCAACCCTAGGTACCTATGTGAGGTCGTTAGGACTAGTTTGACATGCCATCGAGCGTTGGGGTCGTATTGTATGTGCATGATCCACCTTGTTGCATTATTTTGCATGTGACCACTTATGCATCATTTTGCATGTTTGTATGCATGTGCTTGTTGGTACGCTTGCATGTTGCATCATATCCTGTGTATGTTTATCTACATAAACACTATCACTCGTCTGTGTTGCACTTTTGTTTGGGCCGCTGCCGCTACGGCATGCCCACCTCCGGGCTGCTGCCACTACGACATGCCCACCTTCGAGTCACTGCCTCCTTGGTATACCCATTCTTTGGGCCGTTGCCTTCATAGCATGCTCGCTCTTTTCGAGTCACTGCCTTTATGGTATACTCACCATCACCACTTTGGTGCATTCTCTTTGCCTGTAGCATCCTTGCATTTTGCATGATGTGTGTGCTTGCCCTTTTGGGGCCCGTTATGATTGTTTCGTACTTCAGTCGAGCAATCACAATGTGGACTTCTTGCATGACTGTTTGCTTACCTATTCCTCGATGGATTGTCCTACTCGTTAGGAGAGTGACCCCGTGTCGGTCGTGATGCCTTAACAAGCATTGCTTGTTGGGTTGATCCCAATGAGCAATGCGAATTAAGTCATCGAGATCGGCACAAGTCTGATTGTGCTAAGGATCCATTGGATCTAACTTGTATCACCCCTCTTCGTGACTCCCTTTAGATCCTTCGATTCTTTAGGATGGGGCCGGAACGGCGACCCAGTCAATGTCATACTATACCCAGACTTACCCTGCACTTAGGCACTAGGTTTGGGCACTTTCGTTAGATGGTGTGTTAGGCTAGGACTTAGGTTGCTAGGTAGTCTTTTTGATGCCTGGCTATTGTTCTCTGATGGATTGGTTGCCCTAGCGAGGTATCTTTGATCTGCACTTTGCCTGTGATGTGATTGCATGCTGCATATGTATGGTAGTGTGTTAGGGCGCTTTTTTGCAGGGAGCCATGCTTATTTATACACACATACAGGTACCACTATGGGGGGAGCAAGTGATGATTTCTAATCCTTTTACTTGCAGGTGCTATTAGCTCCCACATTTATAAAGCATGGCTCATTATACGTTATTTGCATGTGAGCTTTCCCGCTAACGCATATTTTTCATCCAGGATTGAGTCTTTTTCTTTTTCTTTGTACTTTTAGATTCTAGGAGAGTCCTGAAGCAGAAATAAGATACAAGCACGAGTTCCAAGGTGTTTGGCGTAGGAACCACGTGGACGGGACTAGGAGCTGATGCTCGTGGCCCGTATCTTAATTCTGCATTTTTATATTGATGTATAGAATTAGGACAGGGGATGTATATGCGGAGTCCGACCGCATTTTTTCTTTTTCTGGATTATGTTGCTGGTCCACGACATTTTGGCCTCTTTTATTTTATTATGGAGTGCTTTCTTTCTTGCTTTTATTGCATATTTGCGTGCCTGCATGTGTTTTTCTTGTTTCTTTCTGTGATTTGGGATTTCACGATATCATTTAGGCTCTTTAAGAACCCTAAAATTGTAAATTTTATACGTTAAAAAAATCCTAATAAAATATTCAAGATAAATGAATTTTAGGATTAAAAATATTTAAGATTTTAAAATATGCACTTTTACTTTCTTGCATGGCCATCGGGCTCGATTTTAAATAGGTTGCATTGCATGGCTATCACCCAAGTCATACTAATAGGGCCTCCACATTACTTAAGGACCGCTCTAGATAACTGTATTCATATTTGCATGTCCCGAGGAGGAGTCCCCGTGCTTCTCCAATCTGACTGGCCCAGCATACTTTTATAGGTGGTTGTCTAGTGTGCCTAGGGTGTTAGAAGGCTCCCCGACCCAGACGGGGTGTAAGACCTTTTGTTTGGAGCGTTTGCAGCTTTATAGCTGAACCTCCCTTTCTCTTCTTTCCTAAGGCATCCTTGCCACTTTGGCAGGTGTGAGACCCACCTCTTGGAGCTCCAGTTTATAGTCATAGGATAGAGTTTCCTTCCTTTGACCTTAGGGCTACCGAGGTCCCCGTGGATAATGCAATTCTTGGATTGTTGACCGGGGATCTCAGGACGTGTTGGGTCGACTACCTTCACGTTCTGGTAGACTTAGGGTCCTACTGCTTAGGATGACGTGCCCGTGTACCCCGACTTAGCTACCTCTAACCCTTTAGGATTACTCCTTCCTTTAACTACCCCTGTTGAGCCCTTTCGCTCCTTGACTTCGTTGATATCATTTTGATGGCCTGATGCCGATGAGCTGCCGCCCGTTTGAGATACGACGATTTATCCTCTGCCCTTATGACCCTGACGTGCTTTGACGTGTTGGGATACCCCCGTCAAGATGATTTAGGTTATTCTGTGGGTTTCGTATGTTGATGTGCCGCTACCACATTTGGGATGTGAGAGACTCACTCTCTGCCTAATGGCTTAGCGAGAGCTTTGAAGCATCGTGACTTTCCCACACAGAATAATCTCCCTCTGATTGCCTATACCCCAGGTCTATGATAATATAAAGCGAAACTCCTTTTATTGAGAGTATTCTTGGGTATCCCCCAAGATGTAATTAACCAGTAGGAATACGTTCCTCTGGGAGTGCTCTTGACCCCAGAATAGGTACATACACTTGACTCTCTGGTTATGGGTAGTCAACGTAGATACTTCTTTCGCGGATATTGGTTCAAGGTGCCTCTGCCCTATCTTGTTTGGGCGGACATGCTTGACTTATCCTTGCGAGGTTTATCGCACGTAGACTCTCCATGTTTTTCATTTTTCTTGTTTGTCACTTTGTCGTATGTCCCTTCTTAATCGGTTCATCTCCTCTTCGAATCACTTACTTGATTCGGGAGGGAGATTTATTCGAATAGGGGAAGTATACGATGACTGACAAGCTGGCGACTCCTTTTAAAATAAAAAAAGAGAAAAAGAACGGCAAAAACACTGTATAAGCTGAATAATAATTCTCAAGTAAGTAATCACAAGTTATTCATATCGTTTTAGTTCATTTTGGCTTTCTTGGACCTGACGATGTATTATAGTTAATTGGGAAATATCTCACAGGATTTTATTTCACTCCCAATAATGTACATAGGTGGTAAAAGTTAACAGTACATCATGTATTATGCAATACACACTGCAAACTATTTGTACAATTTCATGTCAAGAGCTCTCAGATACCGCTAGACCTGCCACAAATGTATAACACTTTGAGACATTGTTTATCAAATATGTCTTAGTTGTTTAAATATTCATGGGGTCATGGCAGCTCTAACAGTTGTACTCCTTCTAGTTTTGATATTGACTGATATCCATCAGGACGCTTTTCAAGATGCATCCTTCTCAATGTTATCGATATGCGTTGTCGACTTACACTTCATATACAATGCTTGGAAACATCAGCTCCATTGCCTTGCAAGATTAAAACTGATCCACTTGGTATAAAGATTTGGTAAGATCCTCGAAATTCTCCAGGTCTCATAATTTGTATCTCTCTGCTAAACAGAATGGAACATCTGTTCATGAGAGACAGAGTGTAAAAGGGTCTTTTAAAATCGTTACTATTTATGTGAGGTGGTATGCAGTCTCCCTCATATATTTTCATGATGCAGCTATCTAGAACACAATCATTGGGCATCATGTTCCATGTTTTTAGTTGTCTGATAATTTGAATAATCACAGTCAGTAGTGGATCTACTTGTACATGTCGTAAGATTCCCGGAGGATTGCCATCTTTGTCCACAACATAGTTGTAACAACACCCATATTGGATTGTCATCCGGCCCTTGCCACTTATCCATCTAATATGTTCAGAGTATGTTCTCTTTTCTAAGCGCCCAGCCCGCCCGCGATCACGTGATTCCATTACATGTTCAATAATGGCACCCTGTTCAACTTTGTCAAAAACTCTAGAAAACAACTGAATGCCTTCAAATACGTTAACAGTTTGACCATTGATATGTTTAAATTGTTCAAATGATTGTCGTTTAATGGCTCAAATACGTCTCACTTCTTCTCAAGAAATAATTCGTTTGTCACTTAATGTCTCTGCTGTCGTGAGATCTAATGCTGGTTCATAAGGAATGGGAGTGAATGTTGTTCTCTCAATTCTCTCTTCTTCTTGATCAATCATTTCTTTTTCTAAGACAAAATATGTCTCTTTAGGAATCTCTTCGAGTACTGGAAACTTAAACTCATTGTCTTCTTCCATTAGTTTTATATTTTGTCTTTCTTTTTCTTCAAGTTTCTTGAGTCATTTATTGTGATTTATTCTCTGGGTCTAGTCATTCCGGAGGCTACTTTCTTCACTCCACTAGCAGATGTCGTTCCATTTTCATGGGATGGAGCAACTATTATTGACTTCAATTTTTCATTGTCAATAACTTTACCGTCTCAATAGTTTGTTGACAAAGCTTAAACTCTAGAACAGGTGGTTTTCCTTTTGCTTCTTCCTGATTGGCAATGGATAACAAAGGTCCATCATAGAGTAATTCAACTTGAGAAAGATCAAAGTCAGAGTGAATTTTAGATCCTCTTTCAATATATCATCGATTAAAAACTAGACAAGCATCACTTAGGAATGTAAAAAGAAGTCTATTGTTAGACATTTTCCTTGAATACAGCAGGATAATGTAACATATTAGACTCTTTTTTTATTATTTTAAGGAACCATGATTTTAAGCACTTGCTTAATGAGCAGAAAGGATATAACAAAGCAGGAAAAGCCTAGATTTCTATCACAAAGATGAATTGAAGAAGTTTATTATTGTATCATTTTCCATGTTGCATAATATTTTTTTATGAAACACCTGTTAATCGGAGGCAATTTTCTTTCTCCTTGATAATCTACTACTTGGTAAGATCTTCTGGAATATGTCTTTTCAATTATATCTAGGCCCTCCCATATTGGTTCAAACTTCCCACCTTTTTTCGATGAGCTAGTATAGGTCTTTGGAGAACAAGAACTAATTCACAGATTCGAAAGGTCCTAGGTCGAACCAATTTGTCATGGGCCTGTATCATTTTTACTTGATAGAGTTCAAGCTTTTATTGAGCTTGTAGATGTTTTCCATCTAAATTCTCAAGTTCTTGAAGTCATAATTTGGCATTTTCTTCTTCAATTATTTTATTTGCCATCGCAATTCTAAGAGAAGGGATTTTTACTTCAAGTGGTAAAATAGCCTCAGAACCATATACCAAAGTGAACGGTGTTGATCGTGTTGGTGTTCTCTATGTAGTTCTATAGGCCCAAAGAGCTTCTATTAATCGTTCATGCCATTTTCTTGGACTTTTGATTAATGTCTTTTTCAAAATTTGAACCAATGTTTTGTTCAAAACTTCAGTTAAACCATTGGCTTTTGGATAATAGATTGTGTAATACCTCCAGTCTATACCATGTCTTTGAATAAAATTTTTCATTTTTGTATTCTTAAAGGCTGATCCATTGTCTCATATAATCCTTCGAGGAAATCCAAATCAATAGACAATGTGTGTTTTAAAGAAATAAAGAACTTGTTCTGCTTTAACTTCTCTAAGTGGTATTGCTTCTGCCAATTTTGAGAAGTAATCAGTGGACACTAAAATAAATTTATGACCTTTAGATGATGGAGGGTCTATAGTGCCCACTATGTCAGTACCCCCAACATTCAAATGGCCGCGATTCTATGGTTAGACGAAATACATTTGGCAGTTGGTGTAAGACTACTCCATGTATTTGACATTGGTGACATTTATTTGTGACCGCAAGACAATCAGTCATCATTGTCGACCAATAATATCCAATCCTTTTTATTTTCATTTTCATTTTAGGTCCAGATTGGTGTGCACTACATAAACTTGAATAAACCTCTTTATCAATCTCTTGAGCTTCAATTTGGTTTAGACATATTAACCACATTTGGTTAAAAGATCATTTGTAAATGACATTATTTATTACAGCATATGATAATGCTCTTTGTTTAATTTGAGTGACAATGTAAGTGTTTTTAGGTAACCTTTCGGTTTGTAGATATTGAATAATTTGTTGTCGCCAATCATCTTTTTCTTGGTTAATTATTGTCACTATCGTGTTTTCACCAATTTATGTAAATTGTGCATGTCAAATTCAGAAAGAACTTGTCACCCTTTTATGGAAATCTGTATGTCATATTCTTCTGGACAAGATAAATCTTTTGCGAGTTTTACCAAAGCATCTAATAAAGAATTGCCTGATCTTAGCATTAAGAAAAATGTCACATCAGGAATTTGCTGAAGCAGTTTTAGAGTGTAACGAGAATATTGTTCAAGTCGAGGTTTCAGAGTTTTATATTTACAAACAATTTGATTGATAATCAGCTGAGAATCTCCATAGATGTCAATATTCTTAATTTCCATTAATATTTTCAATTCTAGACTGTTTATGAGCGCTTAATATTCAGCTTCATTATTTGTGTGTGGTTCAGCAAATGATAGGAAAATGGCGTCATTGCTTTGTCTGGAGTTATGAAAATTAATCCTACTCTAGCTTTACCTGGTATAATTATCTGTTTATCTTTATCTTTTCGTGCAGATGACGCTCCATCAAAGTACAGTTCTCATCGTTGCATGGTTGAATTTTTTATTTTAATATTTGTTCATCTGGTAAATTGTCATTGAGGGGTGATCCAGTTCAAATTGGTTGTGTTGCTACAAAATCTGCCAAGATTTGTCCTTTGATAGCACGTAACGGTACAAATGTTATGTTGAACTGGAGTAGTATCATTGCCCATCTTACTAATCTTCCTGAAAGTTTCGGTCGTGTCATCACATATTGTAATGGATTGACTTTTGAAATAAGAGTCACTTTATGAGAAAGCATATAATACCTTAGTTTCTGAAATGAAAAAATTAAGGCTAAACAATGTTTTTCAATTGCTGGGTATTTTATCTCTGTTGGAACCAGATAGCGGGTTGAATAATATAATGCATATTCTTTCCCTTGTCGTTTACTTGTGCTAGTAATGCTCCAAGGGAGTTATCTAAATCCGTGGTGTAAAGGATTAGAGGTCTTCCTAACACAGGGGCGGCTAAGATAGGAGGTGTTGTCAGGTATTGTTTAATGTTTTCAAAGGTAAGTCAACCTTTTTCATCCCATACAAATTTAGTATCTTTTCTGGGTAGGGCCGTAAGGGGCCGACACCTACCTGATATATTAGAAATGAAACGTCATGTATATGCTAATTTTTTTGTGAAATGATCTCAATTGCGTTAGATTTTTAGGAGGAGGCATATTTAGGATAGCTTCAATTTTCAGGGGATCAATTTCTATCTGACAATGTCAAACTATGAATCCTAAAAATTTTCCTGAAGTAAGAAGAAAAGCACACTTTGAATGATTCATTTTAAGATTATATGTCATAATCATTCGAAGACAATTCTTAAATCATATAAATGATCATCTTTTTGCTTACTAATGACAACCAAGTCATCCACATAAGATTCAACTTGATTGTGTAATTCATCAAAAATCCGTGTCATGGCTCTTTGATAGGTTGCACCAGCATTCTTCAATCCAAATAGCATAACCTTATAACAATATATTCCTATGGGTATCCTGAAAGCTGTGTTTGCTTCATCTTCTGAAAACATATTTATTTGATTATATCCTGACGACCCATCCATAAAAGAAAATATTGCATGTTTTACAATATTTTCAAATCCCTGAAGTCTATACATATCCTCATTTGACCATTTTTTTCTCTAACTGGCACCACATTGGCTAACCATGTAAGATAATTTTCTTCTCGTATGAAACCAGCTTCTATCGATTTCTTAACTTCTACGATGACTTGTTGCTCTAATTCAACATACATTCTTCTTGGAGCTTGTTTAACTGGGATTGCAATTTGATTTATCCCAAGTTTTTGGATTGCAATTTCTGGGGATAAGCCAGGCATTTCTTCATAAGTTCAAGGAAAGGAAGCTATGTATTTTGTCAATAGCTGAATTATAACTTTTGCTTATAAATGATTAAGGAATGAACTAATGAAGTTAGTTTTGGATTTTCATCAGTTCCTAAATTTATTTCTTTTAGTTCATCAACTATTGATTTAATCTCTTCTAACAATTCTAGAGGAGCATCTTCAATTGGAGGCTCAGATGTTGGTTCAGAGTTATGTTCTTGAGTGATGACTAGGTAAAATTTCATATCATTTAGGGGTTCTAGAGTACCGAATCCAATAACTTCTTTGGAGTTAGGATTTCATTTATTATTAATCCACATTTTTTCAATAAAATGTTGTTGTTTTAAAGGCCATTGTTTAGCATTAAACTATTTTGAATAAATTTTTGTGCTCTAGGAGAATACAACTCTAAAGGAATTTTCATTGATTTTGGAAGATTTTCGTCTTCTATTTTTACATTAGTTTTAGTACTAGAAGAGGTAGAACCAAGTATAAACTTAATTAGCTTTTTGTCATCACTATATACTTCTTTGACTACTAAATTCTCAACTTTAATAGTAGAGATTGAAGTTAGATTCATAGAGTGTATATAATGATTAATTTTGTCATACATAGACTAAAAGTATTTTTCTCTGTCTTCTTCTTCAAGGGATATTTTGAATTGAGGCTCTTTTAGAACCACCGATTTCATTTCTTCTTTTTCATCTTCTTCAAAGTCCAGGTGAATTTTGAACTTCAATGTTTTCTTCATTGTGACAATTAGGTTTTCTTTCACTTGTCTTTGTCTCCGTCCTCGGCCTTGAGCATGAGTTTGATCAACATCTTTTATCTTTGTTAAAGAAAGATAATCTTTTCACTTATTTTCTTCTCTTTGTCTTTTTAATTTATATTCACCGTTGTCTCTCTGGAGAACATTGTTCTCTTTTTAGGAGCATAATGTGCTGCTTCTTCATGTATACTGATTTCATGGATCGAAAATGGTTGCAAATCTCTTATAATACAACATTCTTATCCTTTTTGTAATCATTTTATACATTGATGCAGTGAAGAAGGAATCATTTTATTCTCATGAAGCCATGGTTTGCCAACTACAGCATTAAAAGAGGTATCAAAGTATTTGATATGGAATTTTGCTGTTGTCGTTAAATCATCTATCTTTAGGAGCAATTTTATTGATCCAAGAGCTTGTTCTACCTGTTAATTAATTCCTTGTAACATCATTATATCTCTTGATAGTAGAGATGCATCAAAATATAAAAACGCGAGAGTTTTTAAATTCATTATTTTAATCGAGGCACCTGGGTCAATAAGCTCCCTTGAAAGTGTCGAGTTGTTTATGTTTACTGTGATATATAGTGGACGGTTATGCTCAGTTGTTCCAAGCAACAAGTCACTGTTAGAGAATGTAATCTTGGATGATTCTTCTAATGGATAAGCTTCATTCCGAGTATTACTAGCAAGTTGTGCTAAGCAAATTTCTGGATCTAAAAGGGCTTTTATCAATGACTCTCTCATTTGTTTAGAGAGCATAAGAGCATCATAGATGCTCAACTTTGCAGTTAACTTTCTCAAATGAGCTAATACATTATAGTCCACTTTATTATGAAGATCATTCTGATTTTTTTAGGGATTTGAGGACATATTGGAGGAATGGTCTTTTCCGATGTGACTATTTACTTTTCCTTCTCTTGCGGAACCATTATGGTAGGTAGAACATTTCCACTTCTCAAATTAATTTCTATTATTTCTTGAAGTTTACTGTCTAACACTTTTGTCTCTGAGTCTGAAGATTCCAGTTTTATGGAAATTGAGGTTCCTTGTAGTTGAAGTGTGGTAATATCGCTTTCATCTCTTTCATTTTCAGAATTATTGTCAATGTTATTGTCATTTTGGTTAGTTTAGATTGATTGAGATCATGTATGATTTGAGTATTGTCCACATGATTATAATTTGACTAATCATTTTCAGGAGCATCACCCAAAATAGACAAAATGTAAGCAAAACTCGAAACATTATTACTCACAGTAGTGGTAAATAAAAAGTCATACAAAGTCAATGGCCTAAGGGATTTTCTTCCTTCGTCTGAGACAACTATCTTAGTAGGAGATAGAGACACATAAGAACTAGGAGATACAAAAGGAACTGCAGTCATAATATCTGGAAGACCATTAATACTTTTTTATTCCTAATTTTTCTTTTTCTTTTCTTTCTTGGAATATTTTGTAACTTGATATTAAGTAAGGATCTCCTCAGAAGATTTGCCCCGAACAGTGTTGTTTTTATTTTTGTTGTCAGAATTAAGCTTATCTACCAAAATCATATTGACAGAACCTTTGTCAGGTTCATTAAAATATTCTTTCGGGATTACTATACTCCCTTTTTTAAAGTTATGCTCTAACCAGTCTTTGAAGACAAAACATTCTTCAATCTTGTGTCCAAGCATTCTATGATAAGGACAACAATTGGGATTGTCCTTCATGTCAACTTCTGCTGGCCTTTTAGCTTCTAGCAGCTTAAAATTCTGGTATTTTAAGCAAGCTGCAAAATATTTTGTCGAAGGCCTCTATTTTAAATGGATATTATTTATTCATTCTTTCTGTCATTGTTCTTTTATCTACCGGTACTGGGATTGGTTGTTGAAGTTGCAATTGAGGAGAGGATTGTGGTGATGATTGGTTATGTCGGCATTTCTTTTGTTCAGATTAAACCTGCATCACTTTTTTTCCTTTCTCTGCAACATTTCTTGGATTCTTTTCAAATGTCTAAACAGTTTTTTTCTTTTCATTCTTTTCCAGTACACCGATGTTGACCTCACTTTTATGAAAGGTCCTAATAATAGTTAATGAACATTAATGACCAAGGTAAAAACTTAATAAATCCTTTTTAATCTAAATTTTAATGACATTCTTGAATGATCCAATCAGCAATGACAAACCTTGATTTGATCAACTACTGACCCAATAGGTCAACCTTTGACCTAAAAAGTCAACTTTGATCAAACTGGTCAATTCCTGAACCAGTGATCAACCCTACTAAACTAATAGGTCAACCTTTGACCTAAAAGTCAACTTTGGTCAAATTGGTCAATTCCTGACCCAGATACCAACCCTACCAACCCAACAAACTAACTTTTGATCAAATACTCAACTTTGGTCAAACTGGTTAATTTCAGACCTAGTAATTACCTCATTGACCGAATAGGTTAATTTTTGACCAAAAAGTCAACTTTTGTCAAGACGGTCAATCCTTGACCAAATAATCACTCCATTGACCCAAATGGTTAACTTTTGACCCCAAAAGTCAAAATTAACCAAAATCATCAACCCAAAACCTAAGGACCAACATATTCACCTCATTGGTAACCTTTGACCAAAAAGTCAATTTTGGTCAAAATGATCAAACCATGACCCAATGATTATTGTATTGACCTTCTTGAACATTCTTTGATATAAATAATAAAGATTTGATCAAAACAATCCATGAATACAAAGATAACTACCTTATCCCATTGGTCAACTCTTAACCTAAAAGGGTAAAATTGGTTAAAGTGGCTAACCTATGCCCCCCTGACCATAAAATTGACTTCAATGACAGACATTGACAAAATCAACTTGATATTGATCAAGGTGATCAAAATTTAATCCAAATGTCACCACATTGACCATTGGATTAACATAATTCCTAAAAGTGGTCAACAAAACCAAATTAAACTCTTAATGACAAGATCTTTGGACCTTATGACAAACAAAACCATGACAATGTTAGGAAAGTCAAAATAGGTCATATTTGGACCAAAATGGGTCCAACCTAAACCAACATTGGTTAACCCTAGTCAATATTTATGAAATTGGATCGAAATACCTAATTTTTAACTAGAAATGATAAACATTTATCAAGTAGCTAATCCCAAAATTATTTTGATTAATTTATTAGCTAATAATATAATTTCCAATACTTTGATTAATTGCTAATTAATTAAAAAATGGAAATATAAGATCATGAAAATTTTGAACTAAAAAGATTTAAATTGATCAAATAACTAATTTTAGAATTATTTTGATTAATTTATTGGTCAATAATAAAAATTCCAATATTTTTAGTTAATTACATAATTAATGAATAAAAATGAAATTATATTAAAAAGACATGAAAAGAAATTTTGACCCATAACATCATTTATGACATAATGAATGGTTTTCAAAATTCTAAGCTTACTAATGACATCATGGATGAGCTCACATGGGTTAGACACAACCCATATGACCCATTTAAAATGAATCAAATCATTGGGTAACTCATAACATGCCATTTAACCATGGTTAAAAGTCATTATGGAAGCATCGTGATGAAGGAAATGAAGTGGCATCATTCCTTCAATTCAATGTATGATTCACCCACTTGCATGGAGTGAGGTGGCTGGCCATCCCTATGGTTTATCACACACCTCCTAAACCACCTAATGGAGGAGAAGCATCACTTAAAATAAGCCTTTACCATGGCTAAATGCAATCATATCTAACATATGAGTAAAAGGTTTATGTGTCACATCATGCCAAAGTAAAGAAGTGACTTGTATGTCTATGAGAAAGAGTAAGTCCAGCTCATTCTAAGAGGCCAAACCACCTCATGGATTTTCCAATAGGATGGAGCCATGGACTTTGCTCAAACCTCATCATAATGAGAGTTCATTATGAATCTTACCTTGGGATAGCCATTTGAGATAATTCCCAGCTAAAACCTTTCCCTCATCAATCATGACAGTGGACACCAACTTCCCCAAGTGAATCCTAAGCAAACCTAAGCTCATCTTAACCCCCTCCATAGCTATAAATAAGCCCTACTAGAGAGCTCAAGAAGAGAAGATAGACAAAAAAAGAGCCCATATACCTCGAACCTTCCAAGACAAAAATTGCTCATAATATCCTAAGGGATTGATCCCCATTGAATCCAACCTCTTTAATCCACTCATCTCTTCCAATTGAGCCAACCCAAAAACCTCAAAATAGAACAAAAATGGAGTTTAAAATGAAGTTAATAAAATCTTTCAAATTGACCTTCCCTGAAGCTTCTAGGACCCTACGAAGACAATGCCAATCAAAATTAACCATCCCCATAGCCTCCAATCCACTGTTCAATTTTTTTATCACAAGCTGTGATACCTTGAGAATGAATTCATACCTAGACCTAAATCAGCTCCAAATTAAAGCCAAATCAAGCTTAATGAGGTCTCCACGAAGGTGTAGAGCTATTCAAATCAGAATTCCATCTACTGAGTCCAAGGTATAGCTCACTTGACCTAGCTTATGCTCGGGTTTGACACTTTATGAATTGAATGATTTCAAAACCCATACAAATCCATATGGATATGATCTTCTCCTTTAGATAAAGCTTTTGAAAGAGAAATTACTCAATTTCATCAAGAATCGAGTGAGATATTATGTCTAGACCATGGACGGTCTTCGGGAGAGACTAAACGGAGGAAGTTGCATGGATGTCGTCCATTCTTGTGTTTTAGGAATCGACGACTAAGATTTAATCCCCATTGATCTGCTGTTTGACTTTCCACAGGGGATTAAACACATTTTAATGCGTACGAGGACACGTGTCTCCTCCAGAGATTTTAGGGATCATTTGGATTTAATTAAATCAAGTGAAACCTTAAAAAAATCAAATATTCATATCTTTTTATAGAAAAATCATAAAAATAAAATAAAAATACCCCAGGAAAGAGGAGAAAGAGGAGAATAATTTGGAATCAATAATCTTAATTTTTTATTTATATTTTATTTTTAATTAATTAATTACTCACTGGAGTAAATTAAGTATTAAAAATTAATTTTAATTCAAAAATTATGATATTTTCACAAAATCATCATCTTAGCATGAAACATATTCCCTGGTTTTTCTAAAGGACAGAAAAATTCTCTATGATGACATTTAATAATTTCTAAGTCACTTTATAATAATTTCTAAAAATAATTATAAAAATTAGAAATTAAGAAAAATAAAATTGGAAAATGACTTGAAATTTTTGGGTAACAAACAATAACCCTAAGATAATAATTTTTAAATCATTAAATAAATTTAAAATGATATTTCAAAAGTTAGGATTTAAAATCCATTATTAATTAATAAATTTAAATCCTAAAAATCAATCTTTTTATAATTTAGTATATTTTTCATGATAGACAAAGTTTAAAATGAGTCTAACTCACAATAGACTCATGATAAAATCTAGTTAAGTCTAAGATAACAAATTAAGCTTAAGCAATATTCTAATCAAATCCTTAATCAAGCTTAAAAACAAATTAAGTATAATTAAATCAAACTTAAAAAGAAATGAAAAAATCTTAAATAATACCAGTTTAATTAAGTTTAAAAACATATTAAACTTAATTAACCCATTAATCTTTAATTACATTAGGTTTAATATAAAAATAAACCTTAATTAGGTTTAACCCATATTAAACGTAGTTAATTAACTTAAACCATATTTACATTAGGTTTAGGTTTAACCCATATTAAACCTAATTAATTAACTTAAACCTTACTTACATTAGGTTTAAGTAACCTTTAAACTCTAATTAGGTTTAACCCACATTAAACCTAATTAATCAACTTAAACCTTACTCACATTAGGTTTAGGTAAACCTATAAACTCTAATTTGGTTTAACTCTAATTTGGTTTAACACACATTAAACCTGATTAATTAACTTAAACCTTACTGACATTAGGTTTAAGTAACCTTGAAACTCTAATTAGGTTTAACCCATATTAAACCTAATTAATTAACTTAAACCTCACTTACAATAGGTTTAAGTAACCTTTAAACTCTAATTAGGTTTAACCCACATTAAACCTAATTAATCAACTTAAACATTACTCACATTTGGTTTAAGTAAACCCATAAACCTTAATAAGGTTTAACCCATATTAAACCTAGTTTATTAACTTCAACCTTATTTACATTAGGTTTAAGTAAACATATAAACCTTAATTGCGTTTATCCCATATTAAAACTAATTAATTAATTTGAACCTTACTTACAATATGTTTGAGAAACCTTTAAACTCTAATTAGGTTTAACCCACATTAAACCTAATTAATCAACTTAAACCTTACTCACATTAGGTTTAATAAACCAATAAACCTTAATTAGGTTTAGCCCATATTAAACCTAGTTAATTAACTTAAATCTTATTTACATTAGGTTTAAGTTGGTTTAAACATATTTAATTAACTTAAACCTTACTTACATCAGGTTTAAGTAACCCTTAAACTCTAATTAGGTTTAACCTACATTAAACCTAATTAATTAACTTAAACCTTACTAATACTAGGTTTAAGTAACCTTTGAACTCTAATTAGGTTTAACCCATATTAAACCTAATTAATTAAATTAAAACTTACTTACATAAGGTTTAAGTAACTTTTAAACCCTAACTAGGTTTAACCCATATTAAACCTAATTAATTAACTTAATCCTTACTTACATTAGGTTTTAGTAACCTTTAAAACATTTAGACTTAACCCATATTAAGTCTAATTAATAAATTAAACCTTACCCAATTTAGGTTTAATTAATACTAAACCAATTAGACTTAACCCATATTAAGTCAAATTAATCAATTAAACCTTACCCAAATTAGGTTTAGTTAATCCTACACTAGACTTAACCAATATTAAGTCTAATTAATAAATTAAAGCATACCTAAATAATCCTAAAACAATTAGACTTAACCTATATTAAGTATAATTAATCAATTAAACCTTACCCAAATTAGGTATAACTAATCCTAAACCAATTAGACTTATCCCATATTAAGTCTAACTAATCAATTAAACTTACCCAAATTAGGTTTAATTAAACCTAAACCAATTAGACTTAACCCATATTAAGTCTAGTTAATCAATAAAACCATATCCAAATTAGGTTTAATTAACTATAAACTAATCATAATTAAGAACAATTAATCTTAAAATAATTCAAAATTGAATCAAACTTAAGTTTAACCCATATTGAACTTAAGTCAACCTTAAAGTTCAGGTTCAACCCAACTTGAACCTAACTTAATTCAAATTTAAACAAAACTTGATCTTAAGTCTAGGTTCAATCTAACTTGAACCTAACTTAAATCAAACCTAAATCAAATATGAGGTCAACCCATATTGAATTGAAGTCTAGGTTCAATCTAACTTGAACTTAACCTAATCAAACCTAAATCAAACTTGAGTTCAACCCATATTGAACTTAAGTCAACCTTAAAGTTTAGGTTCAACCCAACTTGAACCTAACTTAATTCAAATTTAAACTAAACTTGAGTTAAACTCATATTGAACTTATGTCAATCTTAAGTCTAGGTTCAATCTAACTTAAACCTAAATTAAATCAAACCTAAATGAAACTTGAGTTCAACACATATTGAATTGAAGTCTAGGTTCAATCTAACTTAAATCTAACCTATTCAAACCTAAATCAAACTTGAGTTCAACCCATATTGAACTTAAGTCTAGGTTCAATCTAACTTGAACCTAATTTAAATCAAACATAAATAAAACTTAAGTTTAGCTCATATTTAACTTAAGTCAAGCTTAAAATTTAGGTTCAACCCAACTTGAAGCTAAATTAATTCAAATTTAAACCAAACTTGAGTTCAACCCATATTGAACTTTAGTCAATCCTAAGTCAAGGTTCAATCTAACTTGAACCTTACTTAAAACAAACCTAAATTAAACGTGAGTTCAACTCATATTGAACTTGAGTTCAAACCATATTGAACTTGATTTCAAACCATATTGAACTTAAGTCAATCTTAAGTCTAGGTCCAATCTAAATTAAACCTAACTTAAATCAAGCCTAAATCAAACTTAAGTTCAATCCAAATTAAACTTAAGTCTAGGTTCAATCTAACTTGAACCTAAGCTAATCAAACCTAAATTAAGCTTTTGTTTAACCCATATTGATCTTAAGTCTAGGTTCAATCTAAGTTGAACCTAACTTAAATCAAGCTTAAATCAAACTTGAGTTCAATCCATATTAAACTTGAATCAGCCATAAGTTCAGGTTCAACCTAGCTTGAATCTAACTTGACAAAATATCAAGTTTGGCCTAAATCAAAATTAACTCAACATTAAGTTCGACCCAAATCAAACTTAATTCAAAATTAAGTTTGGTCTAAATTGAACTTATTTTAACAAAAACTTTAAGTGTATTTCGACATTAAGTTTGACCCAAATGGAACTTAATTCAACATTAAGTCCAATCTAAATTGAACTTATTTTAACAAAAAAAAACGTAAATGTTTAATTCGACATTAACTTTGAACCAAATCAAACTTAATTCAATATTATGTTCAATCTAATTGAACTTTTTAAGTTTGATCTAAATCAAACTTAATTCAACATTAAGTTCAACCCAAATCAAACCTAATTCAACATTAAGTTCAATCTAAATTGAACTTATCTTAAAAAATCATTAAGTTTGACTTAAATCAAACACAGCTCAATATTAAATTTAACCCAAATAGAACTTAAGTTCAATCTAAATTAAACTTATTTCGACAAAAATAAGTTTGATGTAAAATATTAAGGTCGACTTAAAACAAACTTAACTCAATTTTAAGTTAATCTAAATCAAAATTTGACTTAAATTTGACTTAAATCAATAAAATTATAAGATTGACTTAAGCTTAACTTAATTAAACATAACTCAACATCTATATTGATATAAAATCAGACAAGAATATACATAAGATAAAAAATCCAATCCAAATTGATATTAAAGATAAATAAAAAAAATTAAAATTGACATAAATCTAAAACTGACACTTCAACAAAATTTGGTCATCCAACCAAATAACAAGTCATTTTTCCAGAATAATTTTCTGACGATGTTTACTTTGCAGGATGAAAATAAATTTCATTTTAGATTTGATTTACATGTTATAGAGTGTGCTAACTTTGTTTTGCAGGACTACATTTCTAAGACGAGATAAAAGACAATAAAACAAAAACAAAATCACAATGACATAAAAAAAATACTATTGACAAAACAAACCAAAATAAATAACATAAAAATCACAAAACTAAGACAAACAAAAACCAAAACTTTTAGGATAGCCACCAAACAAAAATGATAAACAACAAAACAAAAATGACAAACAAAACAAAAATTATAAACAAAAAAATGGCAAACAAAAAAAATGACAAACAACAAAATTGAAATGATAAAAAAATAAGACGACAGACAATAAGATAAAATTGACATGACAAAATAAAATTTGGGATAGATAATTGGTACATCTTTCCTTAAAAACTCTCCAGAAAATTGATGATTAACATTAATCAGAAGTTTTCTTAGACAATTATAAATTTCCTAAGATGTAAGTAACTATAGGAGCTTGCTCCTATGTTGACTTTACTTTTTGTTGAGGTATAGTTTCCTTATAGATTACCTAAGGTCTAGCCATAGTACTCTCCTGGTGACTTTCTTAGAAGACTAGCCATGGAAGCCTCCCCATACAAATTCAAACTTTTCTTACTTCACTTGAACTTTCATATGTTAAGGTCTAACCTCCAGCTTTTGGGAGGAAGAGACCAAGCATAAGGAAGTCTGAGTGAAATCCCTATAGGTGACTAAGCCTTAGGATTAGCCCTAGGGGAGCCTGTGTCACACACTGACATTTACTTTTACACATTACATTATACACTTACATCTTAAATCAAATACATTTCACTTTGACCTTCGGACCCTTTGGAAACTCATGTGAGTGGTCCCACTAGCATTAAGCCTATGGCCAAGAGAGCTAAAATCACAACATAGAGTACCAAAGGAGGCTTTCCTTAGCCCGTAACCTATCCAGAAAGATTCCATTCTTTGTGGTCTGACAATACCTCACTTTTCCCAAAATTTCAATTTTTTACACCAAAATTACCAAATTGCCACTGAAAAGGGGACCAAAACATGAAATTCCACAGAGTCACCTAGGGTTTCAAAAAATTATTCCGGAGCATTCCTATCGTTGAACTGAGAAGTTTGACTGTAAATATGTCATACTTTTGAGCTACCGGCAGACCCCTCGCAGTTTAAATAGTCACTTCTTGAACGCCATTCTGTGCCCCACAAAACCCTCCACAGTGGTCAGAAACGCTCTCGGATACTGTCATTCAATTCCAAATTTCATTTTATACAGCCCCTACTATTAATTAGGCATTTTGGATATTTTCCCAAAATTTCGCCAAAATGACCAAAATACCCCTGCAAACCGAAAATTCCATGAATTTTTACTAAATATCTCGACATTTCACATCCATTTCCACTACGTCGACTTTTAAATTTTAAACTCAGCGGTAATGAGACAATATTTCGAGATGGATCAAATTTGACACTTTTTGACTTACTCGACGACAAAACTTGCTTGAATGGCCTCGAATGGCAAAATAGACACTGCCAACGCATTCAGGACGGTGAAATTAGTAGGCATTGACATATAATTTTCTATACTTTTGTGAATGTGAAAAAGTTGCAAAAATTGGCGGGATTTCAATTTAATTCGCGATTACGGCCCTTGAAATTATACCCCAGCTTGACACAACCCAAACCCATGCTAAAATAGGGTTCGGCCTAACCCTAGTCGCCATCTCCCCTCTCCTTTTTACGAAAACATAAGGCCGAGCCCCTCTATTTTGTGAATCATCTCCATGGCCGAGCCCTAGCCGAGCGATCCACCTCCTCCTTGCGCCAAAGGAGGCTTCACCTCCTCCTCCTCCATGTAATCTCTATGAGAATCTTCTGGCTCCAAAGCACATCTATGGCAGCATCCTATCACTTCTCTTGTACTTTGTCACTTCTCCATAGAATTCTTTCACCTCTATCATCTCAAAGATGGGTAAAGGGCCGCATCTTCTTCTTACCATTAAGTATTAGTCGGGCAAGTTTCATGCTTCTTCTTCCATCTCCCTTAGCTTTAAAATAGCCCTTTTTCTTCTTGTTTTAAGGTTGGCCGAATTTTTTAAGAGGAAGGGAGGTGCTGCCATTTTCTTGCCTTAATCAAAAGCTTAGGTTAGGATTTTGATTACTCTTTTTTTGGGCTATGTATTCTCATCTACTTCCATCTCCCTAGGGCTGGGATGGCTTGCTTTAGTCATTTAGGTGAAGTTTCCCCTCCTAATTTTTTAATTGCTTTTGACTAAGGAATTACATGGTGTAATTTGGAAATTTAACTTGAATATTATGTTTATTTCACATGCCAAAGTTTCAAATCATTCTACATGTGAAAGTCATGAGTTTGTGGTTTTATGCCCACCTTTTTGCATGCTAAGGTTTGGGATTTTATGTTTGGTATTGAAGTCACTTTTACATACAAAAAAAATCTGAATTTTGTGGGGCTTTTACATACAAAAGTTTGGGGGTTTTTATGTGTGGCTTAGAGGTCACCTTTACATGTCAAAATTTGAGCTTTATGTTTGGCTTTGAACCCACATTAATATACCAAAAATCTGAAGTTTACATATGGCTTTGAAGTCATGTTCAAATGCTAAAAGTTGAAACTTGGGTTTGCACTCGAAGGTTAACATAAAATTCATATAGTTAACTATTTAGTTAATAATATTCTACCTTATGGATTGAAGAACAAATATATTAAGAAATTTAAAAATGATGCTAAATCTTATATTTGGGAAGAACCTCATTTATTTAAATTGGGAAGAGATTCTGTAATTCGAAGAAGTGTACCTTATGAAGAAACTTTTGCTATTATTCAAAAATGTCATGATTCCGAATTTGGAGGACACTTTGCAATAGATAAAACTGCATTTAAAATTTTAAATTCAGGATTTTATTGGCCTACCTTGTTCAAAGATGTGAGACAATATGTGAAAACACATGTGATCGATGTCAAAGGATGGGAAATATATCTAAGAAAGATGAAATTCCTTTAAACTATATATTGGAAGTTGAAATTTTTGATATATGGGGTTTAGACTTTATGGGACCATTTGTACCATAATCTGGAAATATTTATATTTTATTAGCAGTCGATTATGTTTCAAAGTAGATTGAAGCTGTAGCTTTACCTAACTGTAATTTCAAAAGTGTTTCGAAATTTTTAAAGAAAATGATTTTTACCAGATTTGGAATGCCTAAGGTAATTATCATAGATGGTGGAAGTCATTTCAGAAATATAAGAATTCAATCATTAATGAAAAATTTTGGAATAAAAAACAGAATTGGAACTGCTTATCACCCACAAACAAGTGGAATGGCTGAAGTATCAAACATAGAAATTAAAAGAAATTTAGAGAAAACTGTTAATCCTAAAAGATCTGATTAAGTTGATAGACTTGATTCTGCATTATGGGCTTATAGAACAGCTTATAAGACACCAATCAGAATGTCACCTTACCAGTTAGTTTATGGCAAACATTGTCACTTACCTGTTGAATTTAACGTAAAGCTTATTGGGCAATAAAGGAGTTTAATTTTGATTTGAATACTGTAGGAGAAAATGATTATTACAATTAAATGAGATGGATGAAATAAGAAACGAGTCATACGAAAATGCAAAGATTTATAAAGATAAAATGAAGATATTACATGGTAAAAAGATTTCAGGAAAAATATTCGAGCCTGGACAAGAAGTATTATTATTTAATACTCGTTTGAGACTTTTTTCTTAAAAAATTAAGATCTAAATGGATGGGACCATATATAACTGAGAAAGTATACCATAATGGAGTTGTGGATATTAAAGACCCCAAAATGGGAAAAATATTTAAATTTAGCAGATTAAGACTGAATCCTTATTTGGGAGACATAAAAATGATTTATAAAGAGGCTTACGAGTTAAGTCAACCTGATTAAAGACTTAATTAGGTTGGGATGACGACGTTAAACCAAGCGCTTTGTGGGACGGAACCCATAGTTATTTTTGTGTGTTTTTACAATTTTAATGTAAGGTTATGCCTCGGTCTTGACTAAATTTTATATAAATTTAGAAAATTGGATGCTAACAAGTCTTTATTGACTTAAGCTAAAGATTATCTCGATGTATATAAAGTTTGGACTTTGGATCACTTCATTTTGTGTGTGAGTAAAAAGGAGATCAAGTTAACATTCATTATGATTGTTTATAATTTGAGTTAATTTTAATTAATGAGTCTATATTGATCTTACCATTCTAATTTACCTATTTTAGAGATCGAAACTTTAAAATTTGACGTGAGGCGAAATGGAGTCGAACATGGTTCTGGCGCCTAGACGCCAGAATCCGGCGCCTAAGCGACAAAGTAAACTGTGTATCGATGAGCCGGAGCCTAGGCGCCAGATTTTGTGCCTAAGCACCACAGTTACTGGGTCGTATAGAAACCAAAAATTTTCATTTTTTCATACGATTTTCTCCTATAAAATACCCCATCTTCGTTCCCAATCTCTAAGCAACCAAAGATAAGACCTTTACACTTCATCCTTGAGGTGATAAGAGAAGAATTCGAAGAAATAGAGAGAAGAAATCATGGAGAAGAGGCTAGAGATAAGAGTTCAAAGGATCCTCAACCTTTCTTCAATAGTTTTATTGTTGTAAGTTTGGAGAAGTTTTCGAGTCGACTAGATAAGTTTGAAGCGGAATTCAAAAGTATTGGAGATAACCTCCATGAGATGTATCATCAAATCGAGCATCTGGAATGGCAGGCAAAGCTTCAATTCGATCATCTAGCGGCCTATCAGGATGCTCAAGTGGAGATGTATGCAAAGAACAAAGGGATCGACAAGAAAATGGCTACAGATTTTCCAAGGGCGTTAGTGTTCTTCTCAAGTAGCCCGAGTAATATTTAGTGTGATGAGAATGGAAATTTCAAATTTGAAGATTAGATAGTAAATTTGGTTAGATCAAGACTTTATCTAGTGTGTTGTTTCATCTATTTGGTAAATCAAATGTGTTGTTTATGTGTTTGTTTTGTTGTTTAATGTGTGTTGTATTTGCTTTGAAATTGTATTGTTTGATTGTTTGTTATGACTTGAATCTTATTATTATACTTATCTGTAATGTATTGAGCCTGAAATTGAAGATTATGAATGGAATTAGAAGAGTTTAACTTAAACTTGTGTTTAATTGGTGGATTTAATTTATAATTTTTCAAAATTTTTGGAAAATATTTTGGAAGTTGGAAACTGAAGCAATAATCTTATATGAGTAATTAAAAGTTGAAGTTGTAAGTTTTGGTGGAAAATTAAATTTTTATAATGATTTTTGTGAAAGGCGAGTCTGGCGCCTAGGCGCTAGAGGTCGGCGCGTAGGCCCTGGTTCGGCCTGCTAATCGAAAATTAGTATTTAAACCCCCATTAGCCATTGCCGACGCCTAAGCTTCTTCTCCTTTCTTTTTTCCATGAAAACCTACCCCTTAGATCCATCTAGAGGCCAAATCTTCACGTTTTTGAGCCCGAAATCACACAATTTCTTCATCTTGAGGTCAGATCTACCTTCTAATCCATTTATTTTTTATTTCTACCATTGATAATTCCTATTTTTGCTAAAAACTAAAATTTTGGAGAAAATTTTTTATTTTAGAAATTTTTCCATGGATTTTTAAACACATTTTAAGTTTCTCAAGGTTAAAAGAGTATAGTTTATTTATTTCCTTAATTTATTTGTGTTTTCTTTCACTTTTAGATGGCACCTAAATCTAAGCACGAAAAAGAACGAGAAAATTTCGATCGAAACAAATTTGCTACTGCGGCAGTGCACTTTCGTTACCACGAATTTGTTTCATAAAGGAAATTTATCTCGGAACGCAGTTTTTACAATCCTGGAGAGATGATCGAGAACACGGTTGTTGCACACAACTGGCAGCGATTCTATTATTTCACTGTCATTGCTGTTATTCCTCTTGTACGAGAGTTTTATTCCAACTTTATGGATGTGGAAGACTATGAAGTCTTCGTTTGAGGTGTCGGAGTGGGATTCACTCCGGAATGGATCAACATTTTCTACGGCCTACCACCTACCATTGAGTGCTACTATTCTAGTCTATCTCCATCTGAAGGTGATCTAGAGATGATCATTGCATATCTGACTGATGGCACTAGAGCTTGGAAGATCCAGAATGACAAAAGGGTAAACTTTAAATCTTCTAAGTTGAATGGTATTTCAAAGGCCAAGCACTATTTTATTTCTGCTAGACTACTTCCTTCCAACCACCTGAGTGAAGGTACCAGAGATAGAGCTATCCTGAACTACTGTATTCTGGAAAGGAAGCTGATAGATGTTGACAGCATTATCTATGATTCTGTGGAGTCGATTGCATGATCCTGCACTTCTGTAGGATTAGGATTCCCATCTTTGATATATACTTTATGCGTGAGCAATGGAGTTATTGTTGATATTTCTGAGGAGAACCTGAAGACTAGAAAGCGTATTGGGCAGGAGAGTGTTAGTATTTATGATCGTCTTCGCGGGAAGAGATCTACTGCTCCTACTTCTGTATTTACTCCAGGTAGAGCTTCTACTTCTAGTCCTTCTACTTCTGCTACACCACTACTTAGTTTTTGGAAGACTATGGATGAGAGGTATTCATAGCAGCGGAATGCTTTACTCTTAGCTAATTTTTGCATAAATGAGATCGGTGCGAAATTTGATCATCTTGCTGATTTTTCTCTTAGGAAGAGCAATTATGATGCTGAGTATGATGAAGCTCTTGTTAGATTCCTAAAGGGAGAACAGTCTGTTCAGTTCCCTACTTGTCCTAGATTCACACCTTATGATCCGAAGAAGACTGAGGATTTTTCCTTTGGTGTCGATTATGATTATGCTGAGGAGACTGCGAGTGATGATTAGATTATCGAGATTATGTTCATGTTTTATTTATCTGTGTGTTAGACTTAGTAGTATGAATGGTTTATGTTTGTTTGATGTTTTGTTGATGTTAGCTGTACTGATAATTGTCGTACTATTTAGTTATTGATGATGTTTTGTTTCTGTTATTGTGATTAGTATAGTCGTTTACTTTAGCTACAGATATAAAAATTTAACCTGCATACTTTTATATATGCTTCATTATTTCAGTGATATTCATAAAAAACATGTGTAGAAGTAAATTTTTCTTTGTAGACTGTTTTTACATACTTATAAAATTCCGTTTTAAATTATTCCTTTCTTTCTCTCATACTTTAGAATTTTTCATGATATACCAAAACTTAAGTTTGGGGGAAGGGAAAATACATGCAAATTTAAATTTTATTTGTCCTTAAGTGCTAATAATTTCTTAAAAAAAGGGATATATATATATTTATTTATTTATTTTTTATTTTTATTTCAACACGTAGGGAGTCTCTTGTAGCTCCTTCAACTTAATATATATATATATATATATATATATATATATATATATATATATACGTATATATATATATATACGTATATATATACAAAAATGGGGATGAGAGAGAAGCTCCGGATTTGTAGGAGGGATTCTTGAAGTTTGCTACGATTTCTTCAAGTTTCTTCAGGTTTTGGATTTTTCTTCCCTTGGTGTTCTCTGATTAGGATTCAAAAGGGTCTGGATTTTCTTCCCAGGCTTGTTTTGGGTCTGGTTTTCTTCTTCCCGGGCATTTGTTTTTCAAATCCTGGATTTGGTTTTTCGGTTTCATCATTTCCCGAGTTGCTTGAATTCTTGATCCCCGGTTTTCTGTCTTTGTTGTGGAGGGTCTCCCGATTTCTTGATGGCTGAATTGATTAATGGCAAGGCTACTTTTCTTGAAATTGCTGGTAAAGGAATTTCGACCAGCAAGATAAACTCACTTTTCCTCAATGTTACCATGACACGAGCTGCTGGGAAAGGTGATTGTCAATTCATCAAACAAGTGGGTAAAAGGGAGGGAAACCAGCCCTTATTTTCTCCGATGCTCGAATTGATATCTTTGGTGGATGTTCATAAATTCACACTAATTGGTAAGTTTCAATATGGTCATCCAAAAATGGAAAATATTAGAAGGATCTTTGATGGGTCTGAAATTGATAGGGGCTTGGAAAGTTGGTTTATTTGATGGTAGGCATATTATGATTCATCTTTCTAAAGAAGAAGATTATGCTAATCTTTTTTCTAGAAAATTTATCTTGATGGAAGGTTGATATATGAAAATCTTGAAATGGTCCCCTAACTTTGATCCAAATCAAGAAGCCCCTATTATTCCTATTTGGTATAGGCTTCCCAATTTAAAACTTCATTTTTTCAATCATCAAGTGATTTATGCTATTGGGACTGCTATAGGGAGACCATTAAAATTGGATATGTCAACTTTTAATCTTTCTAGGCCTTCCTTAGCCAGAATTCTTGTAGAAAGAGACATTACTCTACCTGATATTGATGAAATTTGGCTTGTCTCTCCTCATAATGGGTATTGGCAACCTATAGTTGTGGAACAAAAGCCTACATATTGTTACCATTGTAGAATGTTTGGTCATTCTAAAGAAAGTCGTTTTAGATTGAAACCGAACTTAAACCCGTTAATTTTAAAAATATTAATTCTTCTGCTTTGGTTAAGGATGGATCTTTACTCGAAGGGTCTTTAACGAACTGGAATACGCATTCCAAAAACTACTCGGTATTATAAGTTATCGACTATTGATACCGTTAATGCCATCTGTTTCGGTCATCAAACTTCAATACTCGTTATGGAAGTTGCTCGTTGGTTCTCTAGATCCTTTTATTATTCGAATTCGAGTCTACCATATTGATAGAAAGTTCTATTATGAATTCCAATATTTACGAGATTCCATCGGATTTACTCTGTCGTCGTTTAATCACGGTTGCCATTGCTCGTTCCTATTTTGCTCGGCTGCTATTTCTTCTGCTGATCTGACAATGGCTTCTGGTAGAGATGTTATTTCTGATATTGATATAGTAAATAAGGGTTCCACCTCTCATTCTGATATTAATTTGATTACTGATGCTCAGGGATTGGAATCAAATTTAGCCAATGAAAATTATGTTGAAGATGATAGAAATAATTACTTATCTAAAGAAGTGATACCTCCAGCAATGCTATATCCAGTTTTTAATATTAAACCACAAGAGATTCCTGATATTCCTGCTAATATGGCTATTGTCAATAATGAACTGAATGAGGATTGGGTAGTGAAAAGAAGCAAGAAGAAAAAATCTGTTGATCATATTTCTGCTGAAAATATTATTCCTTCCAGTCCTACTGCATCTTCCTTCTCTAGATTGACTAGGGGAGGAAGATCTACCCATCATGCTTAATTTTCTCTGTTGGAATATTAGGGGAGTGGCAAACCTTGGCTCCCTTAATAGATTGCCGAGAATAAACAGGGTTAATAAGTGTTGGATGGTGGTTCTTCTTGAGCCAATGGTTAAATCTAATTATGACAGATTTACTAAAAAGTTCCCGGGATACAACTTTATTTACAATTCCTCCAATAAAATTTGGGTTCTTTATAGGAAAGAATTAAAGATTGATATTCGGTAGATCATTCTCGGCTTCGCATGTTCATTTTGAGATTGACTCTTTTAAAGGTTATGCTTCTTTTGTCTATGCTCGCTTCAAATAAAGTGGATAGAGAGGATCTCCGGTCCCATCCGATTATGATTGGTCAAACTATCAAAGAGGGCTGGATGGTTGGAGGTGATTTCAACTGTATAGCTCATCCTAGTGAGAAGAAGGGAGGCGTAAATCCTAATCCGAATGACTTGCTATTTTTTTCGATTCTATTAAAAATGCTTGGGTCGTTTGACATTGGTTTTGAAGGTTCTTCTTTTACTTGGAGGAGGGGTAATATTTATGAAAGATTAGATAGAGTCCTTGTTAATAAGCCATGGTTTGATTTATTTCCTATCTCTAAAGTTCAGCACCTTGTTAGGTCGGGGTCCGATCATTCTCCTCTCCTTATTAAGCTTGCCGTTGCAAATATTGTCCATAAAACCCGCTTCGGATATTTGAATGTATGGTCTTCTCATCCTAATTGCGAGCAGATTATTGAGTCTAACTGGAATATTCCTATGGATTTCTTAAATGCTAATCCTCTAATTCAGCTTTGGCGAGGCTCGAAAAAGCTTTCTAAGGCTTTAACTAAATGGAATTGGAGTGATTTTGGCAATATTAATTCCAATATAAAAGCTGCTCGAAGAATTAGTTTCCAAAACCGAACAAGTCGTTGAAAATGGCTCCTGTTCGATCATGACTTATTCATTGCCAATGGAAAATTAAATACCGCCATTCTTCGAGAGGAACTCGTTTCTCCAACAAAAGCTTCAGCCAACCATTTTCTTCATGGAGATAGAAATTCTAGATTTTTTCATGCTGTAATTAAATATAGAAGATCTATTAATTCTATCTTAAAGATTAATTCTTCTACTAAAGGATGGATTTATGACTCACAAGTCATTGCTCGAAGATGCTTGTTCTCCATTTCCGAACTTGTTTTACGCTCACCCGATTACCTCTTCATCTATTTCCGTTCGGTTATTGCAAGGTAACATGTTTAATGGTGATGCTACTCGGTTAACAAATCCTCCTACGTAAAATGAAGTTTTTTCGTTATTAATTCTCCGGATAGCAACAAAACAAGCAGGGCTCGATGGATATTCTTCGACTTCTATAAAAAGTTTTGGTGTATTATTAAGCATATGGTGTTGGTCGCTATCATTGCTTTCTTTCGTGGTTCGATTTGCCTAAATATTTTGCTTCCTCTACTATCATCCTTATCCCTAAAGATAAATTTAAAAACAGCTGGAAGGATTTTAGGCCCATATGTATTACTTCCACCTTTTCTAAGATCATTAGTAAGGTTCTAGTGGATAGGCTGCAACCTTATCTATTAGATTTAATCTCTGAAAACCAATCGGCATTCATTAAAGGGAGATGTATTAGTGACAATATTCTTCTTGCTCAGGAGTTGCTTGCAGATATTGATAAGCCTTGTAGAGGTTCCAATATTATTCTTAAGCTAGATCTCTCCAAAGCTTTTGACTCAATTAATTGGTCTTTCATCATTGATGTACTAGCTCGCTAGAGGTTTCAACTCGATTTTTGCTCTTTAATCTCTAGATGGCCGGAGAACAATTATTATAGTGTTCGATCAATGGATGTACTTATGGTTTCTTTCAAGTCGGCGGGGAATTAAACAAGGAGATCCATTATCTCCTTATATTTTCATCTTGGCTTTTGACTACTTCTCTAAATTACTAAATCAAGTTCGGTTGACAATCCTTATATCCAATATCAGCATAGATCTAACATTTTGGTTAGTCACCCGGCTTATGCGAGATGATGTAATTGTCTTTTGCAATGGGAGTAAACAATCTATTAAATGCATTATGAGATCTCTTTCCAGTTTTGAATCTGTTTCTGGAATGGAATTTAATAAAGCCAAATGTTCTTTTCTAGCTAGTTCTTTGATGAAGGCACATATAAAAAATTTGATATTGGATTATACTTGGTTTTAAAGAGGCTCGTTTATCCTCTTGTTTATTTGGGCTTTCCTTTGTCCAAAGGAAGAAGAAGATTATGTCATTTTGATGATGTGATTACCAAAATTGGTTCTAAAATTCAATGCTCGGTCTAATTCTTTTCTTTCTAATGGTGGTAGAATTACTCTTTTGAAGTGTATACTAACTTCTTTCCCTTTGTATATTCTCCAAATGGTTAATATGAAGAGAAGCTCTCAAAAGCTCGCTTTCGATTATTTTCAACAAATTCTTATGGGAAGGCCAGGCATAAACAAATGCATTGGACAACCGGGATAAATTATGTAAACCATTTGCTCGTGGTGGTCTTGGATTTAAAAGCTTCAAACATCTTAGTTTCTCATTCTTTTGTAAACAATGGATCCATTTCGGATCAAAGTCTTCACTTTGGTCTCTATTTCTTCATGGGAAATATTGTAGAACATCCCATCCCTCTCGAGTTCAAGCTAAATTAGGAGATTCCAAAAGCTGGAAAAGACTTTTAAAAGTAAGAGAATTTGCTTGAGCAGCTCTTTATTTGGGATATTGGTGATGGTCAAGTGGATTTTTGGCTTGATAATTGGTTATTTAATGATCACTCGTATAAGCAAGGTGTTACTTTTTCTAATCGAAAGTTTCGATTTCGGTCTAACTCCAATTGGGATGAAGATAAACCGAAAGCCGCTCGTTAATATTGACTTGGTGAATAAAATTAAGTCTATACCTTTACAATCTAATGTTAAGGACAGATCGATTACCAAGAATCCATCTACTCAAAGTCTCTCCAAGTTAATTTACCTTTCTAGTAATAATTGAATCGCTAATGATTGGGGCAAGAAAATATGGAATAAATACATAACTCCTTCTATGTCATTTTTCTCGTTGGAAGCTTTTCGGAAGTTTTTGCCAACTGATGATATTCTGAAATTAAAGGGTATTCGGGTACCTTCTATGTGTCCTTTTTGTCTCTCTAGTGAAGAATCCATTTCTCATTTATTTATCGGTTGCAATGCTATACGGGAGGTATGGAAGACTCGTCCTTAATCAAAGGGGATTGTCTCATAGATATTGTTGTTGGACCAACCTTGTTGATTGTCGGCAAGATTGGAAGATGACAACTTGAATTCTATATCCCCCTAATTATATTTTGGTTCACTTGGATGGTTAGAAATGAGATTATGCATAATAATATGGTTTTTTCAGCCAAAGTTATCATAAAAAGCTGCTTGAATTTTCTTCTTAAGATGACAGCTTCCTTAAATTTAATGAATAAGCCTTCAGTAATCAAATTCCAATTGATTATTTGGAGAACTCCTAAATACCCTTGGGTTAAAATCAATACTGATGGAAGTTATATACATTCCACTGCTGTTAATAGTTCTAATGCTGGTATTGGGGCCTTATGCAGAAACTACAAGGGGTCTTGCTTATGGGTTATCTCTGCTCCAATTTCGCCATTAATGCATTAGAATGCGAAGCTATAGTTGTTTTACGGAGTCTAAAGATAGCTATTCCGAATCATAAAGGCCCTATTCATGTGGAGATGGATTCATTAGTTTTACTAAATATTCTTCTACATAAATCGGCTACTCCTTGGTATCTTCAAATTTGGATCAATAAAATTTTATTATTGGTATCTAATCTAACTATAGTTTGGAGTCACATCCATAGAGAGGGAAATCGACCGACTAATTGGCTTGCTTCTAGAGGCGGTTCTTCTAAGGACATTTTATGCTTTTCTTCTTTGGATCTTAATTCTTCTATTTTTAAGGAGTTTAGAATTTTATTGCATGGGGATCTGCTTTCCTTTCCTCATATCGGATGTACTAGATCTTCATGATTAATATATTTTTCTTTTTCTCGCAAAATATATATATATATATATATATATATATATATATAACATAAGGAATGAAAAATCTATTTAAGATCACTTAAATTTTTGAAATTATAAATAATTCAATAGACTTAACCAAAATTTTAATAACTTTGATTGGTTTTAAAAATTGAATTATTCAACTTAAAGAAGAGTAAGATTAAGAATTTTTTCTATTCATGGTATAGATAATTGAATTTTAGAAGTATTAAGAAATCAAGAATAATAACTTGATAAAGAAAAGATTGAAAGTCTTTTTGAAATCTATTCATGTTATAGTGATTAAGTGAAGATGTGTAAGTTTGTAAATATAAGTTAAGGATAGTGAATTTCAAAATCATTAACAGGCTATCCAGATACAGTAATCCTCACTTAAAAAAAAAGAGAAAGAGAGGAGAAGCTTAAGGAGATGCCTAATAAAAAATTGGCTTCACTTGAATTATCTTATAAGAAGAAAACTAATTACATATTCTACTTAATTTTTATGCATGCATCTTTATTAGAAAAGATTTTCATGAAGATCTTTTTCTTGTAAATAATTTATGTGATCTTAATATAATAAACTACAATTATTTTCGAATAGAATGAAAATTTTTTGAAGTCTTACGATTTGGTAGTTAAATTTTCTTTAAATTCATAAAATTAAACTTAGTTAGTGAAATTTGGTTAATGATTTACTAAAGCCTTTATAAAATAAAAAATTACAAGGAATCTTAAATATTTACCTTTTATTCCAATTGTGATACATTGTTTATAGTAAAAAGGGTTACTTGAGGACAAATAACGTTTAAATTTGGGGGATTTTGATCCATGAAAAAAAAACCTATTATTATGCCTTGTTTTTTATTAAATTTTTAAGGATATTATGCTTTAATGAAAGGTATTTTTGTGTTTTTTGATATAGGTGATGCAAAAATATTCAAGAAGGAAAAAAGAGCAAAAAGGAGTAAAAAGGAGCAAAAATGGAGCCAAAATCCAAAATTGCCAAAATAATGGATCTAACGCATAGGCGCCAGAATCTGGCGCCTATACGCTAGCTTGATACCAAAATTGTTATGATTTTGTAACTACTTTGGGTAGTTATTTTGATGGTTAGAGCGGTTATTGGACCTTCTAGAAGATTGGCAGTTATTCCTGGATTATAGGACATGTGATACATTGTATCTAGACTCTTGGAAACGGTTTGGATCGCGAAGAGGTGCGATCCAAAGTGAAGAGGAGTGAAGAACTGGATACGGAGTCCGGTGCCTAGGCGCCAGACACAGTTTCTAGAAGATTCATTGAACTTGGACACATTTTGAAGAGATGCTTTAGGCAACCCTTGAAGCCTATAAATAGGAGTTCATTTCTACAGAAAAGAGCCCCCCCCAATCAGAGAGATAATTTTAAATATAGGGCCACACTTTTAGTTTACTTTCTTTCATAAATTAGTGAGTTTATTTTATTTTATTTGTATTGAGAGTTTGGAAGAGTTGGTGCTTTTGAAGTCTATTTCACTTTGGAGTCAGAAGGAATCAGGGGTTCTGTTGGAGAAACACTTGAGATAAGTATTTGTAATATGATTCAAAGTTTTATTTATATGTTTTGTTATTTAAATTCAATGTGTTCTGAGTAGTTACCTTACTTTCTCCTTTCAATTATGAAAAGATAAATAAGATAATATCAAATTCGCTGGAGAATTAAAAACTAAATATGTTTAAATATTGTGATGATATTAATATCGGATCTTAATTTACTATTTAAGTTGTTAAAAACTGTTGGAGAATTTTGACACCTAGAAGGAGATGAATTCTTAACTGGTAGATATCACATGAATCCTTGGGTAGTCGAAGGCCTTGTGCGGGTTATTCAAGGTGAACTGCAAATAAAAATGAAAATATTCTTCAATGGGTGTAGAATTAATAAGTTTTTCGAGTGACAGACTAAATTCTTTTAATTTGGTTTATAGAAAGGGAAAGGGTCACTAGTAGGGCCGACCATAGTCACCCTTGGACATCTAATAGTGTGAGCCTAGATTAACCCATTCTACTAACGATACATCCAGACCTGATATATAGATTAGCCAATGTTCTTTATACTATCGAGCAAAGATAAAGAATAGGAATGGCTCTATTTGGCACAATACCATAAATTTATATTCTCCACGAATATTACATTATCTAAAAAGTCTTGGATTAATTGAAAGGATGAAAGTTGTTTGCTTATTATTATTTACATCACTCATTATTTTAGTACTGCTTTATTTCTGCATTTAGTAAATTAAATATTAAATTCGTAACTTTAAAAGAAATACATAAAAATAAAATTAAAATATTTAAAAATCTATAAACCTCCTCGTGGGATAGATATTGGGGTCTTTATTTAAAGCCCTATATTACTTGAAACGATATGTATACTTGCGTAGTACCTCTAGTGTGTAAAATATTTTCCATAAAATTACATTTATATACACTAACCGCTATTATTATTTGGGTCAAAGTAATGGCTATAACATATTTTTGGAAGCATAAATTACTGCGTTATTTGCGGTCGGGTCAGCGACCTAAAGTCGCGGAGCCAATACTGACAGAGCACCCAGAAATGAAATGTTCTGATGTCGAGTCCAAAGCTAAGAGGAGTACTGCCATCTCAGAGACAACTCTAGAGAAGTTCACCAACTGCAGTCTACTGGCAATAGGACCATTAGAGGAAAGTCACTCAAGGTCACGCTGGAAAGGTTAAGATTAGACATTCAGCAGTTAGCCAGAGAACGGAAAGAAAGATCAGAGAATGAAGAAGACTTGTCAGGATACATGGACGAGGATTTTACTGAAATCAACGTGGTCGAGATGCGAGAATCGTCACCCCTACTGGGAGCTCCAACAGCTGCAGAAGGAGAAGATCCAGAGGTAATGAGGCTCTGTCTTCAAGAAAAGGATGATATAATTCATCGAATGGAAAAGAAAATGGAGGAGATGGCGACTGCTCTAGCCACGCTTCAGAGCTAGCCTGATCCCCTAAATGAAACACCTCCAAAAGTCATTCACATTGCCTACGGAGGAAAAGAAAACATGTCGGTTAATGGAGACGAGCAGATGAAGAAGGATTCCACTTGAAGTCTAATACATGAAAAGGACATTAAAAATATGTTAGAACAGCAGGTGCGAGAAGACTTAGCCCAATCCAAAGGCGGGGCATTAATTCTAAAGGGTAGACCATACCCCGAAGAATTTGATGCCGTAAAATACCTTAAAGGCTTCGTACCACCTCTGTTCAAGACTTTTGATGGAACGGGAAACCCTAGACACCATGTTGAACACTTCCGCGCAAGTTGCTGTAATGCGGGGGGTAGCGACGCTTTTTTGTTTCACCAGTTTGTCAATAGCCTTTCAGAAATTGCCTTTGACTGGTATGCGGAGCTGCCTAATGGCTCGGTAAAGACATTCACAAAATTGGAAAACCTATTCGTGAAATGGTTCACTGGAGCTTAGCACCACATCACCATCGGTGATCTTGGGGTTGAGCAACAGAAACCAAAATAAACTTTGGTGTACTACATCCTGCGATGGAGGAATTTAAGCATGAAATGTGAGCCACAGCTCCAGGAACAACATGCCATTGGAATTCTACTAAAGACTATTCACGGTCTGATAGCATTTATCCTTAAGGGATTTATAATTAAGACATTCGAGAAATTTCACAGCAGGGCTGCGAGTCTATAGAATGAAGTGAAACAACTCAACTTCACCGATAAGAGCGATAAGTAGAAGCCAGTCAGAGCCTTCGAGAAGAAGTCTGGGACCATCGCAGCGGTAGACAAGGGCAAGAAACTGTTGAAAATATGGACAGAACTACCTCAGCAGAGCTATCAATAAGCTCAGCTGAGTTACCAACTGCCTTAGCAGAGCTATCAGCCGTCGTAGCAGTATGGCCAGCAATCATCTCAGCAGTACAACCAACAACCATTTCAGCAAAAGCGCAGCCTGACAAAACTTCTAAAAAAAGAGCACCTTTTCAAGAATGAAGTACATGGCAAGATGTTCCGTAGTCTGATCAAGAAGGACGGATTCCAATTTTCATAGCCCAGGAGGCCGAAAGAAGTTAATAAGAAAGAACACTCGTTGTACTGCCCTTACCACCAGATGATCGGACACATGATCGAGGATTGCTTCACTTTCAAGAACTGGCTTAAGAATAATCTACGACAAGGGAACATAATGATCCTGAACAAATACATGAAGGAGCCCCAGAAAGGAGGTTCCATTAATGTTTTTTCGGTAGATCCTATTGTTCCGATAGACCCGTACAAAACCAACGATGGATGGAGTACAGTTTGGATGAAGTTTTCGAAGAAAATTTTGGATCACATTCAAACAGCTTCGATGCGTGCTTCGATTTAAAGTTCAAAACCTGCCGAGCCGGTACTATCAATTGCAATCGTGGAACCGCCCCATAAAGAGGAGAAGATCGCAGAAGAAAAGAAGATTGAGGCTCTGAAGAGTGGAGTAGGGGCTACTTTTCCTAGGATGGTTGTTTCTAATTTGGGGGAGAAATCCCTCGAACCTCTGACTCTATATGATTATTTGCTCACCCCTGCAGAAGAGTTATGGTGTTGGTTACGTTTTGACTGTTTCTAATGATTACGTAACTAACAACAACCAACCTAATCCGAATATCGATTTTGAAACGAATAATGATTCTCAAATCATACAAAACCTCAACGGTAGTGATTGCGATGATTAGGAAGATTACAAACCCATCTGTGAATTCCAAGGATCTCCCATAGAGATTGCACTAGAGTTCTCAGATACAGAAGTGACTCCAAAAGAATCTACTCCTCCGATTCAGAAAGAGGAAGTGCCAGCTAATCCAGAATCAAACTCAGTGGAAGATATAACAGAGGTCAAATTAAGGAGCAGAAAAGTCCTATCCAAAGAGTGGGTCTGAAAGATAAAGGAAAGCAGGTGGTTGTTCAAGAAGAGCCAACCCCAGCAGAAGAATTACCCGTTCGGGAAGAAGTTGAAAGACCAGACAATAAAGTGGAATATAATGTGCTAGCCCATCTTCAGAAGTTGTCTGCCAAACTGAGCATCTACGATGCTTTATTCTTTTCAAAGGAGATGATAGAAACTCTGATCAAGGCCTTACTTGATCCAGAGATTTGCTTAACTCAAATGGCTGACAACTCCTTAGACGAGGTTTGCTCGTTAAGAGAATAGTTTGGTGTTACTTTCACGGACAATGACTTGCTACTTGGGATAGCCGATCACAACCGGCCCTTGTACATTTTAGTTGCCATCGGAAAGTACACTCTCTCTAGGGTGTTAGTTGATTCGGGAGCATCAATCAACATAATGAACCGTCAGACGTTAGCCTACTTGGAAATTGATGCCCACGAGCTTCAAGCAGACAAATGTTACTAAGAGGCTTCAACCAGAAAGGAGAAAGAGCTCTTAGAAAAATAACACTAACAATGAGGATCAGTGACTTAGCAAGGACGACCACAAATATCTACATGATTAACTCTGAAACATCGTTCAATGCTCTGTTGGGCCTACCGTGGATCCATGAAAACCGGATGGTACCGTCATCTCAACACCAGTGTATAAGGTATTATGCAGGAGGACAAGAACAGTGCATCAAAGGTGACTTACAACCGTTTTTTGTGCATGAAATTGGAATACATGAAGATGCTGCCTACTACGCACCTCTGAAGAAAACAATTTTCTCCAGAAATGCCATGCCGAATGAAGTAAAAGAAACTCATGACGACGAAGAACCTGAAATTCTAGTTCAATAATTACACACCACTCCCTTATGGCGAGATGGTGGAGTTTCTCCAGAGCTCGAATCCGAGGTCGAGGCCGGGGACGAGGTTGAGGTAGAAATGGTGGAATAGTTGAAGAAAAGAATCCGGTTATTAAAGTTGATTGGTAAGACAATTCCAAAGAAGAACAAGAAGAAATCAATAAAGAAGCAGCAACAATAAGTCAAAAGAAACCTCAGTTCAAGATCTCGCTAGAAGATGAAAAGAATGAAGAATACAAAGTGATGTACGACAAGATAAACCACTAAGTACATAATATGACCATAACCTCGATCTATCCTAGTAAGATTGAGGGTATGGGGGTCAAGGAAGTACATGGTGGTGGTACTAAGCCAATCATATTCTACCGTGGTGCTTCTTCTTCCAAAACTAAAAATGATGTAAAATTTGAAGATGTTGCTTCATCTGAATTAATGGAATTGCCTTTTGAGTGGTATTCTCCCTCTGTTCAAAATTTAATTCAACGTGGTGCCTTATGTAAGTAGTGGTCAAAAGATCAATCACACCGCTTTTAAAGGTTATGGAGTAATTCCAGCCGACCTCCCAACTCAAAGCATGTTCTTGGATTCGGCACGGTAGGGCCAGCTGACAATTTAGAATTTTGCTTGGTTGTCACTTGCGAGTCTAATGAAGACTGCCGGGAAGCTTCAGATGATCTCAAGGATCTGCCAATTAGAGACGCTTCGTGATCCACCTGATATTTATACTTACAAATATGATATGAAAATTGGCAACGACACCAAAAACTTGATCCCGCCGGATATATATATGTTGATGATTTTGATTTATAATGTGGATACTACGTAAGTATACATATCGTTTATCAAGTAATATAGGTCTTTCTGATTAAGCCCCGACATATCAAACCAATAGGAAAATTCAAAAATCTTTAAAGGAATCAGAAAATAATCTTTCACTTTCTTATGTCTTTAGAAAGTATGTCTTGATTTTGAAAATTTTTGAAAGTTGTTTTGTCTTTTGAAATTTCCTTAATAAAATGTTAAGCAAGAAATTAAAATTTTAACAACTAATAACACTGTATGTAAAATACTATTAACTAGAGTATCCTTTTATTTCCTTTTATGAAGTAGTAATAATTATTAAAGTATTGTTGTGGAAGTATTTAAATTTGTTGTGACAGATAGAAGAAAATGTGTTCTTTACATTTACTTGGTTCTATAAAGAACATAGGTTAATTTGAAGTTTTTATCATTTTGAAAATAGTTAGGCAGGGAAGATGCCAGTCTCTCACTCTAGAGTTCCCTCAATTCCCACCAAATTGGAGCTAACTTCTCATAACAAAACTCAAAACTTCAAACCAAATTAGGGGGGTTTTAGCTTGTCACTTTAAAATCCTCTAATTTTACTCCCTTTCATAAAAATATCTTCTAATATTACATTCAATTTTATGGACTACAATTCTCACCCATATAATTGCATGTGATTCTTGCTAACTTTTATGAGACAATAACACATTGGATCTTACATAATCTCAAGAAATTCTAGAACTTAACAGGCTAAATTAAGACGTAAACAAAGTTTTTAGAATCAATCTTCAAAAATTCTTCCAACTTGAAACACTTATACTTTCCACAACAAATCTGTATAAACTAATTACTTTTCAATTTAAGGAAGAAAAAGATAAAGTAAACTACTCAGAATGCATTGAGAAAATACAAAAACACATTAATTTGAAATTAAAAAGCATAAGAAAGACAACAAACTAAAACAAGTATTAATTAAAAAACTAAATTTAAGAATAAAAGTAAACACTTATCTGAAAATTCTCTCCACATCCCATTCCCTTTGAAATTGGCGCCAAATTCATTTGAATTTCGATTTTTAACTGTGGCGGCTAAGCGCCGGCCCAGCGGCGCTTAGCCGCCAGTGCCCAAATTTTCATTTTCATATTGTTTTGCTCCAAATTTGATCCAATTTTGTTCCTTTCATCATGACCATCCATTTTCATCATATTTGCAAGAAAAACACAAAAAACTGTCCATTAAAGTGCAATATCATTAAAAATAAGTATAAAAATATGCATAAAAATACTATATATTTTAGGTGTATCAAAATCCCCCAAACTTAACATGTTACTTGTCCTTAAGTGACAGTTAAACTCATAGAACATTTTAGCATGCAAATTATGTAATGAGTTTCTTAGGAAGATAACAAAATTTTGTTTTAGAGATGGAATAGTCGAATTTAGAAAATATTTTAGTAATTAAAACCAACTTAAAGTTTAGAAAGTTCTTAAGTAAAGGAAAATAACAAATATAAGTTTCTATCTAATTCAAAAGTATTTGTAGATTCTTCAAAATATAGGACTCAAACACTTATTTTTCTCACTTAAAAATCTTTATTTGAAAATAATTTTACTTACTATATTATAACCTTAAGCATTTGATTTTCTCTGAACTTATATCCTAAACTTTAGGTATGAAACCAATTTTTTATTAGGACCTTAAATCCTCAAGCTTCTCCTCCCTTTTCATATACTATTTTTCACTTTTTCTTTTCTTCTTTTTTTTATAAGACAAGGATTACTATATCTAGATAGGCCTTTAATGATTTTGAATTCCACCCTTCCATTTAAAATAAAGGTCAGATATATATCTTTCATTAAAAAATAATAATAATAATATTTGAAAATTACTCTTCAATAAAAGAAATTTAAGCTTTGAAGAATAAAAGTCAAATATTTTATTTATCCAAAAATACAAAACTTCTTACTAAAGATAGTTTAACTTTATTTAACACCTCTTCATTAAGAAAATTTTAACATTAAGTTTTTCATGATTACTATAAATTTTAAATAAATTCTTTTATTCATTTCTATATTCAAAATTTTTGTTCCCCTAATATAACTTCATTTACATAATTATTCTCAATCAAAAACAAGATTTATTTTAAGTATTCTTGAGAACCAATTAAAATTTTAGGTTTTTAAAAATCTTTATTTTTAAAATCCACCCCAAAACTTTAATTTTTAGTTAAGATAAAACACTTAAGCATAAGAAATGATACATGGGTGAGAAAAAAAAACAGACATATTATGCTTGCAGGAATTTTCAATATCCTAATATGCAAGTATAACATTTCAAATAATAGGAGTAAAATGAAATCAAACTTAGTTTTTCAAAATAATTTTTTTTATACATAGAAAAGTAAAAATTTCAAAAAGGCTTCTACAGTAGTGGAGGTTTTCAAAGCAAATACACACCAACTAAAATAACACACTGATACAGATAACAGATGATAGTGGAATTTGAAAAATTTTAAACATGTAGTTTCCTAAGTAGAAGTTCCCAATAGTGGTTTATAATCTCCTAACAGTTTTTTAATTAAAGTACACACTACTAAAAACTCTGACATAACATACACATTAAAACATTTACTATTACACATCACTACCACAAAGCAATAAATATAAAACATTAATACAACAACAACAATACATCTGAATATGCATAACAGAAAAATAATACAAACTACAGTCTTACATACTATCAAGGTTCACATCACAACACAATGATCAAACTAAATACTAAACAAAACACACATACATTAACAACAACACCACAACAAAAACAAATAACACTAATCTACTCATCATCCTCATCATCATCATCATCCAACTCGTTCCAATCCCTAGATAGCACATAAGGTATGTGGAATGGATGAGGGGGCATCTCCACACTCTGATCACCTCTAATCAGTCTATCCAAATATTGCTGATAACTCTTTTCATACTCATCATCTTTCACAATATATCTTTCTACATTATCCATCTTACTATCCATATCTTTCAGATGCTCTCAAGTAAGACTTACTTTTTTCAAAATCTTTCTTAACAAACTAGTCTGTGAATCTGTAGATGATGAAGCACGTGAAGTAGTAGCACGAGAAGAAGATGCAGTAGAAGCCCTACCAAATCCTCCTCTCCAACCAAACTCTGACTGTACAGTGTAAGCACCAACGTTTACACCAGTAATTGGTCTAATGGCTGAAGTACCTCTTCCCAGGTTTCAAACTTCACTCCAGATCGTTTACATAATGAATGAATCAAGGAAGGAAATCACATACCTGCAGTAGTGGTTGATCTAGCATAGTTCAAAACATAATCATAAATTATACCTCCAATGTCAATACTCTTCCCTTGCTGAATACGATGGTTCAACACAGCTCTTTCTCTCATTTCATCACTAGTATGACTCGAAGGTAACAATTTAGATGAGATAAAATAATGCTACGCCTTAGAAATGACATTCAATTTAGAAGCAGGAATGTTCACTCTTCTATCATTAGTTATTTTCCATAATCCTCTTCGATCAGTCAGAAATTCCATAATCTCATCTAATTCTCCTTCCGTAGGATGATAGTTAGAATAAAAACAGAACATGTCAAGAGGTAGTCCATAAAAAGTGTTGATTGCCCAAGAAGAAAAGTTGATCTTATGCCTCCTAAACATCACTTGATTCTCTTCTGCAGCAGGCAAATTTGGATAAAATTCTCTAACCACAGAAACAACAGCAACAGCGGAGAAGCAATAGTAATTCTCTCAGTTCCTTCTAGCAATCATATTTTCAATCACCTCTCCTAGTTCACTAAACACACGCTCAGGAATTAACTTACGTGACTGCAATGCATCGACATATCGTTCCTCAGCCCTCATACTAAAAAATTTATCAGAATTAAATCATGATTTTTCTCGTGCAGGCTTTGACTTTGGAGCCATATCTAAGAATTCACGAAAAAATTTACAATAAATTCAAAAATTAAATTAAATTAGCTAAAATATCTTCCAAAAGATATTTTCACTAAATCCAAGCAATTTCTCAAGTTTTTCCTCAAATTTTCACCATGAATAATGATTTTAAGATTTTCCAAAAAGTACTAAAAATACATGGTGAAAATAAAAAATTTTTACTTAGGAGTGGTGCTCTTACCTCAAGGAATACAAATCTAACAATTTATGTTGAGATCGGCTCTTAAATGATCCACAATATGATCCCCTAGGCTCCTCTTTCGAGATAAACTGAAGGTTGAAGATGGCGGGGTGGTTTAAAAATGGTAATTTTTGGGATTTTTAACTGTTGGGAACCAATTTTCGCGAATTGGCGCTTAAGCGCGAACTTTCGGCACTTAGCCACAAAATCTGGCGCTTAAGCACCGACACTTTGGCGCTTAGCCGCCAATACCTAGATTTTCACAATTATGGTATATGCGCTAAATCACATGGTTAATCGCCCTTGAGTACTCCAGAATAATTTTTTCTCCCCACATAAATCTTCCAATATTCCAAATCAAAATTTAATATCCATTGATTCCACACAAATTTCACAAAAACACAAACTTATATTAAAACAAACTATCACTTAATACAATTCTTGAATTTCTATCCACACATAAAGGATGAAATTCTCTAAATACAAGAGACTTTAATCTCAAACTAATAAATATACATCTCTAAAATGTAACAATCACATCATCAGGCTTAGTTAATACTTAAATATAAACACTAAACACACCAAACATAACACACAAGAACACTAAACATAACACATAAGAACACTAAACAAATAAGAACAAAGAACTCGTAATTCCATTCTCCATTACGCGGATTATATCCTGAGCCATTATGATTCTCATTTGACCCTTCTGGAATATAAATTTGATAGAATGGGCGATAATTGCTCATTCTTACATCTTCTTCTTCAATCAATTTGTTCTTTACAAACATCGCGTTATTCGCTTCTTCCATGTACCTTGAATGACTGAATTGCATCTTGAGTTGCCATCCCATGTGCTCCCAATTGTAAGTTAGTTTCATTGATCTTTGCTTCCATTGAAGTCACTCGGGCTTCAAATTTGCAATCATTTCTGCAATACCTTGAATACTAACATCGAGATATCCATTGAATAATTCTTTAGCACTATCACTAATGAACTTACTTTTGTCAGAGTCTTGCTTCTTCTTCATCTCATTCTCCTAGGAAGATGTGATGCACTCAAAACTCTCCTCTTAAGACTCAGGAATGAAAATTAGACTTGGGGTAAGTGTTTCTCTTAAATCAGGTCCTTTTTATAGACTTGGGAAGTGCTAAATCTGCCCCAAGATGTTTTAAAAGTCCAAAATAACTTCCAAAACTACTCCACCATGATCTAGGCTTCTAGAACCTCATTTTTCATGTTTTTTATAGCTGCGGCGCCTAAGCGCCAATTAGTCGGCGCTTAGCCGCCAGTGCTCAATTTAGCACAGGTGTGCTAAGTGTCCAAATTTTCATTCTGACTCCTCTAAGTCATCAAATAAGGTTAAATAAACTCTATTATAGTTTAAAAACTCCAAATTACTGCCAGTAAGAACATAAAAAGATACCAAACAAAGCAAACAAAGCACACAAAATAAACATAAAGCAAAGCACACCGATAATTATGGGTTGCCTCCCACAAAGCGCTTGTTTTAACGTATTCAGCCTGACATAACCAGAACTCATTCTGAGTGACCCAACATTAAATTATTATTAGATTTAGATTTATTGACTCTAAAATATTGTTTAAGTCTATGTCCATTAACTTTAAATATTTTTCCAGTCTTAGGAACTTGAATATCTACAGCTCCACAAGAATAAATTTTTATCACAATAAATGGACCCATCCACCTGGACTTAAGTTTTCTAGAAGATATCTCAATCTAGCATTATACAATAAAACTTTTTGTTCTGGTACATGATATTCAGTAAGAATCTTCTGATCATGCCATAACTTCATATTTTCCTTATAAATCTTAGCATTTCATAAGATTCATTCCTTATTTATTCAAGCTCATTCAATTGCAATAATCTCTTTTCAGTAGCATCTTTCAAATTATAATTGAATTCTTTAGTAGCCCAATATGCTTTATGCTCAACTTCCAAAGGTAAATGACAAGCTTTTCCAAAAATCAGCCTATATGGGGACATTCTTATGGTTGTTCTTTAAACAGTCGTACAGGCCCACAAAGCATAATCCACTTTGATTAACCAATCCTTTCTATTTGGATTAACAATTTTTTGCAATATTCTTTTAATTTCACGATTGGATAATTTAACCAAACCACTTGTCTGCTGATGATAAGCAGTAGCAATGCGATGATTAATATGATATTTCTTTGCTAACTTCCCAATAATCACATTTCTAATATGACTTCCCCCATCAGTTATGATTACTCTTGGTATTCCAAATCTGCAAAAAAAATTCTTTTCTAAAAACTTTGCAACACTTTGAGCATCACATTGAGGTAAAGAAATAGCTTCAATCCATTTGGGAACATAGTCTACGGCCATCAAAATATAAACATTTCCGAAAGATGGCGTAAATGGTCCCATAAAATCTAGTCCCCAAACATCAAATATTTCAACTTCTAACATATAATTGAGGGGCATCACATTTCTTCTAGAAATATTGCCTACACGCTGACATCTATCACAATTTTTAATATAAACATTCACATCCTTAAAAATTGTAGGCCAATAAAATCTTGATTGTAATATTCTATATCTAATTTTATCACTTCCAAAATGTCCCCCATAATCAGAATCATGAAATTTTTGAATAATTTTATATGTCTCTTCCAAAGGTACACATCTTCGAATTATAAGATCCTTTCCTTGTTTATATAAAAATGGGTCATCCGAAAAAATAAGTCTTAGCATTAGACAGAAAATTCTTCTTTTCTTGGTGTGTCAAACCATAGGGTATAATATTACTAACAATAAAGTTTACTACGTCTGCATACCATGGAACATGCAATTCTTTAACAGTGAACAGTTTTTCATCAGGAAAATGTTCATCAATTTCTTCAATATCACAAAGAGATTTTTCAATTTCAAGCCTAGACAAATGATCAGCAATTTGATTATCAAAACCCTTCATATCTACTTTCTCAAAATCAAATTCTTGCAAAAGAAGAATCCATCTTATCAGTCTCGGTTTTGCATCATTTTTCATCGTTAAGTATTTAATAGAAGAATGATTAGTATGCACCACACATTTAGTTCCAATTAAATATGATCAAAATTTATCAAAGGCAAATACTATCGCTAATAACTCTTTCTAAGTAATAGCATAATTAATTTGAGCTTCATTATGCGTTTACTGGCACAATAAATTACTTTGAAAATTTTATCATATTTCTGACCTAAAACAAGAGCAATAGCATAATCACTAGCATTACACATTAATTTAAAAGGGTTTTCCCAATTTAGTGAAATTATTACAGGTGCGGTGATTAATTTTTCTTTTAATCTTTCAAAGGCTTTGAGTTAATCATCATTAAAATTAAAAATTGCATTCTTTTCCAGTAAACGGCATAAAGGTTTTGTAATCTTTGGAAAGTCTTTGATGTAATGCCTATAGAATCCAGCATGTCCTAAAAAACTTCCAATTCCCCTTACCTTGGTTGGGAAAGGTAAATTAGATATAACCTGAATTGCAGGATCTACCTCCAAACCTTTTTCTGAAATCCGATTTCCCAAAACAATTCCTCCTGCTACCATAAATTGGCATTTTTCCCAATTAAGGATCAAATTAGTTTCTTAACAGCATTTTAGAACTTTAGATAGATGTTCTAAACATGATTCAAACAAAATTCCAAACACTAAAAAGTCATCCATAAAAATTTTATTCCCTTTTTCAATCAAATCACAAAAAATAGCCATCATACATCTCTGAAATGTTTTAGGGGCATTACATGAACCAAAGGGCATTCTTCTAAAAGCAAACGTACCATAAGGACTGGTAAATGGTAGTTTTCTCTTGATCCTCAGGAGCAATTTGAAATTGTTGGTAACCAGTATATCCATCCAAAAAATAAAAGTATTTAGGCCCAGCCAGTCTATCCAATTTTTGATCTTGAAAAGGGAGTAGAAAATGATCATTCCTTGTGACAAGGTTTAATTTTCTATAATCAATGCATATTCGCCACCCTGTAACTTGTCTTATTGCTATCATTTCATTTTTCTCATTAACAGTTACAGTTACTCCTCCTTTCTTAGGAACACAATGAATATGATTAACCCATGCACTATTTGAAATATAGTAGATAATTTCAACATCCAACCATTTTAAAATTTTTTTCTTAAAAATGTCTTTCATGATAGGATTTAATCTCCTTTGGGGAACAACCCGCGGTTTGCAATTATTTTCCATAAGAATTCTATGCATACAAATTGAAGGACTGATTCCTTTTATATCAGCAATTGTTCATCCAAAGGCTTTCTTGTGCTTCCTCAAAATTTCAAGCAAACTCTCTTCTTTCTTTTTTTAGTTAATTGAGAAGAAATTATAAAAGGCAAGGTTGTGGATTCACCTAGAAAAACATACTTCAAATGATCAGGAAGCATTTTTAGCTCAAGTTCAGGAGGTTTTTCAATTGATGGACCATAAGATTCATCTTTCTCAGTCATATCCAACAATTCAAAACTTTCATGAACATACTTTAAATCTCCCTCTTGAAAATCTTCAGAATCAAATAAATCCTCTTCTTACTTATATTCCAATTCTTCTCTTTCAACTTTCTCTTCATAAGTTGATTTGAAATGACATTAACTTAAATATTCAACAACATCCATCCTATAACACTCATCTTCTTTACCTCTTGCAGGATATTTCATCCATTTTGAGATATTAAATGTAATAGTCTGATCATTAACCCTCATTGTTAATTCCCCTTTTTGCACATCTATCATGGCTCTGCCTGTAACTTGAAAAGGTCTCCCCAAAATTATGAGTATCTCTTTATCTTCCTTCATATCTAATACAATGAAATCCACAGGAAAAATAAATTGATCCACTTTTACCAAAACATCTTCTATAACTCCTTTAGAATATGTTATCAAATGATCTGCTAATTGCAGAGTTACAGTAGTTGGGGTTATTTCCCCTAGTCCCAGTCTCTTGAATATTGATAGAGGCATAAGGTTAAATCTTGCACCCAAATCACATAAAGCTTTTCCACAGAATCTTTCTCCGATTACACATGGAATTGTGAAACTACCAGGATCTTTAAGTTTTTCCGGAAGCTTTTTCTGAATTATCGCACTGCACTCCTCACTAAGTGCAACAATCTCATTTTCTTCAAACTTCCTCTTTTTATTAACAATATCCTTCATAAATTTCGTATAGCTTGACATTTGTTCTAGGGCTTCAGCAAATGGAATTTTAATGGCAAGCTTCTTTAATATCTCTAAGAATTTTGAAAATTGTTTATCCAACTTTTGTTGATGAAGTCTCTGAGGAAATGGAGGTGGTGGTTTTTCTAAATCAACCTTAGGTGGAGAAATAGGTCTTTCAAAACCTTTTGGAGCGTCCTCTTTAGGTCTTTCAATCTCTTCTTTCTCTACTTCAATTTCTTTTTGAACTCTACCTTCCAATTCTTTTCCACTTCTCAGTTGAATTGCTTATACTTGTTCTTTTTTCTTTTATCTTGGATTCACTTTAGTATTACTTGGAAGCATTCATTGGGATATATTACTTAAGACATTTGCAATATTTCCCAATTGATTTTTCAATATTTCTGATTGTTGCTCCTTGAATTTGTAATTGATTTCCCATATGTGATACTACTTCTTCCATAGACAACTTCTTCTCTTTATTTTGTAAAGCATTGTTATAACCTGAAGGATAAGTTAATATATTATTATTATTACCTTGGTTGTTCCAATTCCCCAATGGGTGTACTTGATGGTTCCCCCATTGTTGATTAACACCACCCTGATTATTGTTATTCCAGTTAAAATTTGGATGATTTTTCCAACCTCGGTTATAATAATTGGAATATGGGTTGTTAGGTTTACTTATAACAGTCATAGTTTCTGGTGAAGAATAAGAATCAACCATTTGGCCTAATGAATTTCTTTAATCATGAGATTTGGCTGAGAAAAATTCATCCCAAATTGGTCTATCTTCCTTGATACAGCAACAACTTGATTTGCTAACATTGTAAAAGTATCATTTTCATAAACACCGGCTACCTTTTTAGTAGTCATTTCTTCAATTAAAGCATATGCATCAGAAAATGGTTTAGAAATTAATGATCCACCAGCAGCAGCATCAATAATTGATCTAAGTGATCTAACTATTCCATTATAAAATGTTTGAATTATTAACCAATCTGGTATCGCATAATGTGGACATTTCCTGAGGAGATCTTTAAATCTTTGTCATGCTTCATATTTTCATTCTCCTTCAAACTGAATAAAAGATGTTATATCATTTCTCAACTTAGCAATCTTAGATGGTGGAAAATATTTAGCAAGGGATTTTTGTGACAGTTCACCCCAAGTTCTTATTGATCCAGGTGGTAACGAATGTAACCATATTTTAGCTTCATCCCTTATTGAGAAAGGAAAAAATCTAAGTCTAATATCATCATTCTAAACACCATCGTATTTAAAAGTAGCACACAAATCTAGAAAATTAGCAAGATGCAAATTAGGATCTTCAGTTGTTGCTCCCCCAAACTGATTTTTAGACACCATTTGGATAATAGCAGGTTTAAGCTCAAAAGAATTAGCAACTACAGTAGGGTTTTGAATACTTCCACGAAATTCATTTACTGTAGGGTTAACATAATCTCTTAAAGGTCTTAATTCTTGATGGATGCCTACATTTTGATTTTGATGTTTTACCATTTCTTGAATATTTTTATCTTTTTCTGTATTTTTAATTTTTTTTATTTTTCTGATAGTTCTTTCTAATTCAGAATCGTAAGGCACAAGTCCATCAGAACCTAAACTACGCATACAACAATAAAATAAAAAAACACTACACACTAACAAAAACAAAGAAAAGTAAAAATTTAAAATTTCTTAATTCTCTTTAAAATGCAATTTAATTATTTTCCCCAGCAACGGCGCCAAAAACTTGATCCACTTGATATTTACACTTACAAATACGATATGAAATTTAGCAACGACACCTAAAACTTGATCCCGTCAGATATATATATGCTTATGATTTTGATTTATAATGTGAATACTACGCTAGTATACGTATCGTTTATCAAGTAATATAGGACTTTCTGATTAAGCCCCGACATATCGAACCCACAGGGAAAATTTAAAAATCTTTAGAGGAATCACATAATTATCTTTTTACCTTTTTATGGCATTTGAAAGTATGCCTTGATTTTGAAAAGTTTTGAAAGTTGATTTGTCTTTTGAAATTTCCTTAATAAAATATTAAGCAAGAAATTAAAATTATAATAACTAATAAGAATGTATGTAAAATACTATTAACTAGAATATCTTTTACATTCCTTTTATGAAGTAGTAATAATTATTAAAGTATTGTTGTGGAAGGATTTGAATTTGTTGTGACAGATAGAAGCAAATGTGTTCTTTACCCTTACTTTGTTCTATGAAGAACATAGGTTAATTTGAAATTTTTATCATTTTAAACATGGTTAGGTAGGGAAGATAACAGTCTCTCATTCTAGAGTTTCCTCAATTCCCATCAAATGGGGGCTAACTTCTCATAACAAAACTCAAAACATCAAACCAAATTAGGGGGGTTTTAGCCTGTCACTCTAAAATCTTCTAATTTTACTCCCTTTCATAAAAATATCTTCTAATATTACATTCAATTATATGGACTACAATTCTCACCCATATAATTGCATGTGATTCTTACTAACTTTAATGAGACAATACCACATTGGATCTTACATAATCTCAAGAAATTCTACAGCTTAACAGGCCAAATTAAGAAGTAAACAAAGTTTTTAGAATCAATCTTCATAACTTCTTCCAACTTTAAACACTTATACTTTCCACAAAAATTCTCTATAAACTAATTACTTCTCCATTTAAGAAAGAAAAAGATAAAGTCGCAGTTTACAGGTTGGGAGTGGATCACACCGCCATCCTAGTCAGATAAGCTCTGAGAGAAATGCGTCTAGAAATCAAACAACCAGTTATAACTGAAGTTAAGAAGCTAATAGATGTTAAAATTGTCCGTGAAGAACAATACTCGACTTGGTTAGCCAACGTGGTACCTGTCAGAAAGAAGAATGGTCAGATCAGAATCTGCGTGGATTTCAGAGATTTGAACAAAGCATGCCCAAAAGACGAATTCTCGCTACCAATTCCAGAATTAATGATCGACATCACTTCGACACATGAAGTCTTCTCTTTCATGGATGGATCGTCAGGATACAACCAGATAAAGATGGCACCTGAAGATGAAAAGCTCAAAGTCTTCAGAACGTTAATCATAGTATATTGCTACACAGTAATGCCTTTCGGATTGAAGAATGCAGGAGCAACCTACCAAAGAGCAATGACAAAGATTTTTGATGATCTCATTCACAACCAAGTTGAGTGCTACGTGGATGATGTGGTCATCAAAAGCAAATTAAAGGAAGATCACATGTATGATTTGAGAATTGATTTCAATCCATTAAGACAATTTAACCTTAAGATGAATCCCCTGAAATGCACCTTCGGCGTCACCTCTTGGAAATTCTTAGGATTTGTTGTCCAACATCGAGAAATTGAATTTGATCCGAAGAAGATTAAAGCTATCATAGAAATGCCGCCTCCCAAAACCTTAAAACAACTACGATCCTTTCAAGGGATGTTGACATATCTTCTATGCTTTATCTTGAATTTGTCAGGAAGGTGTCGGCCTTTTTCTACTTTGGTTAAAAAGGATGCCAAGTTTACTTAGGACTCCAAATGTCAACATTCCTTCGACGACTTCAAACAATATTTAATGACACCTCCTGTCTTAGCAGCCCTGGTTTCGGGTCAGCCTTTGATACTTTATACCGCGGCCTTAGATGACTCTCTCGGAGCCCTGCTAGCCCAGGTCAATGAAGAGGGTAGGAAAACGCTCTCTACTCTTAAGTCGTTGTCTAATTTTGACAGAAGTAAAGCATCCATCGATTGAGAAGCATTGTTTGGCCCTGGTCTTTGCAGCCGAAAAGCTCAAGCCCTACATGCTTTCTCATAAAGTCAACCTAATTTTAAAGTTTAATCCATTACAATATTTGATGACCCGAGTGACGCTTTCCAGCAAGCTTGCCAGGTGGTCGATGATACTATTGCAATTCGATATAACTTTCATTCCTCTTCATGTCGTGAAGGGAAAAGTCCTGCCAGACTTTCTCGCAGCGCACCCTTTACCATCAGAATCGCCTCTCAACGATGACTTGCCAGACGAGCACATAATGAGCTTAGAAGACCCCAATGATCGTCATTGGGAATTGTACTTCGACGGAGCATCATCAGCACAACAAGACAAAAATTGCAAATGATAGTGCCTGGTAAGAGAGGAATCAGAGTAATCTTTATAACACCAGAGCGGGGAATTTTAAGCTACTCCTACCATTTAATAGACCCGTGTACAATAAATGAAGCAGAATATAAAGCTCTTATAATAGGTTTAGAATTATCCATTCAAATAGGTATCACAGATATCAACATCTACGGTGATTCACAGTTGATTATACAACAGGTCGCAAAATAGTACAAGATTCTGAAACTAAGACTCGAGCAGTACTTTCAATATACAATGAAGTTGCTAGAACAGATTCTGAATGTGACAATATACAAAATTCATAGAAAAGAAATAACTCTTGCAGACTCTTTGGCTCGACTTGCAAAAGAGTTTGCATGTCTACAGGGAGAGTCAGTTGCAGTGACAATGCATAGACGACAGGTTCTACCGCAGTGGCGGAAACTACAGAAGATTGGAGGTAGCCATTAATAGACTACCTGCAAACATGAAACCTATTGGACGATAAGTCAGTAACCCATCAGATTATGAAAAGAACTCTGTCATAAGCATTAATAAACAATATGTTTTACAGAAGTTCCTTCGACCAAATGTGGCTAAGGTTCCTGAGTGGGTCCGAGGCTCATGAAATTATAAAAGAAGTGCACTCAGGACTTTGTGGCTCTCACCAGTCAGGTGCGAAGATGAAAATGAATATTAAGAGACTAGGGTACAACTTGCCCTCGATGATGACCAACTGCCTCAAGGTTGCCAAAAGTTGTCACCAGTGCCACGTGCATGGAGTGGTTCTACATCAACCTCCAAATGTGCTACATCTGACAATGGCATCGTGGCCATTTGAGTGTTGGGGCATAGATATCGTAGGTTCGATAGAACTGTCTTCTTCAAGAGGACATCGCTTCATTCTTGCATCTACAGATTACTTTTCGAAGTGGGCAGAAGCAGCACTACTCAGAGAAGTGAAAGCACATCACGTGTTACAGTTCTTCAAGAATCAAGTCTACCGTTTCGGGGTACTGTGTAGAATTATCTCAGATAATGGGTCCTCTTTCAAGAGCACAAATATCAACAATTTTGGTAGAAGGCATGGGATAGACTGGCGCTATTCGACAATCTACTACCCAAGAGCAAACGGCTTGGCCGAGGCTTTTAATAAAACTCTCGTCCAAATCCTAAAGAAAACTTTGGACAATAACAAGAGAAATTGGCACGAGAAGTTATTAGAAGTCTTATGGGCCTGTAGAACAACATTCAGAACGCCTATTCAGTCTACACATTCAGCTCTAGTGTACGGGTCTGAGGCCGTCTTACCCTTGGAGGTTCAGCTTTCGTCACTCAGAATTCAGTCGTAAATAAAATCACTACAGAAGAGAATGTCAAATTACGATTGGAAGAATTGGAAAGCTTGGAAGGAAAATGACTTTCAGCGCAGCAGAATGTCGAACTGTATCAAGCCAAGATGATTCAGGCCCACAACAAGATGGTTTGCCCAAGAACTTTCAGAGTTGGTGAATCTGTTCTCGTTCTTAGAAGGCCTATTCTTACACACTGCAAGTTAGGAGGTAAATATGAACTGATTTGGGAGGGACCATTTGTAGTCGAGAAAGTTTACTCATGAGGCTCTTACCAACTCGTGGATTGCAGTGGAGAGCGACCAATGCTTCCCATCAATGAACAATATCTAAAGAAGTATTACGTGACGTAATGTTTCAAGAAGTGGACCTTTCTCTTGTAGAAGCACCTGAGTGATAATTGTGTGCAACTAGGTCCGAACCCAAAATAATAATAATAATAAGAAATTTCAAAACCAAAATCCAAAAGAAATTTTCTAAAATAAAATAAAAACTGAAATTTGTTCCAATTTCAAAATCTAAATCAGATCTTTGCTTCTCCTAACAAACTTACAAAATAAAATAATTGCAATGAATTTAAAATTATTATTGTTCTCATTCTTCTTTGGTTTGGCCTCTGATCCCTTCCTTGTTTTCACAGGAAGATGTCGAGCGGGAGGCTGGTCCTTTCTTTTAAATATGGCTTAAGTCTTGCACTTAACGAAGAAGAGCTGAGAACTAGTGCTGTGATCGAGGTTGTCTCAGACTTTTCACAGCTGAAGCTAGAATATGAAGAGACTGTTTGGACTATAGTAGACCTCAGAGAGTCCCATGGAAAGACAGTGATGAAACTCTTGAGAAAGTTCAGCATGCTGCAAACCAGAAAAAGAAGATCAATGCGATCGACGACCACAAAAAGAAATCAGCGATAACTGCCGCAGGAGGGAAGCTTGTCAGCGCTGTCCCTACCAAGATCCATGGGGAGAGATGAGCCACTCTGACCCCAACACAAAGAAGAAACAAGAACTATGTATCCACAAGATACTGAATAAATTAACAAAAGAATAGAACCAAGAAGAAATTCTGACGACTGCAGCAGTTGTCCCAAGGAGGCCAGCTCTCAGGAGCACCATATCAGAGGTTGTTCCAAAGGAGGATACTACAGAGCCTGCTCCTGAGACAGTGCTGATTCCAGGAGAACGTGCTGGCATGGAGCTGTACATCCCACAGTTCGTCACTAGACCCTGATAGTTCAAGATAATTTCAGTGCACGAGTTGGAGATGATCCAGAGGGTGCTGAAGCAAGATTTTGAATACTTTCAGAGAATTTGAGGAAGGTATGTCAATATCTGGGAAGGACTAGAGTTGCATATGGATTTCTTCTCTCACTATGAGCAGAGTGAGATCGTAGATTACGTCTTCGAGCTGAAGAAGCAGGGTCGTGCAGGACGACTACGAAGCAAGACCTACTCCTAGCCGAAGAAATGGAAACGAGGCAAGGGGAGGATTACGATCCAATTCGGATGCTATTAAAACTTTACTTATGACAAGAAAGGAAAGCTGCCAGGCATACTCCGCTATAATGAAGTGGATCCACTGCTAGTTCTAATTAAGAAAATGATAAAGGTGACGGTGGCTTGGCGAGTCTTACCCACTGATTGCATACCAAACAGCTGCATAATCAACATTTATGCAAAAGGAGGCTGCATTCCACCTCACGTGGACCATCACGATTTTTGCGACCTTTTTGTACAGTTTCCTTCATCAACCAATGCAACATCATGTTATGGACAAAACTCTGTATACTCAGCCCTGAAGAATTCCGAGAGGCAATAGAGATACCTCTACCGGTAGGCTCTGTCCTCGTACTACAAGGAAATGGTGCAGATGTGGTGAAGCATTGCATCCAGGAGTTCCCTACGAGCGGATCTCCATCACCTTCAGGAGGATGGATGAGAGAAAGATTCCAGTCTACTTCAATCCAGATCCAGAATCAGTGAATTTGCAGCCCTATGAGCTGTAAGCTACATAGTAGTATCACACCTCTAATGCACAGTTACGTGGGATTCTCGTTCGGAAAGTGGCTTAGAAGGTGATGTTATTACCTATGCAGTTTAATTTTCAGACATGGATGAATCAAACAGACATTTTTGTCAGAATACATGAAGATATCAGTACAGTCTGTGTTCAGACATACATGGATTTTGTAAAAGTCTGTTCTGATAAAGATGTCATCAAGAATTATTTTGATGGAATCACCTGATCTACTTCCGACATTTATAATGGAAACAATTATGTCGTAATTTGCCTTCAATTATGTGAATTGACTGCAAGCGCCACTAAATCTGAGTTTGACTCGATTTAAAGAAAAGTTGAATGAAGAATGATTTGAATGAAATGATAACAACAAAAATAAAATTTCAAATTCAATGTCTAAATAAAACCCAAAACCGAAACTCAAAGCGAATCAACTTAAAACTTAAATTATAAACAAAATAAATGAATGAAAATCAGAATCGAAATAAAATTTCAAATGAAAATTAAAAAACATAACAAAATCAAATCACTAAAAACAAACAGTGATAATGAATTCCTGAATCTGAAATCACCAGCCTCAGGCTGTTCTTAAATCCTTTCGACTCCCGGCGATTCCTTTCCTCTTTTGAGAATGTCTACTGAGTCTACTGACATAGAGCAACAAAATTTTCAATTTGGTTCTGATGGCATGGATTCATATCCTTCACCAAATAATCAAACTTTGATCAACTCTCTCGGGATATGAAACCCATTCATGTCTCATTCCAATCTTCTACTACACCAAAATTTTCGCAGAATCTTCAAAACCCAAATCAAATACTAACTTTTGGGATTAGTACCTAAATTCTAGTTCCCATCCTTCTGAGGCTGGCACCAAAATTCCAGTTCTCATTTCAAGATCGATACTTAAATTTCGATTCTCTTCTCTGAATATTTGCCAATTTCCGCATTCTATCCAAGAAACTTTTCCGTATTCTAGTTCTCTAAGCTAGGTATGAGACAACAAGGCATCCTATTCTCCGAGCCGCCAACCTCGCATTCTATCCGAGAAACTTTTCTACATTCTAATCCTCTGAGCTAGGTATGAGACCAACAAGGCATCCTATTCTCCGAGCCGCCAACCTCAAATTCTATCCGAGAAGCTTTTCCACATTATAATCCTTTGAGCTAGGTATGAGACCAACAAGGCATCCTAACTTTGGTGACCACCAATCTTGCTCTCTTTCTGAGAATCTTTTCCGCACTCCCGAAATCTTGGGGTCAGTACCTAAATTCTGATTCCTATCCTGAGTGTTGACGTAATGTCCTAAATGGTAATCATTTCCTCGACTAGATCTAGGTCGGATGTAATGTCCTGAACAGTAGCCCGAGCTGTTATAGTCTTTTCTTGAGGTCGATACTTAAATTCCTACTCTCTTTCTGAGATTGATACTTAAATTTCAATTCTGACCTTGAGATCAGTACCTACATTCTGATTATGATCCCTTTTCGAGACTGGTACCTAAATTTCAGTTCTCCCCTTTCAAGGTCGGTATCTATATTCTGACTCTCATCTTTCTAAGGTCGGTACCTAAATTCCTACTCTCTTTCCGAGGATGGTACCTAAATTCCAGTTCTCTCCTTTCTGAGATCAGTACCTAAATTCTGATTTTCAACCTTTTCGATCGGTACCTAAATTAAGATCCTTACCTCGAGGCTGGTACTTAAATTCCTCTCATCACCCCCTTTCCGATTTGAACTCTTCTTTTGTCAATACCAAATTCCATTTTGATTTCAATATCAAGTCAATTTCAATCAACAAATTCAAAATCCAAAATCAAATTTCAATCAACTTCGAAATTAATCATAAACTAAACTTTAATCAAACTCAAAATCAAAATTTAAAAATAAAATTAAAACATCAAAATCAAAATCAAAATTTGAAACCTCGACCTTATTCAATTTTGAAGTCAATCAGCTTGAACATCACCCCTTCCTCCCCAGAAAGAGTTCTAGAATCTTCAGCTTCAGAGATTTACCTGATACTCCCAAACGGGAACGTTCTCTTTTTTTTGTTATGTTCTAAGTGTGCAAGCTTGGACTGTCTGTGTTGGTCGGTTGATCTTTTCGGTCAACGCCAATACGCGCGGTGTTCTTGGTTAGTACACCACACCTATTGGGGGTCCATTTGTTGACCTCATTTTTGGTGATGTCTTTTTTTTTTAGTTCTTAGGATCTAGCCATAGGACTTCTCCTTGACTATCCTAGAAGACTAGAATTAGGACCCACCCTTTAGTAATTCAGCTTCTTCTTGACTCCTTTTGAGACCCAACATGGATGGTTGCAAACCTCTAAATCACCTTGGAAGGTTAAAACCACCATATGGGTAACCAATAGTGAGTTCCTATAGGATTGTTTGGACTTAGGATGACCTTGGGTGACACGTGCTTCTCTTACACACACACAGACCCCTTAGCCACTTAACCTAAACCTTGAAACATTTCCTTTACCCTTTATGAAACTCACATGATTAAACTAGAGCCACTGATCTTTGATTAAGATGGCTAGGGTCAATATGTGAAGGATCATAAAGTGGTTACCATTTGGCTAGACTTTGTCCCAAAGTGGTTGGACTTGGCTAATTCCATGGCTAATGCTTCCAAACCCTAATTCCATTCCAAATCAAATTTTACCCAATCTTGACTCCACTAAAATAATCCCATTCTTCCTTATTGGAAACCCCTTTCATTTTGCCAAAATTTCTGGTTTTGACATTGGGTCCCCTAAACTTACTCAAATTTACCTAAATTTCCCCACAACAACCAAATAATCTAAAAATTCCCAAAAATCACTCAAAATTCTAAAATACATAAGAATCATTTTGAAACAATTCCCATCTTTTAAATCTACCAAAATACCCCAATACACTCCAAATAACATCCAAATACCCTAAATACCCTTTTAGCCCAAAAATCCAAAAATTCAAAAAAATCCAAAAAATTCCCAAAAAAACTCCAGAAAATCCCTAATAATCCTAATTTCATTTTGTTCAACTAAACCATAACGTAATTTTCCTAATATAACCTAATTTTATCAAAATCCCCAATTTGACATATCTTTAACCTAAATGGACCCAATATCAAACCAAATTAACTCAATTAACCTCAATTTTGCTCAAATTCAATTCTAAACTTTAATCCAACATCCAAAATACCAATTTAAACCAAATCCAATTCCAATTTGATTCAAATTTGAATTCAATTTCAACTTGAAACCTAAAACCCCACTTTTGGTCTATGACCCAAACTTACCCCAAACCTACCCAATTCAACTCAATTTTCCTGAATTTCAACCCCAAACTCTTTATAATACATCCCTACACCAAGCACTACATCAATTGGCCCTCAATTTAAGCTCAAACCCTACTCAAAATCCCTTTCAAATCAAAATCCCAAAATTTTCCCTAAAGTTGTCACCTACCCCTAATTCCCCAAATTGGATCCCCTAAACCCAAAATTTCCACCCAATTCATATCATAAACCTTTCCTAACAATCATTTATGACATTTTGAACCATCAATTGTCCTTGAACCAAACTCTAGCTAAACCTAAATCCAACCTAACCCATGGTGACCAAAATTAACCAAAACTCCAAAATCCTCCAAATTAAAACTACAAATGAACTCAAATCCACTTCATATCTTCATGAAAAATCTTCCCTACAATCATTTACACAATGTTGATCAATCAATTTGATCCAATTCAAACCCGAACTCAAGTTAGCCTAACTCAAACCCAAGTGAACCCAATTGAACACATGAACCAAATTGAACTAACCAAACCAAATTTGATCAAAGCAACCCTTGGCTGCCAACCCTAGATCTCTTAGGGATGGTTTGACCTGACCCAACCCAAGCCTCATGAGCCATGGACCAATGGTGCACCATTTTAGACCAAGGGACCAAGCCACATGGCTAAGGCCATGTCCCATCTCTAATCCCCCTTTAAGCAACCATCCCTGCCAAAATTAATTGAGCTAAACTCCTCCTCCACTCTTCCTCAGCTTGCCCAGCCGCCTGACTATCCTTGCCAGCCACTCCAGCCACCAAACAGGCAGCCCGAGTGCCCCTTTTCTCCTTGCAACCCAAAATTTGGGCTTGGCAGTGAGTAATCCCTCTCCAGCCACCTGGCTTGCTCAGCCCAAACCCTAAGCGGCCTAAACCACTCATTGCCTGGCCCCGAACTTCCCTCTCCAGACATGGCTATAAAATTCCCTCCTTTCGACCTTGCCAAAGGAGTTGAATTTTTCTATACAGAACTCCCTCAAACTGTTCCCAAACCTTCTCCCAGCCAAGAGAAGAAGAGCCCCACTGTCCTCCTGCCTGAAATTCTCTGGCTGAGCCCAATTTCTCAGCTGAAAATCAGGCCAGAAACAGGACATCTCCTGAACCTCCACCAAAATCAAATTAAACTCATCCACAACTTCCCAGCACCAAGAGGAGTTCCTTAGAGAAAGCCCCCTCAATAAGCCAGCTAATTGCTCCAAACCTGAAAACTCCAAATCGGGTTTAGTATTTTCATAGCCAGGCACTTCACCACAACCAGGGACTCAATACGTAGGCTTCTAGGACTCCAAAGAATGTGTCGAGCATCTCTGATTGAAGCTTCACTTCTCAGAGCAAAGGTATTAGACTCTTCCCCCTCCTGAGATTCCAGCGATTCTCCATTTTGTTTGTCTTGATTTGAATGCATGTTAGCCTTATGGATAGACTCCCCTAGGTTAGATGAGCATGTAGAAACAAAGCGCACTCGATTTGGTTGAGTGTAGCTCGAGATCTTAAGTCTTTAGGGTGGACGGCTCTCGTGTTGAACTAGACGGAGACGATGAACGGCCACCGTTGGATCTAGCATGTATCGGATGGATGGTGGAGATCGAGCCAGATAGAACTGCGAAACGAAAATGGTGTGCTGACTCAGATGGAGACGCCGAATAGGAACGCGCCGTGTGGAGTTTCGGATCTGCCTAAGATTAGCTTGCACTGCGTCGGATAAGTAGGAAATTAGGGTTATTTTCTATTTATTTAAATACCAGGACTTTAAAATTGCATAGCTTTGCATAAAAAAATCTTAAAAATAAACTAAAAATACCCTCTTGCTCAGTGAACATAGGAGATTAATGCGGAAAAGAATTAAGTTATTTGGTTAAGTATTTTGTTTTTTAATTAATTTAATACTGTTATGAGTATTTTAATTCTCCATCCGTGCATACAATTCACCATGGCATGAGACTATATGGCTTTTGTAGCCTCTAATCTTGGGAACATTTCTTGAATTTTCCGAGGCCAGAGGCTATCTCTGTGGAAAGTTATCCTTTTTCCAAGTTTATGTGTCTGTTTTGGTATTTTAATTCCACTAATTAGCATGTTGATTAATAAAATCTAGGAAAATTAGCGGAAGTATCTCTGGACAAGAGGACCTTAGGAAAATAATGGTTTGGCTTAACTCATTCAAATGAACCCTAATTTGGCCAAAACCCTAAAATTAAGATAAAATTAATTTGAAACAGCACTCTTTGAAATGACACAAAATCAATTCTCCACTTATCTTTAGGGTCAAGAGAGACTCACATTAAAATTTGAAATAAATTGAAAATGATTTAACCCACTAAACAAATTATTCAAATGATATGGCCACTTTTAAACTTTAAAAATTCATAAAACCTAAAATACATTTCAAAAATTCACCAAATTCTTTTTAAGGCCACTCTGGTATCAGAGAAGTATAAGAAGATTAAAATTGGATTTTTTCTAAAATTTGCAATTTTAACCTATTTTTGAATATTTTAATAATTAAAAAATAATAAAAATCACAAAAATAATAAAATTCACGTCATATTTTGTTTCCTAATCAATTAGGAACCAAACAAATATTTTTCTTAAGTCCTTTAGAAAAGATATTGAATTTTAAAGGCTTAATGCAATTTTTAATTTTAAAAATGGATTTTCAACCTTTCCCACTAAAATATTTCTAAAAATTCAAGGAAAAATCATAAAAATATAAAATTTGTTTCTCTGAGTTCTTTGAGGTCAAAGAGATTTATAAAAAATATAAAACTTAATTTTCAAATTTAATTTTATTTTATAATTAATTAGTACACTAAAATTTGAAATAATTATAATAAATAAAATATATTTCAAAAAACCACTAAAATTGGTCCAAGTGGTCCTCTAGTCAGTAGGAACATCCCATAATTTTTCTAAGCACAGAAACGTTACCTCAGTCATGTTGTTGAATTTTCATTGAAAAATCTTTATTTTTCTTTAAATAATTATATAGATTAAATTAAAAACAGAAACATCACTTTTTTTCCTCTGATGTCTTAATTGACATGTGAGTGAAGTGACATAAAAATTTCAAGTTCATTTGAGCTCAATTTAATGAGTTATGAAGTGAATAAGCTTATGTGGGCACAAATGTAATCAAGGAATCTTAACCCTAAATAATATTTTAGGCCTAATCAAAGGGAGGGATGAACATTTGATCCTACATTTGCTTTGGGATGAATGAAACTTAGTGAATTAAGGGGTAGAAACCCATTGATCACCTACAACACAAAAATGAAACTCTAATTAATTAAATCATTTAAATTTTGGAAGAATAATTAAAATTTGGATTATTAAAATTAGGGACATGACATAAAAAGATACCATTTCTTTAATCTAAAGTCCCAAAATGGATTAATTCAATAGTATTCAACTCTTAATTAACTCTAATAGTGATGATTGAAGTTAATAAAAAAGAAAGCAATCCTTAATTAAATTAAAGTTTAAAACATTAAATGATTTAAATTAAAATAAAACCAAAACATTAAAGTTAATTTAAAATCACTTACAACTTAACTTAAAACAAACTTGAAATGTTAAAAATTAATCTCAAAACAATTTATAATTAAGATGTAATAATCAAATCAGTTTAAAATATTAAAAACAAACTTGAATAATCAAAACTCAATGGAATTAAATAATTTAAACACCTCTTTAACTTAAACAATTTTAAACTTTTAAAAATCAATTTGAAATTTTATAGCTAAAGTAAACTATCTTGAAACAACAAATTCAACCTTAATGGTTAAATCCCTTAACAAACTGATTTGCCCCTAAAGGCTCTCACACTTATAACCCTTAGGTGGAGTATCAAGTGAAATGCTAATTTACTCACCTGATAATCAAATGTCCAAGTTCACTGAGCAAGAAACAAAACCTAACTAAATTCTTGGATGACCTGAACAATGAAATTCATTTAGACTCGAAATAATCCCAGAAGCATTGAAAATATGTCTAGGTCTCATCCTAAGCACTTTCTTAATATGATGGGATGTTTTAGAAGAACAATTGAACTTAATTGTTATTTGGTGAAGAAAATCATCCTTAACAAAACACAAGAACCTAGACGTCATAGAAATTGACTAGCAATAGGATTAGGATTTTGGTAGACAATCAGAACCTTCCCTTAGCTTTACCTAGGTATTTCTTGCAAATATTTAAAATGCCTTAACATGTGTTTTAACTACAGCCGGGAATGATGGGAACACTCGCCAGGTACGCTTTTATTTTATTGCAATTTATTTACCTGTGTCGTACATTCTTTCTTGCAAAACTTGTATGTCAAACAACAATGCTACCCTGCATAAAAATTGAAACCCAAAACTAAATTACAAAATTGATACAAGATAAAATTCACTGGCACAACATTCAAAGATAAAACAACTCAAAATTTAATCACAAACATAAAAATAAAACTACAACTACAACTAAATTAAAACGTCTCGTTGGATGATCGGGAATCCCTCAGTTGATTAACCCACGTGTTGCTAACGAGATTTCCCATGGCCTAAATGAAAGTGTGGAACTCATTCAGTTGAGTTTAGAAAATTCATTTGGACTAGGTGAATCTGATGAAAATAACAGTGTCGGGATGACGGAACCGTAGGATCTTAATCAGTTCTGCTTAATTAATTTTATGATTTGTTTTAATTAAAACATTATAAGATCTGAACCTTAAGACTTTTCTCAACCATAACACCTCTCTCATCTCTTGATTGTCACCTTCTAAAACCAAACCACTGCAATAACAAGGAGCTTGGAGCACAAAGGGCAGCACGACCATCTTCATCAGCAAAACTTGTCTCTACCTCTGCTAAACCTTTTTTAGAAATTAAATAACCAAGCTATAGGATTTCGAGGTAACTTTCCTAGTGCAACATAAATCCTCAACTTTTCATTAGGAATTTGCATAATCATGTTATGAAAATTAAGCCCTAACGGGTGTTAGGACTCTGAGGTATTCGTTTGGTACGATATAAATCCTCACATCTTTGAGGCTATTTGTATGATCATGTCATATTAATATAATTCCTAATTAAATAAGATTGGCAGGATTGAAATATTAAATAATTCTATCTAAAGTGAAGACAAACAATAGGATAGTCGGGAAGTCATCGAAGTTCACTTCAGGTCCGTGACTTCCTGTACTTCTTTTCCTTTGGACTCTCAAAATAACTGTTCCAAATTTGATTCATTCCCTACTGAAATTTTCAAAATCTAATTGTTTGAAAACCTTAAACATCAAAATTATTAAGAACAAAACCACTGATCATTATCGAGAGTTTTCTTAAATGATTCTCGTCATTTAAGATATAATTAACTATAGGGGCCTGCCTTTATAGGGAACTATAAGAACCCAGATAATATGCTTAATTCCTTTATATTATGTAGGGGAACTTTTCGACTTATAAAATTGGTTCGAACACCAAATGGATGTCACAAATGTTCTAGTTTATTTAATCGACCCCATCATCAAGTAGTGTGTCTATTCCTCGGGATAGATACACGGTTTGTGATGCGGTGCTCGTTTATATAAACTAGTTGGGATGTGAGATCGGTTTGATTTCATATCTTTAAATTTTTAAACATAAAACTATTTTTAAAACCAAAATACTACTTTTCAAATTATAAATATTTAAATTATATTAAATCTAAAGTTCGCCGCACAATTTCTGTAGGCGACCCGCTTTTTAAAACACACAACCCTAAAAATACGCCGACACCATGTAAACTTGATTAACTTGCATGTTAAAATCTGGTGTGAGAACATATAAGAACCAATGCGGTATTGTCTCAGTCAACTATTGGTAAAAATTACATGAGATTACATGGGTGAGAATGTAGCCCATATAATTGATTGCAAATAAATTGGGAGATATACATGTTTAAGAGTTCTAGAATTTGGGGACTTTAGGGTGACAGACTAAATCCCTTAATTTGGTTTGATTTGAAATTTTTTTTTATGAGATGTTAGCCCCCAGGTGGAGGGAGAAGAGGGAACTCTAGAGTGAGAGCTAGTATCTTCCTTGTCTAACACATTTACTAGATTTCAAATCGTCAAATTAACTTATGTTCTTTATAGAATCATGTAAGGGTAAAGAATATAATTGCTCCTATTTGTCACAATCTCTCTCGCTACTTGTTTTACATTTACACATGTTACAAATTTCATTGCATGAGGAAGAGTATTTTTAATATATCCAAACTTATGTTCCCACATTCTAATTTTCTCTAAGTAATTTAGTTTAGGAGTAGAAGTAGTATTGTAGTTATATTTATTAGATATAATCAAAACCAAACTTTTATCAACCTTCGAAGCTAAGGAGTGTTATTGTAGACTATAACTTCTCTTGAAAGCCACCATTATTAACTGCGATCTCCGTGGGATCATTATTCAGGGCTAAACAGAAAACTCTATATTACTTGATAATGATACATATACTTGTGTAAATCCCTATTATATAAAAACATAATTGAAATCATACTTTCCTTTGGAGAGTTTGGCACCGATGTAAAAGAAGAAATTTAAGCAAGAATATTAAAGGATTAAAATCTTTTATATTGTAATCGGGGATCAAGTTTTTATTTACTCCACTGTAGTATAGTGGTGAGTATTCCCTCCTGTCACGCGAGTGACCTGGGTTTGATCCTCGGCAACGACTCCAAAACATTGATCTTCAAATATTTATGCTTACGCTTTAGATAGGAAATTATATTTTAACTATTTATAAAATGCGATACTACGCAATTTTACGTATCATTTATTAAGTAATATAGGACTTCTTAATTAAGCCCCGAGATAGCGAACCCACAAGGAAATGTATAAAAATTTAAAGAAATAAGAAAAATAACTTTTTTTACTTTTTTAAAATGATTTTTTTAAAGTATGTTTTTGGATATAAAGTTTTTCAATATAGCTTTTGGTATTTTCTGAATAAAAAGTAAAGCAATCAACTAAAGTTAACAAAAGTTTAAAATAGTATGAAAGCAAAAGAGAATAAAATATTTTTTTTCTTTTTCAATGAATCAGTAATAATTATGGAATTTTCTTTTGGAAGTATGTAAAATGTGTTGTTCCAAATAGAAGAAATTATATCCTTTAACCTTACTTTGTTCTATAAAGAACATTGGTTAATTTTATGATTTGAAATCTTGTAGATGGGTTAGGCAGGAAAAAATACTAGCTTTCACTCTAGAGTTCCCTCAATTCTCTCCACCTGGGGGCTAACATCTTATAACAAAGTTTTTCACATCAAACCAAATTAGGGGGCTTCAGCCTATCACTCTAAAGTCCTCTAATTTTAGTCCCTATTATAAGCATATCTTCCTATTATTTGCACCCAATCTTATGTACTACAATTCTTATCCATATAATTGCATGTGATTATTTTCAATTGTTGATTGAGACAATACTGCAATGGATCTTTCATAATCTCCCAAAAAATTTGAACATCTTAATTGGCCAAATCAAGAATTAAATTAAGTGCAAGGTAGTGAATTATCACAACTTCTTCCAACATTGAAATCCTGTACTTTACACAACTTCCTTCCAAAATTTAGTTACTTCATCATTTAAAAGGAAAAAGATAAAGAAAACTGCTCAAAATCCATTGAGAAAACAAAATTACAACTTTTATTTGAAAGTAGAAATCGTAGTGAAAACACAACAAGTTTTACTTAAAATCCAAATGTAAAACAAAGATAAAAACTTATCTGAAAATGCTTTCCACAAGACTCTTGAAGTTCCTTTGAAATTTTACTTTCCCTTTACAAGACTCAATAGATGTTAGCGCTCAACTCTGTTGACTCCAAATCTTTATTCTACTCTTAATAAAAACAAGATACAATTGATAATAAAAGTGGTGAAGTGGAAAGGTGTACTCTCAATAACTCTCTAACATAAACAGTCCAACAACGACACTTTTTCTGATCTTCGAGTCTTCTTTTTAAAATTTTCTAAAAGGTGCATTGGTGTCTCTTCAAAATATATGTAGATTCAATGTATCCACTAAGACTGCATCAATATGTTCAAATTCTAAATGAGATTTGGTGCTGATGGGAAGTTAGTGAAGTTTAAACCAAAAGTTGTTTCAAAAGCTCCTTCAAATTTGCCTTAGAATCAAATAAATTCATCACTTTAACTATGGCGCCTATGAGCTAGCCATCCGGCGCTTAGGCGTCAGAGGATAATTTTGCACATCTTTCAATTTTTGCTCCAAATTTGATCCTCTTTTGCTCCTTTCATTATATTCACAAATTTTAATCAAGCCTGCAGGAAAAACATAAAAATACCTTCCATTAAAGTGCAATATCATCAAAAATAGGTATAAAAATGTGCTTAAAAACACTATATTTTAGGTTTAAAAAAATCCCTCAAACTTAAAATGTTACTTTTCTTTAAGTGACACTTACTCACTTAGAAAATATTAACTTGCAAATTTTGTAAATCAGTTTCTTTAGGAAGGTTTCAAAAATTGGTTCTAGAAATGAAAATAGTGTAATTTAGAAAAAAATTTAGTAAATGAGACCAACTTAAAGTTTAGAAGGTTCTTATGTAAAGGATAATGAAAAATATTAGTTCTTATCTAATTCAGAAGTACTTGTAGATTTTTCAAAATATAGGATTCAAACATTACATCTTCCTCACTTCAAATTTTTTCTTCAGAAATCATTTTACTTACTATAATATAACCTTAAGCTTTAGATTTTCTCAAACTAATACTTTAAACTTTGGGTATGGAACCAATTTTTGATTGGGCCCTTAAATCTTTAAGCTTCTCCTTTCTTTTTACATACTATTTTTCTCTTTCTTTCTTTTCCTTTTTCTTTTTTCTTTTCTTATAAGGCAAGGATTACGGTATCTAGATACACCTTTAATGATTTTGAATTCCAGCCTTTCATTTACAAGAAATGTCTAATATATATCCTTCACCTAAAAATCATATTAATAGTGTTGAAAATTATTTCTCAATAAAAGAAATTTAAGCTTTGAAATATAAAAGTCAAATCTTCTATTTATCCAAAAATACAATACTTCTTACTAAAGATATTTAACATTTCTTTACTAAGAAAATTTTAACTTTAAATTTGTCATCATTACTATAAATTTTAACTAAATTCTCTTACTCATTTCTATATTCAAAATTTTGCATCTCTAATATAAATTTATATACATAATTATTATTAATCAAAAATCAAATTTTTTTTAAGTATTCTTGAGAACAAGTAAAATTTTGGTTTTTGAAATTTTTTTTTAAAATTTCACTCAAACTTTATTTTTTTAGTAGGATAAAACATTTAGGCCTAAAAAATAATACATGGGTAATAATTAAAAAATAAGAAAAACATGTTGGTAGGAATCTTAATATTCTAAATATGCAAGTATAACAGTCTAAAAACATGGAGTAAAAAGAATTCAAATTCAATTTTTTAGTTTTTCATAAAATAGAATTTTCAAATTTTTCTAAGGACTTTTACAATAGTGAAGGTTTTTAAAGTAAATACACACCACAAAAATCAACATACTATAAAGTAAATGGTAACAAATTTTGAAAGGTTTAAACATGCAATATAAATAGTGATTTCCAATTGTGTTCTAAATTTCTCTAATATTTATAGAAATTAAATTAGAAACTACTGAAAACTTAAATAATAGAAACACATAAAAACATTTACAACCACAAACACATCACATATTACATCATAAAATCTCAATCCATCACATAAACATCTGAATGTGAATAAAATAAATAGTCTAACTATAATCTACACAGCGTCAGAGTTCATAGCAAAATAAATCACATCGCATATGAAAACATCAAAAAAAAAAAAAACATTACAACACATAAAAAAAAATCACATAACAACATCACAAACTCAACACAACAATCCTAATCATCATCCTCATCATCATCATCTTCACTCTAGTCTATGGATGGCACATAAGGTATATAAAAAGGATGATGGAGCATCACAACACTATGATCTCATCTAATCACTCTATCCATGTACTGTTGATAATTCTCCTCATATTCATCATGTTTTACATTATACCTTTCAATATTTTCAATTTTATCATCCATATCCCTAACATGCTCTTTGGTAAGACTCGCCTTCTTTAAAATCTTCTGTAATAATCCAATTTGTGAATCTCTGGAAGGTGATGCATGTTCAGTAGAAGCATGAGAAGTAGAAGCAGCAGAAGCAGAAGCACTGGAAGCTCTCACAGGTCCTCCTTTCCAGCCAAATACTGAATGTACAGTGTAAGTGTTCACATTTACACTGTTAATAGTTCTAAGTGGCTGAAGAACCTCATCCAATGTATCAGCCTTAGCACCAGACTGCTCACAAAGTGAATAAATTAAAGATGGAAATCCCATACCTGTAGAAGTAGAAGCTTTGGCATAGTTGAAATTATAATAAAAAATAATAGCCCCAATATCCAAAGGCTTTCTCTCCTGATTACAATGGTTTAGAACAACTCTCTCCCTTGAAACTTCATTGACATGACTTGAAGGCAAAAGTTTAGATGAGATAAAATAATGTTAAGCCTTTGAAGTGACATTCAACTTAGAGGCATAAAAATTCACTCTTCTGTCATTTGTAATCTTCCACAAACCTCTTCCATTAGTAAGAAAGGCCATAATCTCATTTAACTTTCCCTCAGAAGGATAAAAATTTAATATAAACAAAACATCACAGGAGGTAATTGGTAAAAAGTATTAATTACCGCAAATGAAAAATCCACTTGCCCTTAACCTTCACCAAATTGTCTTTTGCTGCTGGCAAGTTAGCATAGACCTCTCTCACAATAGAAACAACGACAACAACGGAGAAGCAATAATATCAATCCCAATTCTTTCTTGTAATCATCTCCTCAATTTCTCCTCCTACTTATTAAAAACTCACTCAGAAATCAATTTCCAGATGCAAGTGCATCGACATAACGATTCTCTACATTAGAACTGACAAATTTGTTAGAATCAAAATTTTCTTTTCCTTCTGAACGCTTTGACTTTGGAGCCATCTTTAAAAATTCACAAAAAATTCACCATATATTTCAAATTTAAACTAAACTTGTAAACTCAACTTCAAAAGGAAAAATTCACTAAATCCAAGCAATTTCTCATGCTTTTCTCAAATTTTCACCATGAATAGTGATTTTTATATTTTTTAATAATGTACTCAAAATACATGGTGTAAATCAATAATTTTTACTTCGGAGTAGTGATCATACCTCAAGGAACTCAAATCTAATAAATTAGGTGAAATCGGCTCTAAAAATGATCCAAATATTGATGCCCTAGTCTTCTATTTTGCAAAACCGACAGGTTGAAGGTGATGGGGATGTTAAAAATGGCAAATTTCAGGTTTTTAACTGTCGAAAATCGATTTTCGCGAACTAGCGCCTATGCGCGAGCATATGGCGCTTATCTACGAATTTTGGTACTTATGCACCGTCGGTTTAGCGCTTAGGTACCAGTGCCTAAATTTTGACAATTAAGTTAATTCCATCAAAAGTTGAGTTAATCGCTTGTAATCACTTCAAGTAATTATTTCTCCCCATAAACTCTTCAAATACTCCAAAAGTATACATTAATTTCTACTGATTCCACACAAATTTCACACAAACACAAACTTATATTTTATTAAACATTAAAACACACTTAATACAAACTACAAATTTCTATCCTAACACTTTGGATGAAATTCTCCAAATACATAAGTTCAAACACATGTAATTAAACACTAACTTACATCATTAACATGTATCAAACACATATAAAGTGCAACAAACATAAACATTAACTGAAGTCGCACATAAAACACTAAACACTTTTACTCAAACCACAAGACCACACATAATTTAATTTCAATCTCCATCAGGTGGAATATATCCAGAACCACCATTAGTTCACTTTGAACCAATTGGAATGTAAATCTGATAAAACAGGCGATGATTAAAAGCTCTTACATCTTCTTCTATCCATTTGTTCTTCAAATACATCACTCTATTTGCGTCTTCCACATGAATTGATGACTGAATTGCATTTTAAGTTTCCAACCAATGTGCGTCAAATGAGCATTAGTTTCCTTTACCTTTGAATCAATAGACTCCACATTGGCCTCAATCTTTGTAATCCTTTTTGTTATTCCTTGGATACTCACAGCTAGAAATCCATTATATAACTCTTGCGCATGATCACAAATAAACCTATTTTCCTTGGCTTCCTCTTTTTTATTAACTTCGCTCTCCCAAGAAGGAATTTTGCACTCAAAATAGTTTTCCAGAAAACTTGGGAATGAAAATAAGAACTACGACAAATATTTCATAAATTCAGGGCCTTTTTATAGACTTGGGAAGGTAAAAAACCGACCCTAGACGTGTTAAAACTCCTTAATAACTCCAGAAACTACTTACCCACGATTTTGGCTTCTAGAACCTAATTTTTCTCTTTTTTTATAACCGTGGCGCTTATGCGCCAACCAGCGATGCATAGCCTCCAGTGCACATTTTTACACACTTCTGCCAAACGTCAAAATTCTCATTCTAATTCCTTTAAGTCATTAAATAAGGTCAAATAAATACCACCATAGCATAAAAAACTCCAAATGCTACCACAATTTCTCAAATCAAACTAAATAAAAGAACACAAAGAAAACATAAAACAAAGCACCCCGATAAATATGGGTTGCCTCCCACAAAGTGCTTAGTTTTACATCATCAGCTTGACTTACCCAAAGCTTATTCTGAGTGACCCAATATCAGATTATCATCCGCTTTGGATTGATCGACTGAAAAAGTAAGATTTAAGTCTAAGATCGTTCACTTTAAATATTTTTTCAGTCTTAGGATCTTGAATATCCATAGCTTCATAAGAATAAACTTTTATCATAATAAATGGGCTTCTCTACCCGGACATAAGTATTCCAGCAAAAATTGTCAATCTAGCATTATATAGAAAAGTTTCTTGCCCTGGCTCAAGATTTTTTGTAAGAATCTTCTGATCATTCCACAACTTCATCTTTTCTTTATAAATCTTAGCATTTTCATAAGATTCATTCAATGTCTCTTTAAGCCAATTTAATTGCAATAATCTCTTTTCTCCAGTATTTTTAGAAATTAAAATTGAACTCTTTAATAGCCCAATATGCTTTATGCTCAAGTTCAACTGGCAAATGACAAGCTTTTCCAAAGATTAGCTTATATGGGGACATTCCTATAGGAGTTCTGTTGGTAGTACTATAGGCCCACAAAGCAGAATCCAGTTTGATTGATGATCCACTAAAAATTTGATAGCTTTTTACCATTCATTTCGTACATATTTTAGATGATATTGCACTTTAAAGAAAGTTATTTTTTACTATTTAATGTAGGTACAATGATTTTAGGTCATTCCACTAAAAGAAAGCGAAAAGGAGTGAATTCGGAGCAAAAAAGGATAAAAGTGCATTTTATTGAACTTGCACTGAACGATGCTATCACCAGCACTAGACAGTGCTAGTTCTCCGAGAGTTACGATGTTTTGGTGGAATAATGTGCCGAACAATGCTCCTACCAGTGCTGGACAGCGCGCTATCCCTATTTTGAACTAAATTCATTGTATTTGGCCCAATTTTGAAAGGTTGCTTGAGGAACCTCTTGGGAATTCAGTTTTGGCTGAATTTGAACACTTTTGGAGCCACATTTGAAAGGAGAGAAGAAATGAAGAGAAGAGTTTAGAGTTTAGAGAGTGAGTTCTTTCCATTTTTTTTAGGAAGTTAGGTTTGTGATTTTATCTTCTAAGGAGTGTGAGAGGAAAGGGAAAGTGAGAGATTTATTCTTCCTTACTATTCTAAAAAGAGAATTGTGTGTTGTTGTGAAGAAAGAAGAGGATTCAAAGGGATTCATTGAGATTGAGATAAGTTGTCTTTACTTTACTCTGTTTGTATGGAGTTGTTTTTATAAATGATATTCATTCTTTATCATCTTTTACTCATGAGTGTTGAGTAGATTTCTTTATCTTTCTCCTTTTTATGTGATGTGTTGATGTTGTGAATTGGAAATGATGTGCCGATTTTTTATGGAGAATTTGTGATGACCTTTTCACTTAGAACTTCATTTATTTTTTTGATTTGGCCAATTTAATTGTTAAAACTAGTTTGGAAACTTATGTTTCAAAAGGATTAAAAATTCTACAACAAAAGTGAAGGGCACATTCAAATTTCATGAATGGTGAAGTTCATGGGGATTGAGTGCAAATAAATAGGGAAATATACTTTGGTGGGCGTAGAATTGGAGATTTCAGAGTGATAGGCTGAAATCCTCAATTTGGTCCTAATGTTTAGAAACTGAAGCGAGAGTTAGCCTTCAGGTAAAGGGAAGTGGGAGCTTTAGAGTGAGAGTCAGTATCCTCCCAGCCTAACCACAGATATAGGGACTAAATTTAGGATTAGCCAATATTTTTTATATGCTGAAAAATGGGTAAAGAATATGAATGCTCCTATTTGGCACAATACATTTGCATCACTGATCTATGTTATAATAATCATCACATTATGAATGGAAAGGAGGAAGACTTTTTCTTGCAACTGAACTTTGTTATAAATTTAGTCTTGTATTGGTTTAACTTGCTAGAGTTTAGAACGTGCTTTGGTAGATAGTAACCAAACCTGTTTGTCTTTACGTAAAGAATTAAACCACTTTCAATTGTGATATGATTCGATAAGATATTTCTGTATTATGCCATAAAAGTAAAGCAAGCTTGTGGGATCGATATTCTAGGACTCTACTAGAGCCCTGTATTACTTGAGTGATACTTATACTTGCATTAATTGTGTAAATCATTATCATTTAAATCAATATAAAATCAAAATATGACTTCATTAATTTTTGTAAATTGAAAAAGTTGCACCATGTTTTTGGCACTGTTGCCGGGGAGGCAAGGTAAAAGAAAAAGTAAGTGTTAAAATTTATTTATGTAGTATTGCAAATAAAATATTTGAATTACAAGTCATAGTGTTGTGTGTCTGTTTATTGTTAGTGTGTGTTTATTGTGTTTATATGCGTAGTATCGGATCTATAGGTTTAGTACCTTGTGATTCTGAATTAGAGCGTACCATTAGAAAAATTTAAAAACAACAAAAAAAATCTGTAAATCCTCACAAAATAGCAAAAAATTTAAATAATCAAAACAAAAATTTACCAAGACCTTTAAGAGATTATGCTAATCCAACAACAGATGAAATTCACTTTACTATTCAAAATCGTTATGTTGTTGCTAATTCATTTAAGCTTAAACTTGTTATTATCCAAATGGTACAGAATAATCAATTTGAAGGAACATCTAATGAAGATCCTAACTTACATCTCGCTAGTTTTCTAGAACTATGTGCTACTTTAAAATATGATGGCGTGTCAAACGATGTTGTTAGACTTAGAATTTTTCCTTTTTGGCTTAAGGATAATTCTAAAGTGTGGTTAAATTCATTAGCATTTTGATCTATCAAAACTTGGGGAGAGCTTTCATAAAATTTTTTATCGAAATATTTTCCTCCTTCCAAAACTGCTAAGTTGAGAAATGATATCACATATTTTAGTCAGTTTGATGGAGAATCCATATATGAAGCTTGGGAAGGATTTAAAGATCTTTTGAGGAAGTGTCCACACTATACTTTACCAGAATGGTCAATAATACAAACTTCTATAAAGGATTAGTGGAATCATTGAGATCGATTATCGATGCTGCTACCTGTTGATCATTAATGCCATAACCTTTTAATGAAGCATATTCGTTAATTGAAGAGATGAGTACTAATAATTTTCAATGGCCCTTTGAGCGGGTAAATCCTAAGAGAGTAGCCAGTATTCATGATTCCGATGATATAATTATGATAGTCTCTCAAATTGGTGCACTTTCTAAGAAAATAGATTAATATGGAATTCATTATTCTCCAACACTCCCAATGTTAGAAGAGAATTCATTAAGACAAATGATAGACTCTCAAATCTCATGAAACCTTGCATGCTATACATAATAAAGTCAATAATTCTTATTCAAATTATTATATTTCTAGTTGGAGGAATCATCTGAACTTCAACTAGAATAATACCAATGTTGTCGTGAACGTGCAACGGGGAAACAATCCTATGAATCCTATTGAAAATCTGAGCAACCAAGGGAATACCAATTTTAGACCTTCTTATCCTCCTCGTCTTAATAGTAATCAACAATTTAAGAAAAAAAATGTTGTTTACTGAAGAAATGATTCTGAATATGGGTAATCAAATTCAAGCTCAAAACGTTGCGATGAAGAACATTGAAAAATCAATTGAGACATATCTTCTCTACGCTTAGTAATAGACCTTCTGGGAATCTTTATGAAAATATTGAGATCAAACCGAAAGAACAAATCAAAGAGCAAATTAAAGCTATTTAATTAAGGAGTGGAAAAGAATTGGAAGCAAGAGTTCAAAAGGAAGTCAAAGTTGAAAGAGAGGAAATGAACATTGAGAAAGGTTCTAATAAGATATATCCACACGAATATCTGATAGAACCAATGAAGATAACTTTTAAAAACCACCTCCTCCTTTCCCTCAAAGATTAAAGAAACAAAAAAGGGATAAAAGATTTACAAAATTTTTGGAAATTTTAAGAAATTGACGATTAATATTCCCTTTGTTGAAGCATTAAAGCAGATGCCTGATTATGCAATGTTTATGAAGGATATATTTAAAAGGAAGAGAAATTTTAAAGACCATGAGACTATTGCACTTAGTGGTGAGTGTAGTGAAATTATCCAGAAAAAGCTTCTTGAAAAATTTAAAGACCCAGCTAGTTTCAGTATCCCGTGCGCTATAGGTGAAAAATTTTTCGGCAGAGCTTTATGTGATCTTTGAGCTATTATTAATCTTATGCCTTTATCAACGTTAAAATATTGGGAATCGGGGAAATTACACCTACATCTGTGAATCTTCAACTGGTTGATCATTCAATCACATATCCTAAAGGAGTTGTGGAAGATGTATTAGTGAAGGTGGATAAATTTATCTTTCCTGTGGACTTTATTATATTAGATATAGAGGAAAATAATGAAATTCTAATTATTTTAGGAAGAACATTCCTTGCTACTAGGAGAGCTATGATTGATGTCTAAAAAGAAGAAATAACTATGAGAGTTAATGATCAAGAGGTAACTTTCAATATTTTGAAATCTATGAAGTACCCTTCAATTGAAAAAGTTGATGAGTGCCATCGAGTGAAATTCTGCGATTATTTGAGAGAAGATTATATTAAAGAAATATTTAAAAAAAATCTGGAAAGTGAGGATGAAATAAAAGTGAAAAAGATGATGAATTGGATGACTTAAAGAATGAAAAGTTAGACTTTGTTCAGGAAAATTTTGAAAGAATGGATACTGTGAAAAATGGAGATAAAAGTTTTATTCCATTTATCATTAAACCCCATGAACTTAGATGAAATTCTTCCTAATCATAAAGTAAATGTTTTTTAGAAAATCATCTACCTTCCCAGTCTTTGTATCTTCAGATTTAAATGAGTATCAAGAAAATAAATTATTGGAAACCTTAAAAAGTTACAAAAAAAACTTTTGGTTGCTCCATAACTAATATTAAAGAAATTAGACCTTCAATCTGTATGCATAGAATTTTATTAGATGAGCAACACAAACCAAGAGTTGATCTACAAAGGAGACTGAACCCAATAATGAAAGAAGTGGTTAATAAAGAGATTTAAAAGAGGTTAGATGCTGAAATTATATATCCTATTTCTGATAGTGTTTGGGTGAGGCCAATTCATTGTGTTCCTAAGAATGATCAAGATGAAACAATACCGACATGACAAGTCACTGGTTGGCGAATATGTATTGATTAAAAAAAATGAAATGCCGCCATCAGAAAAGATCACTTTCCTTTACTATTTTTAGACCAAATGCCAGACAGACTTGGTGGACACAAGTACTATTACTTTCTAGATGGATATACCAGTTATCACCAAATACCTATTACTCCTAAGGATCAAGAGAAAACTACATTTACTAGCTCTTACGGAACTTTTGCTTTTAGAAGAATGCCCTTTGGATTATGTAATGCACCTGCAACAATTCAAAGATGTATGACATTCATATTTAGCAATTTAATTGATGATGGAATAGAAGTGTTTATGGATGATTTCTCAGTATTTGGAGATTCATTTGATGCATGCTTATACAACTTAGAAAAAGTTTTAGTGGTATGCGAGAGAAGAAATTTAGTCCTAAACTGGGAAAAGTGTCAATTTATGGTTACAAGAGGAATTGTTCTTGGGCATAAAATATTTGAATATGACATGGAAGTAGATCCTGCGAATATTCATGTTATAGAAAAATTAATACCTCCAACAACTATGAGAGGGGTAAGAAGCTTTTTTGGACATGTAAGATTCAACAGGCGATATATCAAAGAATTTTCAAAAATTTCTAAGCTTCTATGTCAACTTTTGGAAAAATAGATAAAGTTTGATTTTAACTATAAATGTTTAAAAGCTTTTGATCTATTAAAGAAAAAATTCATTGCTGCACCTATAATAGTTTTACCTGATTGGGAGAAACCATTTGAACTAATGTGTGATGCTAGTGATTATGCTATTGGAGTTGTTTTAGGGTAAAGATATGACAAAATGTTTAAAGTTATATACTATGCTAGTAGGACTCTTACTACTACTAAAAGAGAGTTATTAGCAAATGTATATGCTTTTGAAAAATTAGATCTTACTTAATCGGAGCTAAATGTATAGTGCATAATGATAATTTTGCTATTAAATACTTAATGCAAAAGAAGGATACAAAACCAAGACTTATTCGATGGATGCTTTTAATGAAAGAATTTGATTTAGAGATCGTTAATGGAAAATGGGTCGATAATAAAATAGCTGATCATTTATCTAGACTTGAATAACCTAATTTGGATGATTTTAAAAAGGAAATTATTGAAACTTTTCCTGATGAGCAATTATATAATATTATTGAAGGAAATTTACCGTGGTATGTTGATATTGTGAACTACATTATTAGTAATATTTTACCACCAGATTTAACAATGCAAAACCAGAAAAAATTAAAGCATGATGCTAAATTTTATTTCTGGGACGATCCTTATCTGTACAAGCAATTTAAAGATCTTATTATTAGGAGATGTGTGACTTATAAAGAAACTGAAAAAATTATTCGAGAATGTCATGATTCTAAATTTGTAGGACATTTCAGAATTGATAGAGCTGCACAAAAGATTTTGTCATCTGGATTTTATTGGCCTACACTTTTTAGAGATATTTATAAATTTATCAAAACTAATGATCGATGTCACAGAATATGCAATATATCTAGAAGAAATGAAATGACTCTTAATTTTACTCTAGAAGTTCAAAATTTGTTATGCATGGGGATTAAATTTTATGCGAAAATTTATGCCTTCATTTGGAAATATATATATATTTATATAATGATTGTTGTTGATTATGTATCAAAATGGATTGAGACAAAAGCTTTTTCTAGGTGTAATGCTAAAAGTGTTTCGAGGTTTTTAATAAAAAATATTTTCACAAGATATGGAATGCCTAAATTAATCATCACAGATGGAGGATCCCATTGTAATAATAATCTGACTCAGAGATTGGTGAAAAAATATAATATTATGCATAGAATCTCTATAGCTTATAATCCAAAACTAATGTTTTAATAGAGGTATCTAATTTTGAAATTATACAAATTCTAGAGAAAGTCATTAACCCTGAGAAATTGGATTGGTCTGCTAGATTAGATACTGCTTTATGGGCATACATAACTGCTTATAAAACTCCTATAGGAATGTCCCCTACAGATTAATCTTCAGAAATACCTGTCACTTGCCAGTTGAATTAGAATATAAAGCATATTGGGTGATAAAGAAATTGAATTTTAATTTGAAAGATGCAGGTGAGAAGCGACTGTTGCAATTAAATGAATTAGACAAAATTAGAAATGAATCATATGATATTGATAGAATATATATGGAAAGAAGAAAATATGGCATGATTGGAAGATTGTCAAGAAATAATTTGAACTAGGACAAAAAGTTTTATTATACAATACAAGATTAAAATTATTTCCTGGGAGACTAAAATCTAGATGGACAGAACCTTTTATTATCGTAAAAGTATATCAGTTTGGACCTGTGATTATCGAAGACCCTAAATCTGAAAGAATAGTCAAAGTTAATGGCCAAAGATTAAAGCCATATTTTGAAGGCTATAGACCTAAATTTAAAGTGGTTTTAATGTTGGATCAAAGTGAATAACTGAAAGTTATGTCGGGCTGACGACATTAAACCAAGCACTTTGTGGGAGGCAACCCATAGTTATTGAGTATTTGCTTTGTTTGATATGTTATTTGTGTTTGTTTGTTTCTTAATTAAGTCTTATTCTTCCTTAATTATCATTAATAATATTTAGAAATGAATAGAATCAAAATTTGGAAAAAATTGAAAGATGTGAAGTTTGGCTAATTTGAACTAGCGTCGAATGGCGCTGATATCACTGTCGGACAGTGTCGTAGTTCAGAAAATCATTTCTCATCCTTAAAACCTGAGTTTTGGCGGTTCTAAGTGGTAACTCCTCCATTAGAATTTCCAAAAACCGCCCCTAAACACTGGAACTTCCAATGGAATGAAGAGGAAGACCCAAATTCTTATCCAAATGGATTTCGACTTGATGTAAATTCAAAGATTTCAAATGTTCAACCGCAGATAGTTTGTAAGTTTCGAGGCGCAATAACTTTTCCAACAAAAATATCTCGAAGATTGATTAAAAAGTGAGGCTTTGTAAATCAAGGTATGAATTCTCCTACAAATAGAACTGATGAAATATTTATTCAGAGAAGTTGAGAAGTATTGTTTTATTCTACCACCGTTGTAGTTATTTAGGTTATGAAGGAGTTTTATGCAAATCTTCATGGAATCAACCATGGATCAGTTTATGTGCGAGGTAGGTTTGTCACATTTACTCTTGAAAAAATTAATGATTTATACATGATTGAGAATGTGCCAATCAGCCACTATTTAAATTTTGCTCTGATGAAGGACAGTATAAATGACATATATAGATATATAACGGATGAAAGTGATGTATGGGAGATAAGAGATATCACGTACGTAAGTTTCTCGACCACACTGTTAAATCCTGCGTTGAGACACTTATATTACTTCATTTGTGTAAAATTGCTCCTAATAATGAAAATTAGTAAGGTAACTAAGGACTGTGTTATTCTGAATTATTGTATTTAAATGGAAATGCCTATTGATGTTGGTTCAATAATTGTTAAGTATGTTTTGGAATTGATTGTTCACGGATCGAAGTATGGGCTTGGAAATCCTTCCACCATATTTCTCCTCTACAGTCAATCACATGTACCATATGAATATGAGCATTATTGTTGATTAACCATATCAAAGTTCAACACCTATTACTCCATATTTTCCTAAAAGTTTACATATCATCTTGAAAAAAATTAAGAAATTGGAGAAGGAAGTACAACATCTGATGAATGCAATCAACAATCTTTCTGATTTATTTGATCATTTAGATTAGAGAAGGAAGAAGAACATTGATCATTCAGAATATCTTGAAGGGAGTTTGATGCGATTGATGAGAAGGAAAGGTTGGATTGAAGAGGATTCTACAGAAGAATTTTTGTTTCATCCACACTACAATTTATTTGTCCATGCTCAATGGATGGGAGATCTTAGAATTGATGATAGTTCAGAGGAAGAATGAAAGCTTGATTAGTGTATTTATGTGTTTCTATGCCTGATTTATTTTCTTTTCTTTACTTTATTTAGTATAAATGTTTTATTTGGACATGCTTGTTTATTTTGTTCTCAACATTATTGTGTTGTGGTTGTGTGCAACACTGAAATTAAGATTATATGGCTTTAAAATGTATAAAGTTTAGTGTTGTGTTTATGTGTATGACTCATGGAATTTATATGAAAGTAAAGTTATGTATGGTTTTTGTTAAAAAATATCATTTGCCAAGGCTTTTGTATGTTATTCAATGCTTAATTAGACTAATTAGACATCAGAGGGGGATTAAAATGATCGAAATTGCAGAGGAAAGTCGGAAGCCCTCTTTTTGAACTGGCGTCGAACGACACTGCCACCAGTGCCGTACGTCACCAAAAGTCAGAGAGTTTGGCCATTTCAACAGAATAATGCACCGAACGACACTGCTTTCAGTGCTGGACAGTGCTCGAACATGAAAATGCCCGAAACTCCAAATTTTCGTGATTTAACTCTGGGACCCGCTATTTTTGCCATAATTATTTTCTTAAACCTCCAGCCAAGGATGGATTTCACACCTAGGTTTCACTAACATTTTGATTTGAAGAGATTCCGTGGCTAGAAAAGTTTGGATTTCATCTTATTTTCATAAGAGCAACAAATTAACCTAAAAATTTTCAATTTTGACCGTGGAAATCTCCTAGATTAGGAAGATTTGGAATTTTGAAGTTTTTGGAGAAACATTGGACATTTTTAATGGATTTTGAGTTCTTATCTATTTCAATTTTCTTCGAAGTTGATTGCATTGTAATTTTAAAATTTATTTGGAAAAATTTGATATTTTTAGATAAATGGCTTTAAGATTGCCTAAGGGGTAGAGGAAATTTGAGTATGATGAAAGTAAATTTGTGAAATCAAAGCCAATTCACATTTTAGTATGTTTCTTAGGAATAAGAAATGTATTCACGGAAGATCCTTTGAAAATCCTGGTGGAATGCTTGAAGAACTGATTGCTAATCATCAATGGGAGATTTTCTGTTGTTTCACTGCAAATGCGATCTGGGTATTGTTCAGGAATTTTATGCTATTCTTTATTATTCAGAGAGTGAATTTATTCTGGTTAGAGGCCAAATGGTTGAATTCACCCCTTCCAGCATAAATGCATTTTATAAGTTGAGAGCACCCTACCGTTGAGAATATGAAAATTTTTTTATCACGAATCAAACATTAGATGAGATTATAAACTTTTTGACATATGGAAAAGGGGAATGGAAGATTAAGCAGAGAATGAAAGTTAATTTTCCTCTGTCTAGTTTGAATCCTGTATCAAAAGCCTGGCATCATTTCATTTATGCAAGACTGTTATCTACCAACCATCACAGTGATGTTACTGTTGATAGAGCTGTTCTTAATTACTGTATTTTGAATATGAATAATATAAATATTGGGGCAATTATTCATAAAATTATTTTGACAAGATCAAAAGGAGAGACTACAAGAGGACTAGGACACCCCAGTCTGATTCATGCTTTATGTATTCAAGCAAGTGTAATGATTGATGAAAATGATGAGGTAGTCCACCCCCTCAAGCCTATTACTAAATTAAATATGAAAACATATGAAGCCCATGTAGGATGGAAATGGAGTAAGAGAGCTGATGAGCCTTCTTCTAGTCGAGAAAGACCATCTACATATAGGGAGCCTACTCTGCATGATGTTATGGATCAATTAGAAAGGTTAAACACCAGAGTAGAGGGACTAGATGTATGGAACAAAATTAATGATGATTATCGAGTGCGATGAAGATAATATGATATAGCTTATCATGACATACATATGAGATTTTTCAGGGGAGACACTGATGTTGTATTTCCTACTTACCCTGTGTATACTCCATACTAGTCTGAGAAACCTGATGATGGTGAGCTCCTACAGAAGATGAATATTGGCAGTTTGTGTATTTTTATTTTTATTTTTCATTGTACTTTGAGATGTGTTTGTGTATTGTATTTGTCATGTACCTGAGACTCCTAATCATTTGCTTCTGGGATGTTATATGTGCGTTGGATGTACTTGTCGTAGACTTTGTTGTTGATTTGTTATGTATGTGATGTGATAGTGAAGTTCTTTTTATGTATTTGGTTTGCTAATTTAATCTGTACAAGTAACAGTTGGATGTTAAAGTTATGTGCACTGATTAATGTGTTTAAACTTCTTCTTTATAAACTTCTAACACATATTTGTGTACTGAAATGCTTCTTAATTATTTCAGATCTACTGTTCTACTTTATGAAGAAAAACCTATTGAAACTCAAAAGTATGAAAAGCCAACATATTGAGGTATGAGTTATATTTAGATCTTTTCTTTCTTTCATGTTAATTATATTAAAAAATCTAAGTTTGGGGGAAGGGAAAAAATTAACTATTTATTGTTCTCATTTAAGATTATTTTCAAAAATTAGTAACATGATTTCCCTTAATAGAACTCAATTTCAGATAACAGTATTTTGATTTTATTTAAGTATTTTAAAAAACTGAATGAAAGTGTTTACTAATGAAAAGTAATTTTTAATGTAAGATATTTGGTATAAAAGTATAGGACTATAGTGAACTATTCAAAGTAAGAAAAATTTTATGTTTGAAATATTAAGAATCTTAAAATTTTATGTGATTGGAAAGGATTGAGACTCTAAGATGAATCATTAATAAGCTAAAGAAATGACTAAAAGGTAAAGGAATGTGGTAAGTTACAAATTTTGGGTCAAAAGGGTGAAGTTCAAAATCATTAAATGTTATCTAGATATAGTAAACCTCACTTAAAAAAGAAGAAAAGCAAAAAGAGAAAGAAAAGAAAAAGAAAAATAGAAGAAAAGAGAAGTGAGGAGAAGCTTGAGGAGATACCTAATCAAAAATTGGCTTCATTTGGACCTACCTAAAAGGAAAATTTTCCTGACCTTATGTGTATGGATTAACATCTTTGCTAGTAGTGTTCTCATAAACTTCTTTTCATGTAATCCTTTTAATTATCTTAGTAGGATAATCTATAGTCACTTTTGAAATGAATAGAAAGCTAGAACTCTTAGACTTGATTATTAGATATTCTTACACCTAAAGAAATTAGTTGAATTATTCAAAGATCTTTCTGAAAAATTTTACTATTTTACTTATCTAAATCAAAATTATGATATTCTAGAAAGAAAGTTCTTTGCAGTGGATCATAATTTTATGTATTAACTAGAATTACTTCAGGAGAAGTAATAGTTAAGTTTGGGGGATCTTGATCCACTAAAAATTTGATAGCTTTTTACTATTCATTTCATACCTATTTTTTATGATATTGCACTTTAAAGGAACGTATTTTTTTAAAATTTCATGCAGGTATTATGATTATAGGCCTTTGGAGCAAAAGGAAGCGAAAAGGACTGAATTTTGAGCAAAAAAAGGACAAAAGTGCATTTTTCTGAACTAGTGACGAATGACGCTGTCACCAGCGCAGGACAATGCTAGTTTCCTGAGAGTTATGATGTTTTGGAGGAATAATGCGCCAAACGGTGCTCCTACCAGCGCCAAATAGAGCCCTATCATGATTTTAAACTAAATTCAATGTATTTGGTCAGATTTTGAAAGGTTGCTTGAGGAAACACTTGGTTATTCATTTTTGGCAGAATTTAAACACTTTTGGAGCCAAATTTTAAAGGGGAGGAGAAAGGAAGAGAAGAGTTTAGAGTTTAGAGAGAGTGTTCTTTCCATTTTGTGTACAAAGTTAAGTTTGTGTTTTTATCTTCTAAAGAGTGTGAGAGGAGAGGGGAAGTGAGAGATTTCTTCTTCCTTACTATTCTAATGAGAGAATTGTGTGTTGTTGTGAAGAAACAAGAGGAGTCAAAGGAATTCCTTGAGATTCGCTTTGGGAAGAGTTTGAGATAAGTTTTCTTTACTTTACTCTTCTTATATGATGTTGTTTTTATATATGAAATCCATGTTTTGTCATCTTTTCCTCATGAGTCTTGAGTAGATATCTTTGTCTTTCTCATTTTCATGTGATGTGTTGATTTTGTGAAGTTGAAATGATGGCCGATTTATTATGAAAAATTTGTGATGACCATTTCACTTAAAACTTCATCTACTTTTTGAGCTGGCCAATTAAATTGTTAAAACTTATTAGGAAACATATGTTCCGGAAGGATTATGAGTTCCATAATAAAAGTGAAGGTCACATTCAAATTCCATGAATGATGAAGTTCAAGGGGGTTGAGTGCAAATAAATAGGGAAATATACTTTGATGGGCGTCGAATTGAAGATTTTAGTGTGGCAGGCCCAAATCCTCAATTTGGTCCTCATGTTTAGAAGCTGAAGCGAGTTAGCCTTCAGGTGAAGGGAAGTGGGAGCTCTGGAATGAGAGCCAGTATCCTCCCAACCTAACCACGGATTTGGGGACAAAACTTAGGATTAGCCAATGTTCTCTATACGTTGAAATATGGGTAAAGAATATAAATGCTCCTATTTGGCACTACAATTGTGTCACAATAATCATCACATTCTGAATGGAAAAGAGGAAGAATCTTTCTTGCAACTGAACGTTGTTATAAATTTAGTCTTGTGTTAGTTTAACTTTCTAGAGTTCAGAACTTGCTTTAGTAGATATAGTAACTGAACCTATTTGTCTTTACTTCAAGAATTAAACCAGTTGCAATTGTGTTGTGATTTGATAAGAGATTTCTGTGCTACGACATAAAAGTAAAGCCTCCCTATGGGATCGACATTCCAGGACTCTACTAGAGCCCTGTATTACTTAAGCGATACGTATACTTGCGTTAATTATGTGACTCATTATCATTTAAATCAATATATAAATCTAAATCAGAGTTCATTAATTTTTGCATATTAAAAAATTTACACCAATTGACCAATCATTTCTATATGGATTAACAATCTTTTCCAATATTCTTTTAATTTAACGATTGGATAATTCAACCAAACTACATGTTTGTGGATGATAAGTAGTAGCAATGCGATGGATAATATAATATTTATTTACTAACGTTTCCATAATCGCATTTCTAAAATGACTTCTCCCATCAGTTATGATTACTCTCGGTATTCCAAATCTGCAAAATATATTCTTACATAAAAAATTTTCAACACTTTGAGCATCACATCGAGGTAAAGCAACAGCTTCTATCCATTTGGATAGATAATCTACTGCTATCAAAATGTATGTATTTCCAAAAGATGGTATAAACGGTCCCATGAAATCTAATCCCCAAATGTAAAATATTTCAACCTCCAACATATAATTAAGAGGCATCTCATTTCTTCTAGAAATATTTTCTTACACATTGACATCAATCACATGTTTTAATATAGGCATTAACATCCTTAAAATTTGTAGGCCAATAAAATCCACATTGTAAGATTTTATATGCAGTTTTATCAACTCCAAAATGTTCCCCATAGTTAGAATTATGATATTTTTGAATAATTTCATAAGTTTCTTCTAAATGCACACATCTTCAAATAATCATATCCTTTCCTTGTTTATATAAAAACAGGTCATCCCAAAAATAAGTTCTGGCTTCAGATATAAATTTCTTCCTCTCCTGGTATGTCAAACCATATGGTAAAATATCACTCACAATAAAGTTTACAATGTCGGCATACCAGAAACATGCCACTCATTAACAGTGAACAATTTTTCATCAGGGAAATTTTCATTAATTTCTTCAACATCATTGAGAGATTTTTCAGTTTCAAGCCTGGACAGAAGATCGACAATTTTATTATCAGCACCCTTTCTATCTACTATCTCGAAATTAAATTCTTATAAAAGAAAATCATCTAATCTTTCATGGTTTTGCATCCTTCTTCTTCATTAAATACTTAATAACTGAATGATTAGTATGCAACACACATTTAGTTCCAATAAAATATGATCTAAATTTATCAAAGGCAAATACTATAGCTAATAACTCTTTATCAGTAGTGGTAAAATTAATTTGAGCTTCATTAAGAGTTTTACTAGCATATTAAATCATTTTGAAAATTTTATCATATTTCTAACCTAAAACAACTCGAATAGCATAATCACTAAAATTATACATTAATTCAAAAGGTTTTTCCCATTTTGGTGGTTCTTAAATTGGTGCTGTGATTAATTTTTCTTTTAATTTTTTAAAAGCTTTTAGGCAATCATCTTCAAAATTAAAAATTACATCTCTTTCCAGTAAACGGTATAAAGGCATCAAAATTTTTGAAAAGTCTTTAATATTACACTGGTAAAATCTAGCATATCCAAGAAAACTTCTAATTCCTATTACATTAGTTGGGCAAGGTAAATTAGAGATCACTTCAATTTTTGCAGGATCTACTTCGATACCACTTTCTCATGAACGATGTCCCAAAAAAATTCCTCCTGCTACTATAAATTGGCATTTCTCCCAGTTAAGAGCCAAATTAGTTTCTTCTCAGTGTTTTAGAACTTTAGATAGATGTTCTAAATATGAATTAAATGAAATTCCTTATACTGAAATTTCATTCATAAAAACATCAATTCCTTTTTCTATTAAATCACAAAAATTGCCAACATACATCTCTGAAATGTAGTAGGGGCATTACATAAACCAAATGACATTCTTCTAAAAGCAAATGTACCATAAGGACTGCTAAACATTATTTTCTCTTGATCTTCAGGAGGAATTTTAATTTGTTGGTAACCAGTATATCCATTTAGAAAAAAAAAGTATTTATGCCCAGCGAGTCTATCCAACATCTGATCTAGAAAAGGAAGTGAAAAATGATATTTCCTGGTGGCAAGGTTTAATTTTCTATAATCAATGCATAATATTCATCCTGTAACTTGTCTTACTGGTATTATTTCATTCTTTTCATTAACAGTCACAATAACTCCGTCTTTCTTAGGAACACAGTGAATAGGACTAAGCCATGCGTTATCTGAAATTGGGTAGATAATTCTAGCATCCAACTACTTTAAAATTTCTTTCTTAACAACTTCTTTCATGATAGGATTTAATCTCTTTTAAGGATCAGCTCAAGGTTTGTAGTTATCCTGTATAAGGATTCTATGCACACGAATTGAAGGACTGATTCCTTTAATATCAGCTATTGTCCATCTAAAGGCTTTCTTATGTTTCTTTAAAATTTCAAGAAAACTCTCTTCTATTCTTCAAGTTAATTAAGAGGAAATTATAGCTAGCAAAGTTAAAGAATCACCTAAAAAGGTATACTTTAAATGATTAGGAAGCATCTTTAAATCAAGGTCAGGAGATTTTTCAATTGATGGACCAAAAGCTTCATCTTTTTCAGTCATGTCCAAAATTTCAAAATTTTCATGAACATAATTTAAATCTTCCTCATAAAAATCTTCAGAATCTTGTAATTCCTCTTTTTGCTTGTGTTCCAATTCTTTAATTTCAGATTTATCTTCATAAGTTGACTTGAAATGGCATTCACTCAAGTATTTGATAACATCCATCCTATAAAATTCATCAATTTTACCTCTTGCAGGATGTTTCATTGACTTTAAAATATTGATTGTAACAGTTATATCATTAACTCACATCGTTAATTCCCCTTTTTCCACATCTATCATCGCTATGCTTTTGGCTAGGAAAAGTCTCCCTAAAATTATGGGTATTTTTTTATATTCCTCCATATCCAACACCATGAAATCAACAGGAAAAATAAATTGATCCACTTTCACCAAAACATCCTCTATAACTCCATTAGGATATGTGATCGAACGATCAGCTAATTACAAAGTTACAGTGGTAAGGGTTATTTCTCTTATTCCTAGTCTTTTGAATATTGATAATGGCATAAGGTTAATGATTGCACCCAAATCACATAAAGCTTTTCCAAATAATATGTCCCCAATTGTACATAGAATTGTGAAACTTCCAGGATCTTTAAAGATTTCAGGAAGCTTTTTCTGAAATATTGCATTGCACTCTTCACTAAAGGCAAAAGTCTCATTAATTTCAAACTTCCTCTTTTTGTTAAGAATATCCTTCATAAATTTCACATAGCTTGGCATTTGTTCTAAGGCTTCAGCAAATAGAATGTTAATTGTAAGCTTCTTAAATAACTCTAAAAATTTTGAAAATTTTTTATCTAATTTTTGTTGTTGACGTCTCTGAGTAAATGGAGGTGGTGGCTTTTTTAAATCTTCTTTAGGTGGAGAAATAGATTTTTCTAAACCTTTCAAAGCATCATCTTTTGGTTTTTCAATTTCTTCTTTCTCTACTTCAGTCTCTTTTTGAACTCTACCTTCAAACTCTCTTCCACATCTCAACTGAATAGCTTGTACTTGCTCTTTAGTTTTTTCTCTTGGATTTACTTCTGTATTTCTAGGATGTGTTCCTTGGGATACATTACTTAATGAATTGGCAATCTGTTCCAATTAATTCTCAATATTTCTAATTATTGCTCCTTCACTTTGTAATTGATTTCCCATTTGTAACACAACTTCTTCTATAGAAAACTTCTTCTCCTTAAATTGTGAAGTATTGTCAAAACCCAGAGGATTGGTTGGTCTATAATTATTATTCCCTCTGTTGTTCCAGTTTCGTAATGGGTTTACATGATTTTCCCCCATTGTTAATTTCTACCACCCTGATTATTGGTATTCTAGTAAAAGTTTGGATGGTTTTTCTAACTTGGGTTATAATATTTGGGATATGGGTTATTAGGCTTACTTATAGCATTCAGATTTTCTGGTGATGTTTGAGAATCAACCATTTGGCCTAATGAATTTTCTTCAATCAAGGAAGTTAGCTGAGAAAAATTCATCCCAATATGGTCTACCTTCCTTGAAATTGCAACAACTTGATTTGCTAGCATTGCAATAGCATCATTTTCATGAACGTTGGGTACCTTTTTAGGATTTAACCTTTCATAAGGCTATTGAAAATTATTAGTATTCATTTCTTCAATTAAAGCATAAGCATTAGCAAACTATTTATACATCAATGAACCACCAGCAGCGGCATCAATAATAGATCTAAGAGATCCAAGTAATCCATTATAAAATGTCTGAATTTTTAACCAATCTAGTATTGAATGATGTGGAAACTTTCTTAAGAGATCTTTAAAACTTTCTCATGCTTCATATTTGGATTCCCCTTTAAACTGACTAAAAGATGTGATATCATTTCTAAGCTTCGCAGTATTCGATGGTGGATAATATTTAGTAAGGAATTTTTGTGCTAAATCATCCCAAGTTTTGATAGATCCAGGTACTAACAAATTTAACCAAATCTTAGCTTTATCCCTGAGTGAAAAATGAAAAATTCTAAGTCTAATAACATCATCCGAAAAACCATCATATTTAAAAATTGTGCACAATTCTAGAAAATTAGCAAGATGTAAAATAAGATATTCAATTGGTGTTCCCCAAAACTGATTAGTAGATATCATCTGGATAATAACAGGTTAATTCAATCGAATTAGCAGCTACAATAGGGTGTTGAATACTACCATGAAGTTCATCCACTGTAGGGTTAGCATTCCCGCTTGTCCATTTTGGTCCATTTTTTGTCTTTTTTTGGTCCATTTTTGTTCCTTTCTTGTTCCTTCTGCTCTAATCACTCTAAATTCTTCAATTTGATGTACCTAAAACCAAAAACACAAGAAAACATACCTTTAAAGTGGAATATCATTATAAAATTTAGTATAAAAAGTAGTACATCTTTAGGTTGATCACTAACCAATTAAATCTTATCCAAATTATGTTTAATTAACCTTAACCTAATTAAGCTTAACCATAATTAAATCTAATTAATCCATTAAACCTTACCCGAATTAGGTTTAATTAACCTTAACCTAATTAGACTTAACAACAAGTAAGTCTAACTAACCAATTAAACCTTAAAAAAATTAGATTTAATTAAATTTAACTTATACTTAGGTTTAACCCAACTTGAATCTAAGTCAAATTTAAACAATTTATGTTCAACATACATTGAACCTAACTTTTTTGAACTCACTTTTTGTTAAGGTTTAGTCCCTCCTTAGATAGCCTAGGGTTAGCCATAGGAAATTCCTAATGATTTTTCTTAGAAGACTAGCAACGGAAACCCCACCACATAGAAATTTTTATACTTATTTTACTTACTTGAGGCTTCTACATGTTAGGTCTCAGCCTCTAATATTTAGGAGGAAGGGGCTAAACATAAGAAAGACCAAGTGGGATTCCCCATATATGACTAGACCTTAGGATTAAACCTGGGAGCTCCGGAGCTCACAACCTGCTCTCACAGACATATCATCCGCTCACAACTCTAAATCTATCACATCATATTTTGAGTCCTCTGTCTTTTGGAGACTCAAGTGCTGGTCTCACCAATCCCTAAGCTTATGACTGAGGTGGTAAGAACTGACACGTAGAGGACCGAAAGAAGGTTACCATTGGTACCACCCTCTTCACTCTGAAGCCATTCAAATTTTCCTAGAAATTTCAATTTTCAAACACCCGGTCCTGAAACATGCCTAACTTACCAAATTGCCCCTAAAAATCCCAAAATTGACAAATTTGCCTAAATTCTCCAAAAATCATTCCAAAATATTCCCCACTACTCAAAACAGCCAAAACCACCCAAAATTTTCAAAATTCCCAAAATATCCCCAAAATTCCTAAAATCTCCAAAATACCCTTTTTAGCCCAAAATCTCAAGTTTGTCCAGAATTGTCCGAACTACCCAAAAATCATTCGAGGACATTCCTCTCAATAAATGATGAAGTTTGACCATAAACATGTCATACTTCCAAGTTACTTTTGAACCCCTCGACACTTAAATAGTTGATTACTTGAAAAGCACTCTGGGATTCGTAAACCCTTCCACGTTGATCAGAAATGCCCCTGGACACTTTCATTTTACTCCAAATTTCATTTCGAACGGCCTCAAGCTTTTGGTTCAGTTTTTTTACCACTTTTTCCAAAAACCACCAAAATTACCAAAATGCCCCATAGCAAAAAAAATTCATAAATTCCAAAAATTCTCAAAAATTTCCAAAGCTCTCCAAATATTCCCAATGTCACTTTACAACCATCAATTTGATCCAATTTGATAAATTTTACCCAATTTTACCAAAAGCTCCAATTTTGATCTAAACTCCGGTTTGACCCAAATAGATCCCAAAGTCACTAATTTCCACTTAATTTAAATTCCAAACTCTTCATAGCACTCCTCTAAACTAATTTCAACAATTGATTTCCATCAATTTGAGTCCAAGTCTCACCCAAATTCGATTTAAATCAAAATCTTCAAATTTGACCTATTTTTGACTAAATTGACGACGAGGTTTTATGAACGACCTTGGATAGCCAAACGGACTGTGACATTACATTTGAAACATCGAAATTATTTAAAAATTATATATTACTTGCTCTGGTTCGATGCACATAAAAAATGCTCGAAATTCGGCGTGTTTCGCGTTAAATAATTAAAAAATTCAGTTTAACCACCTTAATCCCTTCATTAGACCTAATATTTTCCCTCCCTAATCCTCCCTAACAGTAGTCACCCACCATCTCCCTCCATTCAAATATGTCAGCCTTAGGAAGCTTAGCCAAAACTTCTCCTTCGCCTCAAGATGCATTTCTGCTCTTGCCGCCCCTCCTTGTCCCCATTTGGTGTGGGAAGACCTTATCCATGCCTCTATCTCTTTCATGGAAGCAATGAAAGCTTAGTTAGCAAGTTATCGTGAACTCTTGGCTGCCATTTAAGTGCTCTCCATGCCTTCTCATGATAACATAAGGGCTAGGCTCCATGGTTATGTTTTTTTATGCTTTTAGGGTAATGATTTGCTTGGGCTGATTTTTACCTTCTTCTTCATCCCCATTTGCCTATAAATGAGGCCTTCTTCTTTCTCCTAAAAGGTTAGACAAAAATCACAGGGGAGGTGTTGCCGAATTCTCCATTTTCCTTCCTCTTATTATCTCCAAACTATAACCGGTTTGTTCTTTACATTCGTGGAAATTTACTTCATGCTTCACTGTCTAAATGATGGATTGTTCTTATGCTATTTTGAAGTTTTATTTGCCCTCTTATGCTTGGTTAAAATTTCAGATTTAAATGTTTTAAATTCAATTCATTTTGTATAATTTTATGGGTCTTTTTGTTCCTCTTTGGCTTGGCCAAAGATCCATGTATAGAAGCTGCAAATTGATTTTAGCTTTATGTAATGTTTAAGAGGTTCTCTTACACCTATTTTTGATTGCTAGAGATTTATGCCTATGGTTAAATATTTGGCTTGCTTTATGTGATATTTAAGAGGTTTTCTTACACCTCTTTGATGGCTAGAAAGATTCATACTTATGGGTAAATACTTTGTTTGCTTCATGAGATATTTAAGAGGTTTCGTTACACCTCCTTGATGGCTAGAAAGATTCATGCTTATGGGTAAATACTTAGTTTGCTTCATGAAATATTTAAAAGCCTTCTTGCTCTCTTTATGAGTGGTTAAGAAGCGCATGTTTGTAGCTTGATATTTGGATGGCTTCATGAAATATTTAGGAGGTCTTTTTGCTCTCTTTATGAATGGTTAAAAAGCTAATGCTTGTCACCTGATATTTTGATAGCTTCATGAAACATTTAGGAGGTCTTTTTGTTATCTTTATGAATGGTTAAAGATTCATGCTTTAAGCTTGATATATGGATAGCCTCATGAAGTATTTGGGAGGCCTTTTTGCTCTTTTTATGGATAGTCTTAAATGCATGCTTGTAGGTGCTTAAAGTTTAATAGTTTCATGTGATATTTTAAAGCCTTACCAACCCCTCCATGCTTGGCCGAAATTTCATATGTTGGAGTTTAATAGTGTGGTTCTTTCATATAGCATTCCATGGCCCCTTTTGGCTCCTCTTCGTGGTTGTTAAGGATGCATGCTAGTGGATTGGTAATTTACATGTTCTATGTGATACATGGGAGCTACTTTGCTCTCTTTCATGTTGGCTAAAGAATACATGCTTGATATTTTCATTTAGGAATGGTTTATATCAACTTCATGCTACCCAAAAGTAAAACTCTTCATTTATGTGTTCATTTAGAAATGGTTTAGATTGATTCTATGCTATCTGAAAATAAAAATCTGCATTTATGTAATCTTTTGGAAATGTTTCACATCAACTCTATGCTTGCCTAAAAAAAATCTTCACTTATGTGATCTATTGGAATTGATTTATATCAAGTCAATGCTTGCCAAAGTGCAAATTTTGCACTTATGTGATCTTTTGGAATTGTTTTATATCAACTCTATGCTTGCCAAAATACAAAATCTGCACTTATATTCTTATTTGGAATCATTTTATATCAACTCTATGCTATCCAAAAATAAAATTCTGCGCTTATGTAATCTTTTGAAATTGTTTTATATCACCTCTATGATTTCCAAAATGCAAATTCGGCACTTATGTGATCTTTTCAAATAGTTTTGTATCAACTCTATGCTTGCCAAAATGAAAAATCTGCACTTACCTCTTCATTTGAAATGATTTAGATCAATCTCATGTTATCATAAAGTGAAAATTTGCATCATTATGTTTGTTTGGTGTTGGTTATAAAACTCTCCTTACTATCCCTATGTCAAAGATATCATTGTTGGACTTTTCATAAGTGGGTTTAAATCATTTTCTTTCTCCCTTCATTTAATATTCATTTTGGTAAGCATGAGAAATTGTCACATGCCCATTATATTAAATTCATTTTTCTTCATATATATGTTTGTTGCACATTTATTGGTTGTGTTTATGTTCATTTGGAAAGGATGCCATCATATCTATGCTATGTTAAAGTGAATATTTGCATCAATATGTTCATTTGGAAGGGATTCCATCATATCTATGCTTTGTTGAAATAAAAATCTGCATGTGTTTACTTGTTTGGAATTATTTTGGAGCAATCCTATGCTATGCTAAAGTAAATATCTATGTTAGTTTACTTGTTTGGAATTAGTTTGGGGCAATCCTATTATATGCTAAAGTGAAAATCAACAATGTTCACTTATTTGGAATTCATTTCGATCAATTATATGCAATGCTAAAATCTTTTACATGCCAGTATTGGGAGCGTTTGAAATGCAATTCATGTTTAGCTTACTCTCATTGTTTACATGCTAGTATTGGGAGTAAATTATCTTACCTGCATATTTGCTGTCTACAAAATCTCTATTCATTATGGCACATATCTTAATACACCTAATTTTTTAGGCTCTTTGGTATGGTATGTATGGAAAGATTTATGCCGTTTAGAAGACATGAAGGCATGAAGTAAGTAGGGTCATTAGGGAGAACTCTTTACATAGTGATTTTGAGTCTACCCCTTTTGTCGGCTTTCTACCTCGATACATGGTTCCCCTTGCACCATGTTGGAGGGGCTTGGTCTCTTCAACTTTACATGTTTTATAAGTCACTCCCCTTGCACCATGTTGGAGGAGTTTGGTGTCCTTAACTTTGCACACTTTATAGTTGCTATTTACACCATGATAGATGAGTTCATTTTCTGCATTTCACATATCTTGTGGCCACCTCTCTGCACCATGTTGGGAGAGGTCCAGTTCACCTATTTTGGATGCTTTACAATCATCCTCCCCACTATACTCATCTGTAGAGAATTGCTTTTACATGTTTTTCTCACTCCGTGGCTGCCTCTTTTGCACCATATGTGGAGTTTACTTTTGCCCTCACACCAGTTTATGTCTATTACTCTATACGGTTTTGAGAGTCGATCCATCTCTATTACGACATTGTTCTGGGTGGATCGTCATCTCCTCTTTATCTTCCTTGACCCCTTATCCTTTATTTCTTCTTACTTCTTGGCCTAAGTCCCGTGTTTATGTAGGAGACACAAGCGCGCATGTATAGCTTTTTGCTATATGTAGGGCCATCAAGTAAGGCTGTAAGTAGGGTGGAAGGGGGAGGACAAAAATAACATTGCAATAAGAGAGAGATACGAGGAATTTCTAGAATAGTATCTCTTGACTCAAAAACCCTGGAGAGGGTATACGAAGGAATTTACGGTACTATTCACCATCTTTAGGGATTTCAGCCACTATCACTCATAGGTTTCTAGCATTCCTAGCTCGATTAGAATAGTCAACCTGTGGATCATACTATTTTTATAAAATATACATATACATTTTTAAAAGAAAAATACAAAACTACCTCCACAACGAAAATAGCCTCCCCACCCAAAAGTTTTTTTTTACTTGCATGCGATCTAAATGGAAATGTATGAAAATTTTATAAAGGTCCACGGTTAACTATTCAGGTCGACTTAGAACTGCCTCCCATAAGGTGACAGTTTGCTAATTATCACTTAAGGTGGGATATATACAGCACAGCTCTGCGTCCTCTATGCCATCATGCTTACGATTCCCCTGGACTTTTAGTCCATTTTTTGCAGTTTTCCTACGGAGCTTTCTACAGATTTTCTACTGATTTCCTACGAGTTTTTCTTCACAGATTTGTTTTTTTTTTTCTGATTTCTTATGAATTCCTTAAAAATTTTTCTACAAATTTTCTACAGATTTCCTACAAGAATTTCTTCTTTGCTCTTTTGGTTTTCTCTTGGTTTATTACACAAGTCTCGTACTATGTCTTTCCTGCATACACTTCAGCACAATATATACCTGCTTAAGTGTAGTTTTCCAACTTTGCTTTCCACAGCATATACTACTGTTTAGCATAGCTTTCTCGCATTACTTCCTGCATATTTTGAACTATGAAAAATGATTGAAACCCGCTTGTTTAAACAACTCAAAATTTAATCACCAACCAAAACAAACTCGCAACCTTAACTAAATTAAAATGACCCTTGGAAGACCAGGGATCCCTCGAAGGAGGTAATTCATGTGTCTCCATAATCAACTTAAACATTTATTTTAATTAAAACACTAAGTCTCCTTAATTTTAAACCTTCCAGAACACGATACTTCTCTCCCCTCTTAAATTATCATTTCTAAAAATAAACCTGCTACTATGAGGAATGTGGAGCATGCAGCGTGGGCAGTACAACCATCCTCAAAGGCAGAACATGTCTACATTAGCAAAACCCTTTCTTTAGAAATAAACAAAAAGCCATAGGACTTCGAGGTAGCTTGCCTGGTGCGACATAAACCCTCACCTGATCTTTTTGGCCTTTGCACTTAGTGCAATATAAGCAACAACTCGCCTTAGGTTTCTGAGGTTGTCATCCAATATGACATAAATCCTCCTAACTTCTAGGTTATTCACATGATCGACATCAAGTGATTGTAAACCCTAATTAATTAAAATTGGCAGGATGAAACATGAATAACTCTTCCAAATCAAAGCCAAATAATAGGATGGATCAGGAAGTCACGAAGATATCCTCTTGGACCCATGGCATCCCCTAGTTCTTCCTACTTTGGATTCCTAACAACCAAATGTTCCAAAATTTTTCCCTTTTACGGATTGGATTCCGATCATCATAATGTCATTGAAAAGTTCTTATCCTCTTGAAGTCATAAAATTATCATTCCTGGTCTTTATCGAAAGTTTTCTTAGGTGACTTCGATTATCTAAGATGTAATTAACTATAGGGGCTTGCTCTTATAGTAAACTAAAATGAACCTTAGATTAATAAAACCCTATTTAATTCCTTTGTATTAAATAGGGGAACCTATCGGTCAACATAATAGGTTTCGCAGACCAAACGGATGTCATACATTAGTAGTTTATTAAACCGAGCCTCGATATTAAGCAGTGTGTACCCCTCAGGGTAGGTGCATAGCTTGATACGAGTGCTCATTTATTTAAATTATTTATGTGATGAAATCTGTTTGATTTCATATTTTAAATTTAAAATTACATTTTCAAATTATATATAAATATATAAATTGGAATTCCTACCGAAGCAGGAGACAGGATTTTGATTCCAGCGGCCAACAGCTTCTACTGGACGACCTATTTTAAAATATAAAATTTATGTGCCGACAGCTTCTGAGGACTCCACTGGGGAATAGTTTCTCTCTTCATTAAGGTCAAGAAATATACTTTTATACATCGTTAATACGTCTATGTCCCTCATAGGACAGATTACCATTCTTTTGTCGCTATGCTTCACCCATTTCTTTCTTGGGAAAGTACGATAGACTCTTCTTGACTTCAGGACCATTCGTTTAAAGCACTTTTAAACGAAAGGGTGGCTCCATAAGTCTTTTAGAATTTTTCTTTAATCCTGTGGGATCGGACCTCCAATAGGTGTGTCGGTGGACAAGTTCCAACAGAGCGAGGTACGTTGTGAAGAGAGTCCCGGACCGGATCCCACGCCTCACTTTTCCTTGTCACCCATCGGGCATAATTTTGCTACTTTTCATCTTTTTCGAATCTCAAAATCTTTCTAAATTCCAACTTCTCTAAAAAAATAATAAATTTAAAAAATATATAAAACAAAATAAGTACTTTTAATAACAAAACTTTAGAAGATAAAAGAATAAAATAAGATAAATACTTGAAGACAACAAGATAGAACAAAGTGAATGAAAATCGCCCATCTCACAATACAAGTGCATTAACTTGAGTAATTTTGTTAAAATTTTAAGGCACGAGACGTCACTGATTTTTTAAGGTTCCTTGAATGACAGGAACAATGTATTCACCAAAGATGAACTTTTCTTTCTCCTCCGGAATGGAGTTCGTCGTCAATAGAAATGAGCTGCCTGACTTGGCAATCATCATGTTTGGACAAGGATTCAACATTATTGAAACTAAGTTCGGGAATGTGACTATTGAAATGATGAAGCCTGAAATGAGTAAGTCCATTAAGACTATTGTAGAGTTCAACCTGAAGTCTGTTGAGGAACTACCAATGCCAAAGAAGTAATGGATTGAGAAGGACTTTGAAGTCGTTATGAACGTTGTGACTACTCCTAGGACTACTTCTCCTCTTATCTCCAGATCCACCATCACTGCACCAATTATTCTGCCAAGTAAAGGAAAAGAGATTCTACGTAAAGAAGAGTACGTCGATGCTTGTGTTCTGCCATTTTTTGATATCAAGATTGTGTCCAAATTAAAGTTTTTAAAAATGACAAAGGCACAAAAAAGGAAGCACATTTAGGGAATTCTAAAAATTAAGCAGCCACGGTAGTGCCCACAATAGTATGGTCCATAGTACAGTCAGCCTGGTCAGCAGTCATTCCAGTAGAGGTCGTATAGGGCAAATGGGAGACATGGTACGACAAAAGCAAAACTGTTAAATAAGAATTACTCCTTCAGAGATGAAACTATGTCAAAGATTTTCCAAAGTCTAATACAAATTAGAGAATTTAGAGTACCAGAGCCGAAGAAGCTAGAGGAAGTTAGCAAGAAGGATCACCCCCAATAATATCCATACCACCGAATGCTCGGCCACACCATAGAAAACTGCTTTGGCTTCAAGGATTGGCTCGAGAATAATTTCAAAAGTGGACATGTGATCCCGAAGGATTATTTAAGAAAATGCGAAAGGGAATCTGTAAATATGATTTTGGAGGATTCAATTGACTTCTACATGAAAACACTAGAGTTCAAAAAAACATGTGATATTTCTCAAGAATCCCCGATTGATTTTAAAGTTCTCAAAGGAAAGTCGATTGAGTCTGTCAGCGTATTTTTATGTTATGTGTTTAATTTAAATTTATATATATAATTTGGAAAGTAGCATTTTGATTTTTGAAAATGGTTTTAAGTTTGAAAATTTTAAAGTATGGAGTCAAACTGACCACACACCTCAAGAAGTTTATATAAACGAGCACCTCATCATATGTCGTGCATCTATCTCGAGGGACAGACACACTGCTTGATAATGGGGCTCGATTCAACAAACTAATAGATTTTTGTCATCCATTTGGTCTGTAAACCAATTTTATAAGCCAACAAATTTCCCTTACTTAATATAAAGGAATTAAATAGGGTTTATGTTACATGGGTTCTTAATATTCCTTATAAGGGCAAGCCCCTATTGTTAATTACATCTCAACTGAAGAGAATCACTTAAGAAAACTCTCAATAAAGATCAGTGGTTTTGCTTTCAAGAATTTCAAAGTTTAAGGTTTTCAAAGAAATGAATTTTGAAAATTTCAATAGGGAATAGATCAAATTTGGAATAATTATTTTGGGAATCCAAAGAAAGAGAAGTAAGGGATGTCACTGACCCAACGTGAACTCCAGTGACTTCTCAACTATCCTATTGTCTGGCTTCAATTTGAGAGTTTATTTAATGTTTCAACTCTGTTGATTTCAATTAATCAGGACTTATATTCATATGACATGACCATACAAATAGCCTAGAAGATGTGAGGGTTTATGTCGTACCAAACGGCTACCTCAAAGTCCAAAGACAAGTTAGGGCTTAATTTGCATAATATGATTATGCAAATGTATAAAAAGAAGTTGAGGATTTATGTTGCCCTAGGAAAACTACCTCAAAATCCTATGGCTTGGTTATTTAATTCTAAGGAAGGGCTAAGCTGATGGAAACTTTTTTTGCTGTTGAAGATGGTCGTGCTGCCCACCATGCTTGCTCCGAGCTCCTCGTTATTGTAGAAGGTTTATTTAGAAGTGACAATCATGAGGTGAGAGAAGTGTTTTTGTTTAGATAGGTTGAACATTGAGATGGCTTAATATTTTAATTAAAACAAATCTTAAAGTTAATCAAGCAGAACCAGTTAAGATCCCACGGTTCCATCATCCCGAAAGCACTATTTTCATGGGATTCGCTTAGTCCAAATTGAATTTGTTAAACTCAACTGAATAAGTTCCACACTTTGATTTAGACATTAGGAAATCTCGTTAGCAACACGTGGGTTACATCATTCGAGGGATTCTCGATCATCTAATGAGACATTTTAATTTTAGTTATAATTGCAATTTTGTTTTGTTGGTGATTAAATTTTGAGTTATTTAAACATGCTGAGTTCGGTCATTTTCATGAATTTATAAATGCAGGAAAGTGAGAGATTTAATAAATTGCGGAATATAAATTGCAATAATCTAAAATGCATACCTGGTAGGCATTCCCGTCATTTTCAGCTGCATTTGAAATATATATTATGGCATTTATATATTCTCAACAAATACCTAAGTAAAGCTACAAGAAGGCTTCGATTATCTAACAAGTCCTATGATGTCTAGGTTGAAGTCCTAGTCGACTGCCAAAGCCTATGACATCTAAGCTAGAATCTTGGTTGTCTATCGACTCATATGACGTCTAGATTCCCAGTTAAGTTAAGGATGATTTTCTTTATTAAAGAACAATGAAGTCTAACAGTTCTTTTAAAACATCACATCAAGTTAAGGAATTGCTCATAACTTAATTCTGAACATTTTCCTAAACAATTTAGGGATTATTTCAAGTTAAATTAGTTTCATTATGGTGATGAATCAATCACCCAAGTTTAGTTAAGTTTTGGCTCTTGCTCAGTGAATTTGGATGTTTGATTATCCTATGAGTGACGTGACATTTCATTTGATGCTTCATTTAAGAGTTATAATAACAAAAGACTTTAGGGGCAAGTTAGTTCATTAAAGAATTTAACCATTCTTAGTTAAAATTGAATTGATGATTTAAAAGTGATTCAATTATAAATTTGTAGATTGATTTTCAAATGTTTTTTTGTTAATTAAGTTGGAAAAGTATTTTGGAATTATTTGATTCAGTTGGGTTTTAATGATTTGAATTTGTTTTTAACTTAATCATAACATTTTAGAATAATTTTAATCGATTTAGTTTTAATTTTTTGATTATGAATTATTTTAAATTAATCTTAACATTCCAATTTTGTTTCAGTCTTAGTTTTGGGTGATTTCAAATTGATTTTAATATCTTAAGTCATCTTAATCTGATTTTAAATCATCTCACATTAACTTAAGTATTTCAAGCTTTTAATTTAATTAAAAGATTTCAAGATTATTCCTTTTAATTTCAAAACATTTTTTGTTATGATTTCATTAAAAATTAAGTGATGTTTGATCAATTCATTAATTACCACTCAAAAGGCAATTCCATTAATTCGGATAAAGCAACATCTTCAAATTTTACATCATTTTCACTTTTGGAAGAAGAAGCACCATGGTAGAACTTGATCGGCTTAGCAACTCCACCATTTACTTCCTTGACCACCATACCCTCAATCTTATTAGGGTAGATCGGGGTTAGGGTCATAGTCTGTGCATAGTTGTTAATCTTGTCATACATTGATTTGTATTCCTCGTTCTTTTCATCTTCGAAAGAGATCTTGAACTGGGGTTTCTTTTGATTTAACTTTATTGCTTCTTTCTTAATTTCTTCTTCCTCGGAGTTGCTCTCCCAATCAACATTAATCACTTGATTCTCTTGTTCAACTGTTCCACTAATTCTTCCTTGACCTAGTCCCTGGCGGGTGCGAGTTCTGGAGAAACCTTCACCAACTCGCCATAAGGGAGTGGTGAGTAACTATTGAACTAGAACTTGAAGCTCTTCGTTGCCTTGAGTTTCTTTTACATCATTTGGTATAGAATTTCTGGAGAAGATAGTTTTCTTCCAAGGTACGTAGTAAGCAGAATATTCATGTATTCCAATTTCGTGAATGGAAAATGGTTGCAAGTCACCATTGATACATTGTTCTTCTCCTCCCTCATAATACTTTATGCACTGGTGTAGAGATGACGGTACCATCCGGTTTTCATGGATCCAAAGTCAACCCAGCAGAGCCTTGAACAATGTCTCAGAATCAATTATATGGAATTTTACAGTTGTCCTTGCCAAATCATCGATCCATATTGATAGTGTTATCGATCCAAGAGCTCTTTCTCCTTTCTGATTGAAACCTCTTAGTAGCACTATATCTGCTTGGAGCTGTTGGGCATCAATTTCCAAGTCTGCTGACGTCCCAAGAATCATTACATTGATTGATGCTCCCAGATCAACTAACACCCTGGAGAGCGTGAACTTTTGGATAGTGACTGAGATGTAAAAGCGTCTGCTGTGATCAGCTCCCGAGTAGTAGGTAATTGTCCGTGAAAGTAACACCGTACTGTCCTTTTAATGAGCAAACCTCGTCTAAGGAATTACCGGCCATCTGAGCTAAGCAAATTTCTAGATCAAGTAAAGACTTAATCAGAGTTTCCCTCATCTTTTTTGACAGAATTAGAGCATCGTACATGCTTAGTTTGGTTGGTAGCTTCCGAAGATGGGCTAGCACGTTATAATCCACTTTATTACTGGGCTCTTCAGCCTCTTCCCAAATGGGTAATTCTTCCGTCGGTGCTGGTTCTTCCTGAATAACCACCTGCTTTCCTTTATCCTTTGGTCCCATTCTCGAGGGTAAGACTTTTCCACTTCTCAAATTAACTTATGTTATCTCTTCTAAATATGGTGCTAGATCTGCCAGAGTCTCTTCTTGAATAGGATTGACTGGCTCTTCTGTGGCTTCTTTTGAATCTGATAACTCTAATTCTACCACAATCGAAGCTCCTTGGAATTCATAAATGTACTTGTCACTTCTAGGGCTTTTGTAACCGCTCTTGTAGAGAACCTCTCTTTCGTTGTTGTGGTCGAGGTTTTATATGATTTGAGAATCGTTATTCGTATCAAAATCGAGATATGGGTTAGGTTGATTGTCGTTAGTTACGTAATCATTAGAAACAGTCAAAACGTAGCCAACACCATAACTCTTATCATTATATGATCCTTCCGGGGCGAGTAAATAATTATACAGAGTCAGAGGTCCAAGGGATTTTTTTCCCAAATCAGAAACAACCATCCTATGAAAAGTAACCCCTACTCAACTCTTCGGAGCATCGGTCTTCTCTTCTTCCGCGATATTCTCCTCTATCTGGAGCGTTTCTTTAATTACAAGTAATAGTGCGGCTAAGCGAGTTTCAAACGTTGAATTGAAGCCTACACTGAAGCGTTTTGGATGTGATCCAATATTTTCTTCAAAGACTTTGTCCAAATAGTACTCCATCTACCGTCGATCGTGTACGGGTCTATCGGAGCAATAGGATCGGCTGAAACGACATTAACGGAACCCCCTTTTTGGGGCTTCATCATGTATTATTTCGGGATCGTTATGTTCCATCGACTAAGGTTATACTCGAGCAAGCTCTTGAAGGTGAAGCAGTCTTAGATGTTGTGTCCAAGCATCTTGTGGTAAAGGTAGTAATTCAGATGATCTTTCTTGTCGACTTTCTCTGGCCTCCTGAGATCTAGTAGCTGAAAATTGGGCGTCTTACTTAAACTGCGGAACATTTTGACCACTGCTTCAGTCTTGAAGGGATATTCTTTATTAAAAAGCTCCTTCATGCTACGTATTGGGCGAGGCGGCAGTTGATCATGATGTCGCAGTGACTGACAACTTGGTCGAGGTTGTTGATAACTCTGATGAGGTTGTTGATAGTTTCATTGTGGTGGTTGATAACCTGGCTGCGGCTGCTCTGTCTGTATCTGTACTGGCTGTTTGCCCTTATCCACTGCCGCGACGATTCCAGATTTCTTCTCGAATGCCTTTACTGGCTTCTACTTATCAGCTTTATCGATGAAACTCAATTTGTTTGCCTCCTCTTGCAAGCTCTCGGCCTTGCTTCCAAACTTCTCGAAGCTCTTAATTGTGAATCCTTTAAGGAGAAGTGCTATCGGGCCGTGGATGCTCTTCAGCAAGATACCGACTATGTTTTGTTCTTGAAGTTGGGCTTCAGACTTCATGATTAGATTTCTCCATCGAAGGATATAGTTGACCAATGTTTCATTTGGCTTTTGTTGCTCCACCACTAGATCACCGATAGTGATGTGGTGCTGAGCCCCATAAAATTGTTTAACAAAAAGATTTTCCAATTCTAAGAAAGTCTTGACCGAAACATTTCCCAACTCATCATACCCATCAAAGGCAATCCCTGACAAGCTGCTAACGAACTGGAAACTAGCACAAAAATGTGCGACATGTTGCCAGGGGTTTTCCGTACCGTCAAAAGTCTTAAACAGAGGTAGTACAAAGCCCTTTGGGTATTGAACTGCATCAAATTCTTTAAGGTAAGGTCTACCCATTTGAACAGATGCTCCACTCTTGGACTGGGCTAGGGCTTCTCGTACTTGCTGTTCCATCATGTTTTTAATGTCCTTTTCGGGTATCATACTTTTTGCAGAATCTTTCTTTGGTTGCTCATCACCGTTGACTGATGTAACTTCCTTTCCTCCGTCTGCAATGTGAATGACTTCCGGGGGCGTTTCCTTTTGGGGTTGAGGTTGACTTTAAAGTGTGGCTAGGGTAGTTGCCATCTCCTCCATCTTCTTCTCCATCTGATAAATTGTATTGTCCTTTTTTTGAAGACGTAGCCTCAGTACCTTTGGATCGTCCCCTTCTGCAGTCGCTGGAGCTCCCAGTAAAGCTTACCATGCTTGGGTTTCAACCACATTGATCACGGTAAAATCCTTGTCCCTGTACCCCAATAAGTCTTCTTTATTCTCGATCTTTCTTTCCGCTCTTTGACCTTAACTTTTTCAAATTAACCTCAAGGACTTTCCTCTAACAGTCCTACGACTGGTAGACTGTAGTCGGTGAACCTCATCCTTTGGAGTTGTCTTTGAGACGGCAGTACTCTTTCTAGCCCTGTACTCAACATTAGAAATTGTCATTTCTGGCTGCTCTGCCGATATTGGATTCCTGACTTTAGGACACCACACCATGCTTTTTCAAATTGGGTGCCTAGAACCGGATGGTTCATCAGTGGTAGGTTGAAAGGCGGTGTGCCTACTAAGATGCGGGCCATATACCATGGCAGGTAACTTCTTGCTACTCAGTTTCCTCTTCTTTGGCGAAAATTCCTTTTGAACGGTAGGGTGAAGCATCCGCATTCCGAGACATGCCTTGGTAGGCATTCTTCCCATTCTTCTCAGAATCTCGGATATAGAGCAATTATCCTTTCTTGCCAATTTTTCAATTATCGTATGCAATCGAGTAAGGGGGGCACTTCTTGCCTTCCGTTCCTTACGATCATAATATGTCGATTGGGGTAACTGATGCACTAAAAATATATAGGATTTTTGCTATCTAATTTTACACATTTTTAGTGATATTGCACTTTAAAGAAAGGTATTTTTTATGATTTACTGGAGGTATGATGATTTTAGGTGATTAGAGTTAAAAGAAGCAAAAAGTAATGAATCTGGAGCAAAAAAGAGCAAAAAGGAGCAAAATTGTGAGAATGTGTTCTGGCGCTGCCGGCTCCCAAGTCTAGAGAGCACAGCAATTAAATGGCACAATAGAGCGCCACCGGCGCCCGAAGTCGGTGGAGTTCAAATTTGAAGAGTTTTGGTGACTTTTTGAAGGGATGCCTATGGAAACTCTTATTATTTCGTCCCTATCTTATAAGTAACAGCTTTTGGATGAAAAGTTGTGAGAAGATAGAGTTTTAGAGTCCTTCTTCATTGGTTCTAGTGTAGTTTTAGTGAGAGTTAAGTGTTAGGATTTAGGAGTAGAGTGCAGAGTGAAGATTTGAGCGGGATTCTTTTTTAAGGAGGGGAGGAGAACAGGTAAAGTGAGAGATTGCTTCTTCCTTTCCATTCTAAAGAGAGAAGCAAGTGTTGTAAAGAAGAGAGAAGATGATTTAAAGGAACTTCAAGGGAAATGTATTGGGAAAGAGAAATAGATAAGTTGTATTTTCTTTTGTGGTTTGTATGACTTTTCTTTTATATATAAAATCAATGTTTTATTGTATCTTCTACATGAATTCTGAGTAGTCTCCCTTGTCTTTCTTCTTGCATAGAGATGTGATGATGGATTTATGTGGATTTGATGTGCTTTTAATGTAATGAAGAAAATGTGACGGTTTTTCATTTAGAACTTAATTTACTTTCGATTTGACCAATTGAAATGTTAAAATATGTTGTTGAACATTATGTTTGAAAGGATTTAATGTCCTACAACAATAATGAAAGATCAATTCAATTTCTATGGATGAATTGTGTAGTTTATAGGAAATGAGTGCAAATAAATAGGGAAATATGTTTTGATGGACTTCAATGTGGAGATTTCAAGGTGACAGGCTGAAATCCCCAAATTGGTTCTAAGATCAGTAACTAATTTCAAAGGTTAGCCTTCGAGTGAAGGGTGAGTGGGAACTCCAAAGTGAGAGCCGGTATCGTCCCAGCCTAGCCTTAGAGTTAGTGACTAAACTTAGATTTTGTCAATGTTCTTTTCTTACTTAGAACAGGGGGTACTCTTTAAGGGTAAGGAATCATCTATGCTCCTATTTGGCACAATAAAGTAGATAATTATTCCATATCAATCCACACATCATATTCTCATTGCAAGAGGAAAGTTACTTTTCTCATTTATTAAAAACCATTGAAATACTTAGTTTAGTGTGTCTGTTAGTTAATTCTGTTCTTAAAGTTATTAGAAGTAATTGTAGTTAGTTAATTGTTACTGTTTTGTTGTTATTACTGTTTCCTGCATAGCAGTAGTAAGTAGTGAACCATAACTTTAGTGCTTATTACACATTATGTAACATTTTCTTAAAACTTCAATATTTCCCTGTGGAATCGATATCCAGGACTACGTTAGAGCCCTGTATTACTTGATATGATAAGTATACTTGCGTTGAATGCTTGAACTTAACAAAATTATTATAAATCTTGCAAAATATAAAGTCGAGCAATAACATTTTGGCATCGTTGCTTGGGAAATAATTAACGAAGTTAAATAATTACCGAAGTTAAATAAGTAGCGGAGTTAGGAAAGCAAAAGTTAAGTAACGAAGTAAGTTTATTTTGTAGTGTGTAATTGTGGTTGTTTACCTTTGTAAAAGTATTTGTGTTTATATATGCGTAGTAGAAGATTTATAGGTTTAGTGTCTTACAATTTGGAGTTAGAGAGTACTGTTAGAAAAATTAGATAACAACAAAAACAAATTGAAAATCCTTGCAAAATGGAGAATTAATTATGAGAGTTAATGATCAAGAGGTGACCTTTAATATTTTAAAATCTATGAAGTATCCCTCAATGGAAAAAGATAATGAATGTTTTAGAATGGAGGTCTGTGATTACTTGAGAAATGATCATTTAGAAAATATATTTGGAAAAGAAGAAAAATATAGAAATATGTTTGAAGAAGAAAGTGAAGAGGAAGAAAATTCAGATAGTGAGAAGAATGAAGATTTGGAGTATGGTCAAGAGAGATTCAAAATATTAGACACTATGGAAGGTGGAGATAAAAGCTTAATTCCATCTATCATAAAACCTCCTAAACTTGAAATGAAAATTCTCCCTAATCATTTAAAGTATCTGTTTTTAGGAGAATCATCTACTTTGCCTGTTATTGTATCTTCGGAGCTAATCGAATACCAAGAACAAAAGTTTTTGGAAACTTTAAAAAGATAAAAGAATGTTTTTGGATGGACTTTAGAAGATATTAAAGGAGTTAATCATTCGATTTGTATGCACAGAATTTTATTAGATGTAGAACAAAACCGAGAGTTGATCCATAAATGAGACTGATTCCTATAATTAAAGAACTAGTTAAGAAAGAGATTTTAAGATGGCTGGATGCTGGAATTATTTATCTTATTTCAGATAGTGCATGGGTAAGTCTTATACATTGTGTACTGAAAAAGGGAGGAGTGACTGTTGAGGTGGATGAATGTAATGAAATTATACACATGAGACAAATTAATGGATGGCGAATTTGTATTGACTATAGAAAATTGAATGCCACCACCAGAAAAGATCACATTCCTCTTCCTTTACTGAATCAAATGCTAGATGAACTTGCTGGACACAAGTACAACTGTTTCTGGATGGATATACTGGTTACCTTCCAATACCAATTGCACCTGAGGATCAAGAAAAGACAACATTTATTAGCTCTTATGGAACCATTGCTTTTCGAAGAATGCCTTTTGGACTGTGTAAATGTTGCAGAGATGTATGATTTATATATTCAGTAGTATGATAGATAATGGAATAGAAGTTTTTATGGATGATTTATCTGTATTCGGGACTTCATTTGAAATTTGCCTGGAAAACTTAGCAAAAGTTTTGGAGCTTTGTAAGAAAACAAACGTAGTTCTGAATTGGAAAAAATGTCAATTTATGGTTGCAGGAGGAATTGTGCTTGGGCATAAAATTTTTGAACATGGTATGGAGGTCGACCCTGCTAAAATTAGAGTGATTGAGAGATTACCGCCACTAACTACTGTGAGAGAGATGAGGAGTTTCTTAGGACACTCTGGATTTTACAGGCGACATATTAAAGATTTTTCTAAAATTACCAAACCTTTGTGCCTACTTTTGAAAAACGATAGAAAGTTTGGTTTTAATGATGAATGCTTAAGAGCTTTCAAATTATTAAAAGAAAAATTAGTCACTACACCTATAATTGTTTCACCTGATTGGGAGAAACCATTTGAACTTATGTGTGATGCTAGTAATTATGTAATCGGAGTAGCATTGGGGCAAAGGCATGATAAAGTATTCAAAGTCATTTACTATTCTAGTAAAATTATTAATGAGGCTCAAATTTATTATACCACAACTGGAAGAGAATTATTAGCTATAGAGTTTACTTTTAAAAAATTTAGATCTTATTTAATTGGAGCTAAAAGTATTGTACATACAGAACATTCGGCTATTAAATATCTAATGGAAAATAAAGATGTGAAACCTAGACTCATTAGATGGATACTTCTTTTGCAATAATTTGATTTAATGATAGTTGATGGGACGGGAGTTGATAATCAAATAGCTGGTCATCTATCGAGAATAGACTATGATAAATTATATTAATTTGAAAAAGAAATAACTGAAATTTTCCCTCATGAGCAATTCTATACTATTATGGGAAATAATTTTCCTTGGTATGCTGATATTGTGAATTATATTGTAAGTGATATTGCACCACCTGATTTAGCAAGGCAACAACAAAAGAAGTTTAAATATGATGTAAAATTCTATTTTTGGGATGAGCCAAATCTATATAAATAGTGCAAGGATCTGATTATTAGGAAATGTGTGCCACAAGAAGAAACAAATTTGATTATTCAACGATGTCACGATTTTGAATTTGGAGGTCATTTCGGTGTTGATAAAACTACTTTTAAGATTTTATAATATGGATTTTATTGGCCTACTCGTTTTAGAGATGTTTATATACATATTAAATCATGTGATCGGCGTCAGAGAGTAGGTAATATCTCTAGAAGAAATGAAATGCCTCTAAATTATAATTTGGAAGTTGAAATTTTTTAGGTATGGGGATTAGATTTTATGTGACAATTTACTCCATTTGGAAATCTATATATTTTGGTTGTTATTGATTATGCCTCGAAATGGATTGAAGCTGTTGCTTTACCTATATGTGATGCTCGGAGTGTTTCAAAATTTTTAAAGAAAAGCATATTTACAAGATATGGAATGTTGAGAGTAATCATAACTGATGGTGGATCTCATTTCGGGAATAATTGAATTAAGAGATTAATTGAGAAATATAATATCATTCATAGAATCTCTACTGCTTATCATCCCCAGAATACTGGTTTAGCAGAAGTTTCTAATCGGGAAGTTAAAAGAATTTTGGAGAAAACTGTGGATAATTAAAAATTAGATTGGTCTGCTCGATTAGATACTGCAATATGGGCTTATTGAACTGCTTTTAAAACCCCTATTGGAATGTCTCCTTATAGACTAAGGTTTGGTAAGACTTGTCATTTACCAGTTGAATTGGAGCATAAAGCGTATTGGACGATAAAAGAGTTAAATTTTAATTTGAAAAATGTTAGATAGAAAAGATTTATGGAATTAAATGAATTGGAAGAGATTAGAAATCCATATTATCATAATGATAGAATCTATAAAGAGAAAAGAAAATTATGGTATGATCAGAAGATATTGAAAAAAAAATTGGAAAATGGACAAAAAGTTTTATTATACAACGCAAGATTGAAGTAATTTCCTGGAAAGCTCAAGTCAAGATGGTTAGGACTTTTTACAGTTGTAAAAGTTCATTCTTTTGGAGCAGTTGATATTAAAGATCCTGATACTGGAAACATTTCTAAAGTTAATGGGCATCGATTAAAGCCTTACTTTGACAGGTTTCAACCTAACTTCAAAGAGATTTTAATGTTGAGTTATCTCGACTAACTGAATGGTTTATCGGACTGACGACGTTAAACCAAGCGCTTTATGAGAGGCAACCCATATGTATCTTTGTGGTGTGTTTGCTTGTTTGTTGTAGTTGTGCTTTTTAGATAGTTTTTTTTTTAATCCTAATTACTCCTAAATACTTTAAAAATTGATAAACAATGGATCGAATCGAGATATTGGAATATTTTGTACCAAATGAAGTTAGGTGAGAATTTTTTATCACTGGCGCCGCCGACGCCAGAATGAGCACCACTGGCGCCCAATCATATTTCCTGCACTGAACTTGACCGTTTGAGCACCGCAGGCCCCCAAAATCTGTTTGACAGTTTTTAATTTTCAAAATGCGAGTTTTGGCAGTTTTTGGCAGGATGTTCATCATTATAACTCCCTAAACTTCATTTTTGACTTCTTAACTCCAGAAAAATGAAAATCACCTATCCCAATTCGTATCCTATGGATTCCTTCCCCATTGAAACCCCTCGATTTCATGTTTTCAACTGAAGGAAGTTCATAAGTTTTGAAGCGCGGGGTTTGTTCAACAATGTGATGATGAAAAAAAGGATTATCATGGACAGAGGCTTCATAAATCGAGGTATGGATAATCCTAATACTAGAATTGAAGAAATTATTTATGAGAGATGTTGGGAAGTGCTTTGCTACACTACCGCTGCCATTGTTGTTCCTATCGTGAGAGTGTTTTATGCAAATCATCACAGGATCAACAAAGGGTTCGCATTTGTGCATGGTAGGATTGTTAAATTCACTCCTGCACAAATCAACGAATGATTGAGAACGTACCTATTTTCCATTATTCTAATTTCAATGTCATGAGGGATAATATGAATGATGTATATCGATATCTGATGGATCAGAATGAAGAATGAGAAGTTAGAGAGAATGGACACATGAGTTTCCCATCTGCATCTCTCAATTCGGTATCGAAGCAGTGGAATTACTCTATTTCAGCAAAGACATTTTCGACATTAAAGATTAGCAAGGGAATCAAGGAAAGCACCATATTGAATTTCTGTATTCAAACTGGGAGGCCAGTTAACATTGGTAATATTATTGTGAAGTTAGTACTTGGATTAATTATGCATGGCTCTAAATATGGGCTTGGACACCCATCCACCATATTTCTGTTATGCAGTTAGTCACAGGTTCCTTATGAAAGTTGGGAAAAGGTTCTTCTTCCATGGATTCCTATTGATCCAACTAATACTTAAGACTATCAGACAGTTGGAGATGAAGATGACATGAATTTGCTTGCTGATCAACCAACACAGACTTCGCAGCCTATTCAACCCTATTTTCCTGAAGGTTCCAGAATGATATTAAAGTGGATCAAACAATTAGAGAATGAGGTACAGAACGTTATGAATACAATCAATAACATTTCTAATTTATTTGATTATATAGATTGGAGAATGAAAGAGCAATTCGATCACACTGGTCGAATTCAGATGGGCTTGATCAATCTTATGAAGAAGAACGAGGTGATTGCTGAAGAATCATCTGCGAATTTCCATTTTGTCTATTCTATAACTTTTTGTGCATCAGCAATCAATTAGAGACATTAGAGGAGAGAATAGTTCTAAAATTGATGTGGAGTAATTGATGGATTCTACTTATGTCTGTTGTGTGTTTAGTTTACTTTACTTAGTTATGTTTAGTTTGTGTAGTATTTGCTTTGAGATTTGAACTTGGATTTGGATGTGTTTACTTTCATTGTGTGCTTCGATCTTAGTGATTACCTATCATAGAGTACTTGTTGCGCTAAATATCTAAGAATAGTTAGTTTGAATGAACATATTTAGTGTCTATGATGTAACTTGGATGTTATATATATAAGATTGTTGTGTATTGTTTGTGTGAAAAATTGTGTCAATTATTGCTTATGGGATGATGTAAATGCCTATTGAAGTGTTAAAAATCATTGTGAACTTCGAAATGATTGAAATTATGAAAAAAATTTTCGGACCCAGAAAATATTTTGGACTGGCGGCAGAGTTGGCGAGTTTATTTAAATAGGGCGTCAACGGTGCCCTATCAAGCACTGCCGGCGCCCTAAACCAGAAAAAGTCCTAAAACCCTTGATTTCACAATTTTTTCCCTGGGACCCTCAAATTTTCATTTCCTTCATCTTCCTCCCCCCATTTTTGTGCTTTTAATGATTTGGGGCTTGCTAGATCTTGGATTTAAGGAGATCTCAAGGCTTTTTACACCGGATTTACACATCTCTTAGTAAGATTTTCACTTTACATTAAAAATTTTTGGATTTTCACCATGGAAATCTCTCACATTGCTTATGGTGGAATTTTTGGAGTTTTGAAGAGAATTAGAGATTTCCTTGATGAAATTTGCTCTTACTTGTTTAGAATAGTGTTTGATGTTTGTTACATTGTGAATTCGGGATTTATTGGAACTTTCCTGCAAATTTTAGAAATTCACATGGCTCCAAGAGGAAAGAGGAAAATGGAATTTGATGGGGAGAGGTTTGTTAACGTCAAAGCCCAATTTCGCTATAACTCTATCCTTCACAACAAGACGTGTATCTAGAATCGAGCTTTTGATAGTCCTGGTGGTTCTGTAGAACAATTAATTGCAGAGCGAAATTGGGAACGAATTTGTTATTTCACTGCGAATGCTGTTATGGGAGTTGTTAGAGAATTCTATTCTAACATACCCTGGACTGAGACTGAGTATGTGCTTGTTAGAGGGAAGATGGTTGAGTTTACTCCTTAGTGTATCAATGCTTTCTATCACACTCGGGAACCATTCATGTGTGAATACGAAAACTTTGACACTGGGAGGGAGAATATGAGAGAAGTTATTGCTTTTTTGACTGACGGGCGAGGAGAATGGAAAGTAAGTCAATAAAATTTGATAAATTTCCCCTCCCTCACTTTGAATGTTGCTTCAAAAGATTGGCATTATTTCATTTCTGTAAGAATATTACCATCTTATCCCCACTGTGAAGTTACTAGAGATGGATCGATTCTGAACTACTATATTTAGAAGATGAAAAAGATTTATATTGGAGCTATTATTTACAAGAATATTCATACGATTGCTAGAGGCGAGACCACTGGAGGATTAGGACATCCTGCTTTAGTTCATGCTCTCTGTGTTCAGTCTCGAGTAGAGTTCAGTAGTTCTAAGGAAGTGGCTATACCATTGAAACCTATTACAAAGAATATTATCCAAACTTATGAGTCTCACGTGGGAGCCAGAGTTGAGTGTAGGTGTACTGATATTTGTACTACTAGTTATGATGTTCCATCTACTTCTGAGTAGCCTACCTTATCTGATATTATGGAGCAGTTGAGACAACAAAGTGCTCGTATGGATAGACTCCATGGTCGGATGGATGTATTTGAGGCGAGATGTGATGTGAATGAAGATTATCTTAAGAGGAGAGTTGAGTTCGATATTGCATATTATGATGCTCAGGTCAGATTTATGAGGGGGAGTCCGATGTGATATTTCCTACCTGCCCCAGCTATACACCATATTGACCTGACCCTATTGATGACCCTGCTAATGACTCTGCTGCTGATTCTGGTGATGGAGACTGGTAGATTGTTTGTGTTATTTTTTTTGTTCTTAGTCTGTTGTGTTGTACTGATGTGATGTAGTGGATATTTACTTTTCATGTGATGTGTAACCCTGTGTTATACTGTTGTGATGTAGTGTTATTTACTTTTCATGTTGTACTGTTACGTTGTACTGAAACATTAAAATTGTTAGTTATACTGTTAGTAGCATGATAGTTTGTTTTATTTTATAGTGTTTTGTTAGAAGTTTGTTTAATGTTAATCTCTCTTTACCCATGCAAATAGTTAAAATTGTTATATCACTACTACTAATTGTTTCATCCCTGTTGGTTGTAAATTTTGATTAATAACAGATAGCTGTTGAAGATTTCAAGATCCCATCACAGAGAGGTTAGTTTTCTTCTACTCTGAACTGTTTCAACTTTACTGAAAAATTTAAGTTTGGGGAAGGGTAGAGAAATACTAACTTTTATTATTTCTCAATTATTATATTTTCAAAAAATTATTAGCATAACTTCTGGCAGTTGAACCTCATTATAAGATAACTAAAACTTTTTATTTCAATTGAATATTAAGGAAGTATAGGATGAAAATTTTTAGTGATAAAGGTTGATTTTTTAGAAGTAAGATATTTGGTCTGAAAGGAATTGATTATAGTCAACTATTTATAGTAAAGAAAACTGTATTTTTGAAATGTTAAGGGACTTAAAGTATTGTGTGTTAAGAAGAGATTGTAACTTTATGATGAATAATGAAGCTTATACTTAACTATAAAGTAAGGAGATATTTCAAATTTGAACTTTAGAAAGAGGAGAATGAATTTCAAAATCATTAAAGGCTATCCAGATATAGTAATCCTCAATAAAAAAAAAGAAATGAAATGAAGGATTGAAGAACAATCCCTAAAAGAAACGAGAAAAATTGAAGAAAAGAAAAAGAAAGAAAAATTTTATGAGGAGAAGCTTGAGGAGATGTCTAATAAAAAATTAGATTCACTTGAATCATCTTAAAGGGAGAACTTAATTTCATTTATGAATTTATGTTTTAAGTACTGGCCTACCTTCTAATGAATTTTACATGAACTCCTTTCTCACATAATCTTTTAAGGCACTCATAATGTAACAAATTATAGTTCATCTTGAAATAAATAGGAGGCTAGAACTCTTAGACTTGAATGTTGAATATTCTTATACCTGTAGTGTTGACCTGAGTTACTAAATTTCTTTCTAAAAATCTAATCAATATATTCTTTTGAATGAAAAATTTTAGTGTCTTACAGTTGAAAAGTACATTGCCTAGAATTATATTTTATGTAGTAAAAAGATTACTTGAGGATAAGTAATAGTTAAAGTTTGGGGGATTTTGAAGCACTGAAATTAGATATGATTTTTGCTATCTAATTTTACCCATTCTTGGTGATATTGCACTTTAAAGAAAGATATTTTTCATGATTTGTTGCAGGTATGATAATTTTTGGTGATTGGAGTGGAAAAAAGCAAAAAGGAATGAATCTGTAGCAAAAAGGAGCAAAATAGTGAGAAAGAGTTCTGGCACCGCCGACGCCAGAATGGGCAATGCCGGCCCCCAAATCCAGAGAGCACAACAATTAAATGACACGATAGAACGCCGCTGGCACCCGACGTCAGTGGAATTCAAATTTGAATAGTTTTAGCGACTTTTTGAAGGGATGCCTATGGAAACTCTTGGGATTTCGTCCCTATCATATAAGGAACTGCTTTCGGATGAAAAGTGGTCAGAAGAGAGAGTTCTAGAGTGCTTCTTCATTGGTTCTAGTGTAGTTTTAGTGAGTCTTAAGTGTTAGGGTTTAGGAGTAGAGAGTGCAGAGTGAAGATTTGAGAGGGATTCTTCTCTAAGGAGGGGAGGAGAAGAGGTAAAGTGAGATTGCTTCTTCCTTTCTATTCTAAAGAGAGAATCAAGTGTTATAAAGAAGAGAGAAGAGGATTCAAAGGAACTTAAAGGGAATTGCATTGGGGAAGATAAAGAGATGAGTTGCATTTTCTTTAATGGTTTGTATGACTTTTATTTTATACATAAAGTTCATGTTTTATTGTATCTTCTTCATGAGTCTCCCTTGTCATTCTTCTTACATAGAGATGTGATGATGGGTTGATCTGGATTTGATGTGGTTTTAATGTAATAAAGAAATTGTGACGGTTTTAAATTTAGAACTAAATTTACTTTCGATTTGGCCAATTGAAATGTTAAAATATGTTGTTAAACATTAAGTTCGAAAGGATTTAATGTCCTACAACAATAAATAAATATCCATTCAATTTCTTTGGATAAATTACATAGTTCGTGGGAATTGAGTGTAAATAAGTAAGGAAATATATTTTAATGAACTTCAATGTGGAGATTTCAGGGTGACAGGCTAAAATCCCCAAATTGGTTTTAATATTAGTAACTAATATCAAAGGTTAGCTTTCAGGTGAAGTGTGAGTGAGAGCTCCGAAAAGAGAGCCGGTATCCTCCCAGCCTAGCCTTAGAGTTAGTGATTAAACTTAGAATATGTCAATGTTCTTCTCTTACTTAGAAGAGGGGGTACTCTTTTAAGGGTAAAGAATCATCTATGCTCCTATTTGGCACAATAATATAGATAATTATTTCATATCAATCCACACATCCTATTCTCATTGTAAGAGGAAAGATACTTTTCTCATATATCAAAAACCTTTCAAATACTTAGTTTAGTGCGTCTGTTTATTAATTTTGTTCTTAAAGTTATTAGAAGTACTTAAAGTTAGTTAATTGTTACTGTTTTGTTTGTTGACCTCATTTTTGATGAGGTCTTTTCTTCTCTCCTTAGAGCTTAGGATCTAGCCATAGGTTTTCCCTTTGACTATCTTAGAGGACTAGAAATGTGACCCACCACTTAGAAATTCAAACCACTTCTTAACTCCCTGCGAACTCCACAAACTTGATTGTAGACCCTTAATCACCTAGAGGGTTGAAATCAAATGTGGAAGTTTAAAGCGTGAGTTCCTATAGGACTCTTTGGCCTTAGGACTGCCCTGGGTGGCCTGGTCTGGTGAGGGGCTGACTTACACTACACTTATTGACTACACTTTCACACACATCCTAAAAACACACCCATACCTAACTTGACCTCCTGACTCATGAAGGTGATTCACATGGATGATCCTTAACCCCTAAGCTCTTGGCTAAGAGGGTTAGGAACAACATAGTGGATGCCTCAAATGAGTCTCTTCATGACTCATGTGGGCTTGATATGGCTTCATGGCTCAACCAAAATGATTTCATTCCACTTACATTCACCCAATCTTCAATTTTCCAAATTTTCAATTTTTGACCCCCGGGACCCTACACCCGCCTAGCCTACCCAAAGCCCTTGAAATTTACCCAAATTTTTCAAAATTTCCAAATCACTGAAAATTCCCCAAATTTAACCTTTAACATTTCCTCACCAATCAAGTTGATCATCCATAGCCAAAAATACCAAAAATTCCAAAAATACCTCCCAATACCCTCCAAATACCCAAAATACCCCTCTTGACCCAAAAATCCAAAAATTCAGAAAATTCCCAGAAAATTTCAGAAAATCCCAAATATTTCCAATTTCATTTTGTTCAACTACACCATGGGTCAATTTTGTCAATCTACCCCACTTTTGTCAAAATCCCCAATTTGACCCATTTTAACCCTAAGTGAACCCAATGTCAAGCCAAACCTACCCAATTGACCCAAATTCTGGTCCAATTCAATTGTAAGCTTCAATTTATCATTCCCAACACCAATCTAGAACAAATCCAAGTCCAATTTGATTGACATTTGAATCCAATTTTACTTTTGGCATTAAAGCCTAATTTGGACCCATGACCCAATCCTAGCCCAAACCAAACCAATTTAACTCCAATTAACCCCAAATCTTTTCTAAACCTTCCCTAACATCCCCACAAGCAAAACACTAACATGATTTGCCCAAAATTTAGACCCAAACCCCACTCAAATTCAACCCAAAGCTAAAAGGCCCAATTTTGACCTAAACCTAAACCTAACCCAAATAAGCCCAAACCCCAAAATCAAAACCCAACCAAAGCCAAAACCTCTTTGAAACACTCCCATAAACATTTCCCAACATTTATTTTACATCAATTTCAACCCTAGCCCAACATTGGCCCAAGTTAGCCCAATTTGACCTACATTGGCCCATTTACCAAAGAGGTCTAAATCCAACCCAAACCTAGCCCAAACAACTTCAAATTTATTCCAAATCATTCATGAAACATTCCTAAATTAAATTCAACACTTATTGTTTCCAATCCTTGGCAAAATTCTCATCCTAAAATTTTTTTTGAAATCCAAAAGCCCACTTCCCTAAACCATTTTAAAAGCCCATCTTCACTAAATTTCAAAAGGCCCAAAGCCCACATGACAACCCTATATCATCATCCATTGGATGAAAACATCTCCTATGTTCTAAACCCATGATAAAATAAATCCAAATCAAGCCATATTCCAAATCCCATCAAATCACCCCTAAATTACCAAAATTTCTAAAATCCATTTTCATGAAATTGACCAAGCTTTTCCCCAAGCCAAAGACAAGCCATGAAGCCACTCTTAAGCCACATGCAAGCCATGTGAGTTGCTCACATGTGACCTTACCACATTGGGCAAAAGGAGGAGATCCTTTCCACATTCCCTTAAGGTGATTAACCACTCCTATGATTCCCCTTAACCATGCTTATGCGTAATTGTGCTTGGATGGTGACTTGACCCTACTGATTATGCCGAACCAAATCACTTCCCCTTCAGCCTAAACCAAGCATTGGGTGGTGCACCTAGCCCAAAGGGATGGGTTGACCCATTTGGAACCAAAATGGCCTCTCCCCCATTCCATTTTAGTCTAAGCCTTTTACACATGGCATTTGCCAATTGCCTACACTAAACCCCAGCCCTGACCCACCTGAACAAGATGGTGACCAGTGCCTGGCCGGCCAGCCACCAGGAAGCCGGAAAACGCCATGGCCGAGACATGGGGAGAAGCAAAATTTTGGAATTCCACCTTGCTGAGTTGCCCCATGCCCAATGACCACCATGATTGTTCTTCTCCTCACCAGAGCAGCTGATCCCAAGCCCTAACTCCCCCTGGGAGAGCCTCCAGCCAGCTCTATTTAAACACCCCCTCTCTCGGCCATGGGAGAGGTGCTGAACCAACCTTAAGGAAACTCTGCCAAAATCATTCCAGACCACTCTCTACACATAGAGCACTTGATTCCCACCAGATTCCAGCCCCAATTCCCTCTAGTTGAGCTCAATTTTGAGTTCAAATTTCAGCACAAAACCAGGACACTTCTCCACAGTGGACCAATCCCCAAATTGATTGATCCTACACCTTCACCAGACCAAGAAAAGAAGTCCACCAGCAAAAGCCCCCTCTCCAGGCCACCCATCTGTTCCAGACTCCAAGTTTTGTAATCGGCTGTGGTCGAAATCCTACCTAGACAATTCACCAGACCAGGAGACTTCATCTGGAGCTTGCTGGGACGCAATCGAAGGTGACACAACCCTCAGATTGAAGCCACACTTCTCTGAGCTAAGGTATGAGCTAACTCTTTATCCCGAGCTTCTGGAGATTCTCCATTTCAAATGCCTTAAATTCAATGCATGATCACCTTATAGATGTATTCATCTCCTCAAGACGAATCCATAGAGCACAAGAACACGAAAATATGTTAAGTATTGAGTGAGATATTAGGGATTTAGTGTGGACGCTTCTCGGGCTAGGAGGCTTGGGGACGATGAACGAATGCCGTTCATTTAATACACGCGCGGACGGACGGCCAGGATCACGCCAGATGAGGAGACGGAATGATACAGCGGGCCCCTGGAGCGCTGAGTCGGATGGTGGCGTCGAATCAGAAAGCGCCGCGTGGAAAGCGCCGCGTGGCTGTTCGGGGATGCTAAGGTTGACGCGGCGCCGATTCGGATAAATAGAAAAATAGGGATTTTCTTATTTATTTAATTCCCTAAACTTCAAAAATGCATAACTTTGTGTAGGAAAATCAGAAAAATAAAATAAAAATACCCTCTTGCTCAATGAACAGAGGAGAATAGTGTGGAAAAGAAATCATTTAATTTCATCAAGTATTTTATTTTTAATGATTTATTTACTCTTTGCATTGTTTTAATTCTCCATGCATATAGGAAATTCACCATGGCATGAGACCATAGGGCTTTTGAAGCCTCTGAACTTGGGAATATTCCCTGAATTTTCTAAGGTCAAAGGTCATCCCTATGAGAAGTTATTGATTTTTCAAATTCATGTTGCTATTTTGAGTATTTTAAATCCAATAATTAGCATGTTGTGAAATAAACTCTAGGAAAATTTGGTGATGTTTCTTATGACCAGAGGACTCTAGGAAAAATAGGTTTTGAATTAATCCACTTGGAATAATCCTAATTGGCTTAAACACCCAAAATAGGTCCCTAATTAATTAGAGCTAATCATACATCAAATTGACTAGAAATCAATTCTCCACTGACCTTTAGGATCAGAGGAACCCACCATAAAAATTTGAAGTCAATTAGACTTGGTTAGCCCTACTAAATGGGTTAATTAAGCCATTTAGCCATTTTAAACTTTAAAAATTCATAACTTTCAAAATACTTTTCAAAAATTCACTAAATTGGTTTTGGAGCCTCTCTGATATCAGGGGAATTTAAGAAAAATAAAATTGTAATTTTCTAAAAAAATTGATTTTTTTGCATTATTTTAATATTTTTAATAATTAAAAAATAATAAAAATCACAAAAATAATAAAATTCACCAAAATGCTGTATTTTGAATTTTAAGAACTTAGGAACAAATCCCATATTTTTCTTAGGTCCCTATGATGAGATATTAAATTTTAAAGCCCTAGGGTAATTTTAAAATTAAAAAAAAATGTATTTTCTAGCATTTCCATTAAAATAATTCTAATAAATCAAAGAAAAATTAAAAAATTACAAAAATTGATTCTCTGATTTCCTTGATATTAGAGAGATTTTTGAAAAATATAAAATTCATTTTTCAACCTTTATTTTATTTTTAAATTAATTAACACTCCAAAACTCAAAATAATTATAATAAAAAGAATATAATTCAAAAAATCACCAAAATTGGTCCAAGTGGTCCTCTGGTCATTAGGAATGTCCCGTAATTTTCTTAAGGACAGAAACTTTCCCCTGGTCATATTATTAAATTTTCCTTGAAAATTCTTATTTTCCACCAAAAATAGTTATATAAATAAATTTAATACAGAAAAATCACATTTTCTCCTCTAATGTCTTGATTGACATATGAGTGAAGTCACATAAAAATTTCAAATTCATTTAAGCTCAATTTAGAAAGTTATGAAATTAGTAAGTTTAAAGGGCAAAATAGTAATTAAAATTTTAACCTATAATTAATAATTTTAGGTTTAATTAAAAGGGTGGGTAAAATATTTGATACTAAGTTGATCTTGGATGTTTGAAACTTAGGTAGTTAAAGGGTAGAAACCTACCTAACAATTTGAAAATAATTAAAATAAACCTTAATTAAATAATTAATTAAACTTGGAAGAATAATAAAAAATTGGAATTATTAAAATAGGGACACTATTAAGAGGAGATTTGTTCTTTAATTTAAGAATCCCTAAATTAATCACCTCAATAATATTTAATTCCTAATTAAAATGATAATCCAAATTCAAGATTTAAAATGCTAAAAGACTTAATCATTAAATTAAATTAAAATTAAAACATTTAAATTAAATCCTTTTAAAATTTCAATTAAATTAATACTTTAACAATTAAAATTAAATCATCCTTAAAGCATAAAAAAATAAAATATTAAATTAAAATTAAAAATAAATATACAAAATTAAATTTAAATTTAAATTTAAATTTAAATTAAAAATAAAACAAAATTAAAATTTAAATTAAAATTAAAATAAAATTAAATAATATTAAATAAAATTAAAATTAAAATTAAATTAAATTAAATTAAATCACATTAAATTAAATTAAAGTAAAACATATTAAATTAAATTAAATTAAAAAAAACCAAAACTAAATTAAAAGTCATTGCAAGATAAAATTCACTGCCACAACATTTCAAAATATAAAACAACTCAAAATTTCATCACAAACAAAACAACAAAACTACAACTACAACTAAATTAAAACGTCTTGTTGGATGATCGGGAATACCTCGGAAGATGTAACCTACGTGTTGCTAACGGGATTTCCCACGGTCTAAATGAAAGTGTGGAACTCATTTAGTTGAGTTTAGAAAATTCATCTGGACTAAGTGAATCCGATAAAAATAACGATGCCGGAAGGATGGAACCGTGGGATCTTAACCGGTGTTGTTATAATCAATTTTAAGATTTGTTTTAACCAAAACACTAAAAACACTTGGATTTTAAGACTTCTCTAAACCAGAACACTTTTCTCATCTCTTGATTTTCACCTTCTATAACTAAACCCTCTGCAACAATAAGGAGCTTGGGGCATGGTGGGCAGCACGGCTACCTTCGTCAACAAAACAAATCTACATCAACAAGACTTTCTTGGAATCAAATAATCAAGCCATAGGACTTCGAGGTAGTTTGCCTAGTGCAACATAAATCCTCAACCTTTTGTTAGGCATTAGCATTGCAAATCAAGCTCTAACCGGTCTTAGGACTCCGAGGTAATACAACCATCACATCTTCGAGGCTGTTTGTATGATCATGTCATACGAATATAAGTCCTAATTAATTAAAATTGGCAAGATCAAAATGTTAAATAAACATTAGGGATTCCCTAAATTCGAGCCAAACAATAGGATAGTCGGGAAATTACCGAAGTTCGCTTCGAATCTGTAATTTCTCCTACCTTTCTTCCTTTGAATTCCAAAACAAAATGTTCCAAACTTGATCCATTCCCTATTGAAATTCTAAAATTTAATCCCTTGAAAACTTAAACTTTGAGATTCTTGAGAGCAGAATTATTGACTATTATCGACAGTTTTCTTAGGTGATTCCTGTCACTTAAGATGTAATTAACTATAGGGGCTTCCCCTAATAGGGAATTTTAAGAACCCAGGTAATATAAACCCTGCTTAATTCCTTTATATTAAGCAGGGGAACTTGTCGGCTTATAAAATTGGTTCGCAGACCAAACGGATGTCACAAATCTTTTAGTTTATTTAACCGAGCCCCATCATCAAGCAGTGTGTCTACGCTTCGGGATAGATATACAGTTTGTGGTGCAGTATTCGTTTATATAAACTATTCGGGATGTGAGATCAGTTTGATTTCATATCTTAAAATTTTCAAATTCAAAATTATTTTCAAAATCAAATACTACTTTTCAAATTATTTATTTAAATTAAATTAAAAATTTGCCGACAATTTCTGTTAGGCGATCCCTTTTCCAAATAAAACACACAACCTAATAAAATAAGCCGTACAATTTCTGGCGACTCCGCTGGGGATGAATTCCTCTCTCCATTTTTAACCAGATAGTTCTGCTTTCAAATATCGATAGCGTATCCATGCCCCTAGTGGATCAAACTACCCTTCTTTCCATTGGAATACTATGTTCATTTCTACCTTGAACAAGTATAGCCAACATTCTCTCGGATTTAGGAGCCACTGTTTAGACCCCCCAAAACAGAGAGGTTCAGAGATCCTTTTACCTCATTTCGGAGGTGGGGTGAACCCCCAATAGGTATTAGTTTAGGAGCAGTCTTGCGGGTCGAGAAGTTTCTATAAGACTTTCTCTTCCTTTTCCAGTTCCTAATCAATTCCTTTTACACTTCCTACAACTCTCCTTCTTTTAATAATTCTCCGTCCTAACGAATAAATCTTTTTGAAAAACAATTATCTAAATAAATTTTCTTTTAATGCCATAAGTACACTAAGGTAAACAAAAATGTGTTCGGACTCTTTCTTTTGTGTCATAAGTTTTACGACAAGAAGAAGCACGATTCGGGGACTAACACTTGGAATCTGCCCTGCAGAAATGGAAGCCCCAAAACTGATCTTCTCCTTCGTCAACGGACTCGGACTCGTTCGTGTTCAAAGACGAACTTCCTGATAATGGAATCATTCGATTCTGACAAGGATTCGGGGACACCGACATCAAAATCCCCGACGTCACTCTCTTTTCACTCACAAGCAAAGTACCGGAAACTGAGAAACCATTGATTGAGTTTAACCTCAAGTCAACTCATGAATTCCCTCCTCTGCAAAAGATTCCAACTGAGAGGAGTACTGTTGTTCGCAGAAGGACTGTTGTTGCTACCCCCACTGGTCTAGTTGTCTCTGCACCTACCCCGGCTTCTACCAGACTAAAGGGAAAGGAAATTCAGAACTGTGATGAACCTGTTACTGTGGAGGGTACAGATCTTCCTGTGAGACCTTCCATTTTCAAGACCGGGTCCAGCTCAAGAATTCCATCACTGACACGGACTCAGAGAAGGAACAGAAGTAGAAGGATTGCTAGAGAAGCCAGAGCTGCTGAAGTTGCTTTCCTAGAGGAAATCCCAGAACTGCCCTAGTATACACCGCTGCCTGAATACATACCACTTTTGGGAGGAAGTAGGTTTCATCCCCTCTCCGCCGCAGAGGATGAGGAAAATGTCCGCAAAATTGCCGCTGCATTGCCTCAGCCCGCATATTACAACGATGGCCGTAAGAAAAGGGCTAGAATTACGCCATTTGCTCGACTGCAAACCCTGATAAAAAAATTAGCAAAGAAAGAAAATGCCTTGTATCAGAGATTTTAAGAAGGATAGGGCGGGTGCCAGTCAAATCCCGTCTTGGGCCGTGAGTAGAACCTGCTATCGCTGCAGAAAAGCCGAATAAGAGAATGAAAGCTAGTCCACCTATCGTTGTTTCAGGACTACAAATTAGGGAGGATACCACCTTCCAGCATTTGGTTGACATACCATCCGGTCCTAGACCTTCTGCTGCTAGAAGGATGGTATGGCGTCCCACTACCGAACAATTAAGATTAAAACAACAACCTGAAAAGGAAAGTCTCGTCAAGAGACTTGAGTCCGAAGAAAGCGCTACCGCAATGAAGGGAACTCATGAGAAGGAAACCCGACAGTTATCACATGACAACTGCAAAGATGTACAGAAAAGACCACTAGAAGATGCTATGGAAAAGCTAAGAACTGATATTCGGCGATTAGCATGAGAAAGAGAAGAGAAATTCGGAGATGAAGTCGACTTGTCAGAGTTCATGGATGATGAATATGCAGAAATTAACATGGTTGAAACACGAGTTTCGTCAGCTTCACAAGGTGCTCCTGCAGCCGCAGAAAGAGAGGAGCCGGAAATAATGAGGATGCAGCTTCAAGAGAAAGATGATACGATCGCCCAAATGGCAAAAAGGATGGAAGAGATGGCTGCAGCCCTAGCCACTCTCCAGAGTCAGGTTCAACCCCAAAGAGAAACACCCCCAGAAGTTATTCACATTGTAGACGGAGGAAAGGAGATTACATCCGTTAACGGGGATGATCAGTTAAAAAAGGATGCAATACAAAGCATGATTCCAGAAAAGGATATCAAGAGCATGGTGGAACACCAGGTGCGAGAAGCCTTGGCACAATCAAAGAGCGGGACATCCATTCGGACGGGTAGATCTTACCTCGAAGAATTCGACGCTGTCCAATATCCAAAAGGCTTCGTACCACCTCTGTTCAAGACCTTTGATGGAACCGGAAACCCTCGACAACAAGTTGCACATTTTCGTGCCAGTTGTTACAATGCCGGCGGAAGTGATGCTTTACTCTTTCGATAATTTGTCAGCAGCCTGTCAGGAATCGCCTTTGATAGGTATGCGGAATTACCGAAAGGTTCGGTGAAGAAATTTTCAGAATTAGAGAACCTCTTCATCAAACGATTTGCCAGAGCTCAGCACCACATCACTATAGGTGATTTAGTGGTAGAGAAGCAGAAGCCGAACGAAACTTTGGTAGACTACATACTTTGATGGAGGAATCTAAGTATGAAGTGTGAGCCACAGCTACAAGAACAGCATGTAGTCGGCATTTTACTTAAGAGCATCCATGGCCTAATAACACTTCTCCTCAAGGGATTTACTATTAAGACTTTCGAGAAGTTGTTAAGCAAGGCTGGAAGCTTGCAAGAGGAGGCGAAGCAATTAAGTTTCACCGACAAAACAGACAAACAGAAGCCCATGAAAACTTTTGAAAAGAAGTCCGGAATCGTCGCAGCAGTCGATAAAGGCAAACAGCCACTAGAAATACCGTCAGAACGGCCGCGGTAAATTCAACAGAATCACCAGCAATCCCGACCCAGCTATGAGTCATCTCAACAGTATGAACAACCGCCTCGTCCACAACGTACGTTAAGGGAGCTTCTGAGCAGGGAATATCCGTTCAAGAATGAGGCAGTGCCGAAAATGTTCCGCGATCCGATGAAGACTCCGGATTTCCAACTGCCAGAACCTAAGAGACCAGAAGAAGTCGACAAGAAAGGTGATCCCAACTTTTGCCCTTACCACCGAATGCTTGGACACAAGATAGAAGATTGTATTACCTTCAAAAGTTGGCTCAATGACAATCTTCAAAAATGGAATATAACGATCCCGAAGGAGTACATGAAGGAACCCCAGAAAGGAGGTTCCGTTAATGTTATCTCGACGGATCTCATTGTTCCGATAGATCCCTATACGACTGATGATGGATGGACTATCGCTTGGACAAAGTCTTCGAAGAAGATTTTGGATCGCATCCAAACCACTTTGGTGCAAGCCTCAATTCAGAGTTCGAAACCTGTCAAGTCAGTACTATCACTTGCGATAGAAGAACCACCTCAACAAGAGACGATTGAAGAAAAGAAGAAAATTAATGAAGAAGAAAAGACCGAGGCTTTTAAGGCTAGATTAGGGGCTGCTTATCCCAGGATGGTTGTTTCCGATTCGGGGGAGAAATCCCTCGAACCTCTGACTCTGTATGATTATTTGCTCACTCCGGTGGGATCTTATAATGATAAGGGTTATGGCGTTGGCTACGTTTAGACTGTTTTTAACGATTACGTAACTTGCTACAACCAACCAAATCTGGACATCGATTCTGATACAAGTAACAATTCTCAAATCATACACAATCTCAATGATCACAATGATGAAGAAGACATCCACAAAGGAGGCTACAAGAGTTCAACAAGCAATGAATCTATTTGCAAGTTTCAAGCAGCTCCAGTCACAATAGAGTTAGAGCCTTCAGACTCTGAAGCTAATCCAAAAGAACCTGTCATTCCGATTCAGGAGGAGACATCAACAAACTCACTACTAGATTCAGGAAAAAATACAGAAGTCAACTTAAGAAGTGGAAGAGTTCTACCTCCGAAAATGGGTCCAAAGGACAAAGGAAAGCAGGTGGTTGTTCAGGAAGAACCAACCCCCGCAGAAGAAATACCCATTCGGGAAGAAATCGAGACACATGGAAATAAAGTGGACTACAACGTGCTAGCCCATCGTAGGAAACTATCGTCAAACTGAGCATCTACGACGCTCTCATCTTATCAAAGGAGATGAGAGAAGCTCTGATCAAGGCCTTACTTGATCCAGAAATTCGCCTAGCTCAAATGACCGGAGATTCCTTAGATGAGGTTTGCTCGTTAAAGGAACAACGAGGTCTTACCTTCACGGACAATGACCTACTACTTGGGACAGTAGCTCACAACCGACCGTTGTACATTTCAGTTATAATTGGGAAGTTTACACTCTCCAGAGTATTGGTGGATCCAGGAGCATCAATCAATAAAATGAATCTTCGAACGCTAGCATACATGGAAATTGAGGCTCGCAAGCTCGAAGCGGACAAAATGTTATTAAGAGGATTTAATCAGAAAGGAGAAAGAGCCCTCGGATCAATAACACTGCTAATGAAGACCGGTGAATTGGCAAAGACAACCGCAAAATTTCACATAATTGATTTAGAAACATCATTCAACGCTCTACTGGGCCGACCATGGATACATGAAAACTAGATGGTACCATCATCTCTACATCAGTGCATCAAATACTACGATGGAGGGGAACAGTGCATCAAAGGTGACTTACAACCATTCTCCGTACATGAAATTGGAATCCATGAAGATGCAGCTTATTACGCACCCCCGAAGAAAACAATCTTTTCCAGAGATACTATAACAAATGAAGCAAAGGAAGTTCGGGACGACGAAGAACCCGAAGTTCTAGTCCAACAGTCACTCACCACTCCCTTACGGTGAGATGGTGAAGGTTTCTCCACAACTCGCATCCGAGGTCGAGGCCAGGGACGAGGTCGTGGCAGAGATGTTAGGACAGTTGGACAGAGGAAACCAGCCATCAATGTTGATTGGGAAGATGATTCTGAAGAAGAAAAAGAGATCAAGCAAGAAGCAACGACAATAAGTCGGAAGAAGCCGTAATTTAGGTTTTCTCTCGAAGATGTGAAGAACGAAGAATATAAATCGATGTACGAGAAGATTAACCACTATGTACATACTATGGCCCTGACCCCGATCCATTGTAATAAGATCGAGGGTATGGTGATCAAAGAGGTACGTAGCGGCGGTGCAAAGCCCATTAAATTCTACCGTGGTGCTCCTTCCTCCAAAACTGAAAATAATGTACAATTTGAAGATGCTACTTCATCAGAATTAATGGAATTACCATTTGAGTGGTACTCTCCATGTGTTCAAAATTTAATTCAGCGTGGTTTCTTACCTCGACAATGGATAAAAGGTCAATCACAACATTTTGAAAAATTATGGAATAACTCCGGTCGTCCACCCAATTCAAAGCATGGTCTCGGATTCGGCACAGTAGGATCAGTTGACGATATTGAATTTTGCCTGGTTGTCACTTGCGAGTCTAATGAAAACTGCATGGAAACTACAGAAGAATTTGAAGATTTACAAATTGGAAACGCTCCACCAGAGTTTGAAGAAGAGATCAAATCTACAATAGTTGAGTTAAAGGAAGTTAACTTAGGTACTAGCGAAGAGCCTAGACCTACCTTTGTTAGCTCCTTACTCAATAAAGAAGACTCCGATGAAATTATCAAGTTATTAATGGAATTTAAAGACTGTTTTGCTTGGAGCTACGATGAGATGCCAGGATTAGCTCCAGAGGTCGCAGTCCATAAGCTAGGAGTGGATCCTACTTCGTTCCGATCGGACAAGGTCCCCGAAGAATGCGTCTAGAAATCGAACAACAAGTCATAGCTCGAAGTTAAAAAGCTAATAGACGCCAAATTTGTCCGTGAAGAACAATACCCTACTTGGTTAGCCAATGTGGTACCGATCGAAAGAAGAATGGTCGGATCGAATTTGTGTTGATTTCGGAGATTTAAACAAGGCATGTCCAAAAGATGAATTCCCTCCGCCGATCCTGAATTAATGATCGAAATTGCTTCCACACATGAAATATTCTCATTCATGGATGGATCTTCGGGATACAACCGGATAAAAATGGCCCCGGAAGATGAAAAACTTACAGCATTCGTAACGCCGATCGGAGTATATTGCTACACAAGTAATGTCATTCGGACCGAAGAACGCAGAGCAACCTACCAGAGAGCGATGACAAGAATTTTTGATGATCTCATCCACAATCAAGTCGAATGTTACGTGGATGATGTGGTCATCAAAAGCAAAGTAAAGGATAACCACCTATATGATTTGAGAATTATTTTCGAACGATTACGACAATTTAACCTTAAGATGAATCCCTTAAAATGCGCCTTCGGCGTCACCTCCGGGAAATTCTTAGGATTCGTTGTCCGACATCGTGGAATTGAAATCGACCCGGAAAAGATTAAAGCTATCTTAGAAATGCCTTCTCCCAAAACCTTAAAACAACTACGATATTTTCAAGGGAAGTTGGCATATCTTCGACGCTTTATCTCAAACTTGTCAAGTAGGTGTCAGCCTTTCTCGGCAGTAGTTAAAAAGGACGCCAAATTTATTTGGGAAGAGAAATGCCAGAAGGCCTTCGAGGACATTAAACAATATTTAATGACACCTCCTGTCTTAGCAGCCCCAATTTCGAGTGGACCGCCGATACTTTACACCGCGGCTTTAGACGACTCTCTCGGAGCCTCGTTAGCCTGTGTCAATGATGAGGGTAAAGAAAATGCTCTTTACTACTTAAGCCGTCGTTTACATCCGACGGAAATAAGGTATCCCGCAATTGAAAAGCATTGTTTTGCCCTGATCTTCGCCGCTCAAAAGCTCAGGCACTACATGCTTTCTCAAAAGGTCAACCTAATCTCGAAATTTATTCCATTGCAATACTTGATGACTCGTCCAACACTTTCCTGCAGACTTGCCAGATGGTCAATGATATTATTGCAATTCGATATAACTTTCGTGCCTCTTCGTGCCGTAAAGGGACAAGTCTTAGCAGACTTCCTTGCAGCACACCCTTTGCCGGCAGAATCTCCTCTCAATGACGATTTGCCAGATGAACAAATAATGAGCCTAGAAGACCCTGATGATCGACGTTGGGAATTATATTTCAACAGAGCATCTTCAGCACACAAAGACGAAGAATCTCAAGTGATAGTGCCCGGTAAGGCAGGAATCGGGCTAATCTTTATAACACCGGAGCGGGGGATCTTAAGATACTCCTACCACTTGACAGAACCGTGTACAAACAATGAAGCGGAATACGAAGCCCTCATAATGGGACTGGAATTAACTATTCAAATGGGGATAACAGACATCAACATCTACGGGGATTCGCAGTTGATCATTCAACAGATCGCCGGACAGTACAGAATTTTAAAGCCAAGACTCGAGAAATATTTCCAGTATGCCATACAGTTGTTGGAACAAATTCCAAATGTGACGATCTACAAAATTCCCAAAAAAGAAAATGTCTTAGCAGATGCGTTAGCTCGCCTCGCAAAAGAATTTGCCTATTTGAAAAATGAATCAGTTGAAGTGTCAGTTCACGGACGTCAGGTCCTATCACAGCTCAACATAGACACAATACTCAAATCAGAAAAAGAAAAAGAATCAGCTTGTAATAAGTGACGTAAAAACACGAAGATTGGCGACGACCATTAATGACTACCCGCAAACAGGAAAGCTACCGGATGATAGGTCGCTAGCCCATCGGATCAAGAAAAGAACTCGTCTTACGCATTAATAAACAACACGTTATATAGAAGGTCTTTCGATCAAATGCGGCTAAGGTGCCTAAGCGGGTCCGAGGCCCGTGAAATCGTTAAAGAGGTGCATTCAGGACTCCGTGGCGCTCATCGATCGAGTCCAAAGATGAAAATGAAAATTAAAAGACTAGGGTACTACCGGCCCTCGATGATGACCGACCGCATGAAAATCGCCAAGAGCCGTCACCAATGCCAAGTGCACGGAGTGGTTCTACACCAACCTCCAAATGTGCTACATCCGACAATTGCGTCGTGGCCATTTGAATGTTGGGGCACAGATATAGTGGGTCCGATAGAACCACCATCTTAAAAAGGACATCGCTTCATTCTTGCGGCTACAGATTACTTTTCCAAGTGGGCAGAGGCAGTTCTACTCAGAGAAGTGAAGGCAAACCACGTGCTACAGTTTTTCAAGAACCAAGTTGTCTACCGTTTCGGAGTGCCGCGCAGGATTATCTCGGATAATGGGTCAGCATTCAGAAGCACGCAAATCAGCAATTTTGTCAGGAGACACGGAATCAACTGGCGATACTCAACAATTTACTACCCAAGAGGAAACGGCCTCGCTGAGGCTTTTAATAAAACTCTCGTTCAAATTTTAAAGAAAACTTTAGACGATAATAAGAGAAATTGGCACGAGAAGTTGCTAGAAGCCTTATGGGCCTACGGGACAACCTTCAGAACTCCTACTCAAGCTACACCTTACGCTCTGGTGTACGGGTCCGAGGCAGTGTTACCTTTAGAGGTTCAGCTTCCTTCACTCAGAATCGCAATTGCAAATAAGATCACGACGGAAGAGAATGCCAAATTACGACTAGAAGAATTAGAAAGCCTGGAAGGGAAAAGACTTGCAGCGCAGCAGAATTTAGAACTATACCAAGCTAAGATGGTTCAAGCCCATGACAAACTGGTTCGCCCAAGAACCTTCAAAGTTGGTGACTTAGTTCTCGTTCTCAAAAGACCTATTCTTGCACACCGCAAGATAGGAGGAAAATTTGAACCCACTTGGGAAGGGCTGTTTGTGGTTGAGGCAGTATACTCAGGAGGTTCCTACCAGCTAATGAATTACCAGGGAGAATGATATATGCTTCCAATCGACGGACGATACTTGAAAAAGTATTACGCTACCTGACATTTCGAAAGAATGAATTCTTCATTCTTAGAAGCACGGGCGAAATAATTACTTATCATTGGGACCGAACCCAAAAATAATAAAATGTGCTAAGACAAATAAAATCATGATATTAAAGTTTTCCTTGTTTTCGCTGTCAAATCAAAATCTCTTTCCTAATCTTATCCCACTTCATTCCTATTAAATTTAAAAATACAAAGCAAAAAAAAAAAAGTATAATAAAAAATTTCTTTAATAAACATTTCCTTAATGTTCTTGTTCTTAGTACAGCCCCTGATCCTTTTCCTTGTTTTTTCGCAGGGAAATGTCGAACGGGCGGTTGGTCCTAAACTTTAGAAATGGCGTAAGCCTTGCACTCGATGAGAAGAGGGTGAAAGATGGAGCGATAATCGAGATTGACTCGGATTTCGCACCAGCAGGCCTACAGTACGAGGAAAGTGACTGGGTCCCAGTTGACCGAGAAGAACTGCCCGGGCAGAGAGTGATGAAAGTGGGTGGCCCAAGCCACCAATCCAGCAGGAAGAAAAGAAAGGCAAACACTGAAGAAGATAAGAAAGTGAAGTCTGTAGTCGCTACAGCAGAGGGCAGGCTTGTCAGCGCCGCGCCCACAGAGATTCAAGAAGTTCGAAGAGCTACTCTTACAGCAACGCAACGAAGAAATAAGAATCGCCGTATCCGTAAGATGTTAACAAAACTAGCTGCGGACCAGCGTGACGAGACAGTCGCTACTGCCAGTACGTACACTTCAAGGACACCGGTTCACCAGGAACCTGAAGAAAGGAGGACAGCTCCTAAGATAACAGAAAGGACCAGGGAAATCTCACAATGATTAGAAGAAAGAAAACTACCACGCTACCAGATAGAACCACCAGTAATGCATAACCTTGTTGCAGAAGCAACCCCGGGGGATGTCCCGACGGACATCATCCCCGAGGAGCTGAAGTATGCAAGAGAACGAGAAGGGATTGAACCGTATATCCCACAATATGTCACCAGGCCTCGCCATCTGCAGATTATTCCGGAATACGAGCTGGAGAGGTTGCAGAATGTCGAAAAGAAAACCTTTGTATACTTCGAGAGAATCAGAGGCAGAAGGATAAATATACTAGAAGGCCTCGAGCTACATACAGACGTATTCTCAGAATATGAACAACAACAAATCATGGATTGCATCCGGGATTTGAAAAGAATGGGCCGAGCGGGCCGCCTAAGAGAAAACACCTACTCAGAACCCCGGAGATGGATGTCAGGGAAGGGAAGAATTACAATACAATGTGGTTGCTGTTACAACTTTACGGAGGACAGGAAGGGAAACCCACCGGGAATACTCCGTCATGGGCAAGTGGACCCGATGCCACTAGTCATCAAGAGAATGGTAAAGAGATTGATAACATGGAGGGTACTACCAGCAGATTGCATACCCAATAGCTGCATTATTAACATCTACAAGCAGGGTGACTGCATACCCCCACACATAGATCACCACGACTTTGTCGGACCTTTCGCACGGTCTCTTTCCCGAACGAGTGTAACATCATGTTCGGATCCGACCTCCGGATAGCGAGCCCGGGTGAGTTCCGAGGGCCGGTGAAGATACCATTACCGGTAGGTTCCATCATGATACCGAAGGGCAACGGAGCGGATATCGCTAAGCATTGCATACCGAGAGTACCGAGTGAAGCGGATCTCGCTTACTTTCATAAGGATGGACGACGGGAAGACACCTTACCATTTCCGACCGGACCGGGAGCTAGAGAGCCTCGAGGCCTTACGAGTCGTGAGTTACATGGAAAATATCACACCTCCAATGTACATCCATACGGCATCCTTGCCAAGGATGGCTTGGAAGGTGATGTTATTGACCATGTACCCCACTATTCAGACATGGATTTTTGACAGATGCTTCTTTGGATGGATCGATAAAGATCATACATAGTCCGTTTTGAGTCTACATGGATTGTATGAAATATATTCCAGATCAAGTTGTATGATGTATCTTCGACATGATTGGAATGAAAGTGACAATGTCACATTTTTTTTGGCCTTCACCTCTTTTGTGCAAATTGACTGGGAAACGCCATTAAAGTTAAATGAACTTCGAACAAAGAACAGAGAAGAAATAAAAAAAAGGAGAATAAACGAAAACTTTCCTTAAAAAAAAATATATCTAAAAATGTCGAACACCAAATCCACGTGAACACCAAATAAACAACAAAAAATGGGATAGTTAAAGGACAAACAAAACAAATTTAAAGCTCAAATTGAATTCCAGTTTAAACCCATCTCCTCAAACCCTCCAATCCTTCTTCAAATCAAGATCTATTCTAGACCTCCCTTGAAACCCTCTCTCGGGATGATTTCAGAATCACGAAGAATTTTCAATTTGATCCGGATGGCATGGGTTTGTACCCTTCGCCAAGTAATTAGACTTTGATTGATTCTCATGGGATATGAAACACTTTCATATCTCATTTCGATCTCCCACTAAATCCAAATCTCCACAGTAAATTTCAATTCAAAACTTTCCGAGACTGGTACCTAAATTCCAGTTCTCATTCCGAGATCGATACTTAAATTTCGATTCTCATCCGAATTGATATCTAAATTTCAATTCAAAATTTCTGAGAATGGTACCTAAATTCCAGTTCTCATTCCGAGATCGATACCTAAATTTCGATTCTCATCCGAATTGATACCTAAATTTCAATTCAAAATTTCTGAGACTGGTACCTAAATTCCAGTTCTCACTCCGAGATCGATACCTAAATTTCGATTCTCATCCGAATTGATACCTAAATTTCAATTCAAAATTTCCGAGACTGGTACCTAAATTCCAGTTCTCATTCCGAGATCGATACCTAAATTTCGATTCTCATTCGAATTGATAGCTAGATTTCAATTCAAAACTTTCCGAGACTGGTACCTAAATTCCAGTTCTCATTCCGAGATCGATACTTAAATTTCGATTCTCATCCGAATTGATGCCTAAATTTCAATTCAAAATTTCTGAGACTGGTACCTAAATTCCAGTTATCATTCCGAGATCGATACCTAAATTTCGATTCTCATCCTAATTGATACCTAAATTTCAATTCAAAATTTCTGAGACTGGTACCTAAATTCCAGTTCTCACTCCGAGATCGATACCTAAATTTCGATTCTCATCCGAATTGATACCTAAATTTCAATTCAAAATTTCGAGACTCGGTACCTAAATTCCAGTTCTCATTTCGAGATCGATACCTAAATTTCGATTCTCATCCGAATTGATACCTAAATTTCAATTCAAAATTTCCCAGACTGGTACCTAAATTCCAGTTCTCATTCCGAGATCGATACCTAAATTTCGATTCTCATTCGAATTGATACCTAAATTTCAATTCAAAACTTTCCGAGACTGGTACCTAAATTCCAGTTCTCATTCCGAGATCGATACCTAAATTTTGATTCTCATCCGAATTGATACCTAAATTTCAATTCAAAATTTCGAGATCGGTACCTAAATTCCAGTTCTCACTCCGAGATCGATACCTAAATTTCGATTCTCATCCGAATTGATACCTAAATTTCAATTCAAAATTTCTGAGACTGGTACCTAAATTCCAGTTCTAATTTTGAGATCGATAACTAAATTTCGATTCTCATCCGAATTGATACCTAAATTTTAATTCAAAATTTCCGAGACTGGTACCTAAATTCCAGTTCTCATTCCGAGATCGATACCTAAATTTTGATTCTCATTCGAATTGATACCTAAATTTCAATTCAAAACTTTCCGAGACTGGTACCTAAATTCCAGTTCTCATTCCGAGATCGATACTTAAATTTCGATTCTCATCTGAATTGATACGTAAATTTCAATTCTCAACTTTTGAGACTGGTACCTAAATTCCAGTCCTCTTCCTTCGAGGTCGGTACCTAAATTCCGACTCTCATTCGAGATCGATACCTAAATTTCGATTCTCTTTCGAATTGATACCTAAATTTCAATTCTAAACTTTTGAGACTGGTACCTAAATTCCAGCTCTCATTTTGAGACTAGTACCTAAATTCTAGTTCTCATTCCGAGATCAGTACCTAAATTCTGATTCTCATCCTTTTCGAGGTCGATACCTAAATTTCGACTCTCTTTCGAGATTGATACTTAAATTTCAATTCTCATCCCATTCGAAATTAGTACCTAAATTCTGATTCTCATCTTTTTCAATCGACACTTAAACTCTGATTCTCACTCCGAGGCTGGTACCTAAATTCCAGTTTTCTTTGCAATCCCGAGATTGGAACCTAGGTTTCAATTCTCATTTCAAATCTAAATTTCCTCAAATTAATTTTAAATCAAACTTCAATCTAAATTAAAAAATCAAAATCTAAAATTACACATCCAAACTTAAATTGAAACAAAATGAAATCTAAATCGAAATTCCTCCAGATCATGTGATTTGGATTACACCTCCTTTTCCTTTCCCCAGCGAGAGTTCAGGAATCTCCAGTTTCAGAGATATACTTGACACTCCCCAGCGGAAACTCTTTTACTTTGTCCTAAGTTTGTCACTTGGACATCTGTGTTGGTTTTGCTGATCGCTTCGATCAACGCCAATACGCGCGGTGTGCTCCATCAGCTCACCACACCTATTGGGGGTCCATTTGTTGACCTCATTTTTGATGAGGTCTTCTCTTCTTCTTTTTAGTACTTAGGATCTAGCCTTAGGCTTTTCCTTTGACTATCCTAGAGGACTAGAATTAGGACCCACCACTTAGAAATTCAAACCACTTCTTAACTCCCTGCAAACTCCACGAACTTGACTGTAGACCCCTAATCACCTAGAGGGTTGAAATCAAATGTGGAAGTTTAAAGGATGGGTTCCCATAGGACTCTTTGGCCTTAGGACTGCCCTGTGTGGCCTGGTCTGGTGAAGGGGCTGAGTTACACACACACTACACTAATACACTACATTTTCACACACCTCCTAAAACCACACCCATACCTAACTTGACCTCCTGACTCATGTAGGTGATTCACATGGATGGTCCTTAACCCTCGACCCTTGGCTAAGAGGGTTAGGAACAACATAGTGGATGCCTCAAATGAGTCCCTTCATGGCTCATGTGGGCTTGATATGGCTTCATGGCTCAACCAAAATGATTTTATTCCACTTACATTTACTCAATCTTCATTTTTCTAAATTTTCAATTTTTGACCCCCGGGACCCTACACCCGCCTAACCTACCCAAAACCCTTGAAACTACCCAAAATTTCAAAAAAATTTCAAATCACCCAAAATTCCCCAAAATCAATCCCAAACATTTCCACATCACTCAAATTGATCATCCATACCCAAAAATACCAAAAATTCCAAAAATACCTCCCAATACCCTCCAAATACCCAAAATGCCCCTCTTGACCCAAAAATCCAAAAATTCAGAAAATTTCCAGAAAATTCCAGAAAATTTCAAATATTCCCAATTTCATTTTGTTCAACTACACCATGGGACAATTTTGTAAATTTACCCTACGTTTGTCAAAACCCCCGATTTGACCCATTTTAACCCTAAGTGAACCCAATGTCAAACCAAACCTTCCCAATTGACCCAAATTCTGGTCCAATTCAATTCTAAACTTCAATTCAACATTCCCAACACCAATCTAGACCAAATCCAAGTCCAATTTGATTGACATTTGGATCCAATTTTACTTTTGGCCTTAAAGCCCAATTTGGACCTATGACCCAAACCTAACCTAAACTCACCCAATTCAACTCCAATTAACCCCAAATCTTTTCTATATCTTCCTTAGCATCCCCATAAACAAAACACTAACATGATTTGCCCAACATTTAGACCCAAACCCCACTCAAATTCAACCCAAAGCTAAAAGGCCCAATTCTGACCTAAACCCAAACCTAACCCAATGGCAAAGCCCAACCAAAGTCAAAACCTCTTTGAAACACTCCCATAAACATTTCTCAACATTAATTTTACATCAATTTCAACCCTAGCCCAACATTGGCCCAACTTGGCCCACTTTGACCTATATTGGCCCATTCACTAAAAGAGCCCAAATTCAACCCAATTCAAACCCAAATCACCCCCAATTTGCTTCAAGTCTCTCATGACACATCCATGAGCTAAACCCAACAATTATTTGGCCCAACCTCTTTACAAAATTCCCATCCATAAACTTATTTTTAAACTTAAAGGCCCACTTTCTTAAACCATTCTAAAAGCCCACTTCCACCAAATCCAAAAGCCCAAAAATTCATCTAAAGCCCACATGATATTTCTCTACATCATCCATTCAATTAAAATCATCCCTAAGTCATAAACCAATGATCAAATAATTCTAAATGAATCTTCATCCAAATTTTCACCAAAATATCCAAAATTCTTAAAACCCATTTTTATGAAATTGACCAAACTTTTTCCAAGCCAAATGTGAGCCATTGAGCCATGTACAAGCCACATGGAAGCCATGGAGACCACTTTCCACCTCACCAAGCCATTAATGGCAAGAAGAGGGGATTCTTTCCTAATCCTTCATTAAGCCCTTTTAACCATATTCATGTCACACTCTAAACCATGCTTAGCCACCTCACCATGGATGGAGACTTCACCACTCCAATCAAGCTGAACCAAATGACTTTCCCTCAGCCCACACCAGGTCATGGGAGGGTGAACCAAACCCATTTGCATGAGTTGACCAAAATAAGCTCAAAATACACTCTCCCCCATTCCATTTTAATCAAGCTTTTTACACATGTCAAACTCCAATTGACTTCACCAAATTCAACCCCTGACCCACCTGACCTTGAGGGTGACCCATGCCTGGCCGGCCAGCCACCAGGCCGCCGGAAAACACCATGGCCGAGAGCTCACATGTGAGCCAACTTTGGAATTCTCCCTTGCTGAGCTGCCCCATCCCTAGTGGCCATTGTAGCTGTTCTTCCCATGCCCAGAGCAGCTCATCCCAAGCCCTAACTCTCCCTGGGAGGCCCTCCACCCTCTCCTATTTAAACACTACCCCTTCTCGGCTATGGGAGGTGCTGAAACAAACCTTAAGGAAACTCTGCCAAAATCATTCCAGACTACTCCCCATACATAGATAACCTGATCCCCACTGAAATCCCCCTGCCATTTCCTCTCTGTGAGCTCAATTTCAGAGTTAAAATTCAAGCCCAAAATCAGGACACTTCTCCACAGTGAGCCAATCCCCAAATTGATTGGTCCTACACCTTCACCAGACCAAGAGAAGGTGTCCACCAGCAAAAGCCCCATCTCCAGGCCACCCAGTTGCTCCAGCTTCCAAGCTTTGTGATCGGCTGTGGTCGAAATCCTACCTAGGCAATTCACCAGACCGGGAGACTCCATCTGGAGCTTGCTGGGATCCAATTGAAGGTGAAACAACCCTCAGATCGAAGCCACACTTCTCTGAGCAAAGGTATGGCCTCACTCTTCTTCCCAAGCTTCTGAACATTCTCCATTTTCATTAAGTCAATTTCATGCCACATAAACTGTATAGATGTGTTTGTCTTCTCGAGATGAATCCATAGAGCATAAGAACGTTAAATTTGGTCAAGTATCGAGTGACATCTTAGGCCTAGAAGATGGACGGTTCTCTGGTTAGGAGGCTTGGGGACGATGAACGGATGCCGTTCATTCAATACACGCGCGGACGGACGGCTCAAATGGCGTCGGACCGGCAGATGATACGCGAACCGCGGGACCCGGAGCGTTGAGTTAGATGGCGGCGTCGAATGGGGGCGCGACACGTGGCCATTTGGAGATGTCGAGGATGACGCGGCGCCGACTCGGATAAATAGAAAATTAGGGATTTTTCCTATTTATTTAATTCCCTGTACTTGGAAAATTCATAACTTTGTGTAGGAAAATCATAAAAATAAAATAAAAATACCCTCTTGCTCAGTGAACAGAGGAGAATAATGTGGAAAAGAAATCATTTAATTACATCTTTTTGTCAGTTTGAAGGTGAATCTATATATGAATCGTGGGAATGATTTAAAGATCTCCTCAGGAAATGTCCACATCATTTGATACCAAATTGGTTAATAATCCAAGCTTTTTATAATGGATTAGTTTGATCACTTAGATCTATTATCGATGGTGCTGCAGGAGTATCACGGATGTCTAAACAGTTTACTGATGCTTATTCTTTAATATAAGAAATGGCTACTAATAATTTTCAATGGCCTTCTGAAAAGTTAAATGCTTAAAAGGTAGCCAATATTCATGAATATGATGCTTTTCTGATGTTACCAAATTAAGTTACTGTAATTTCAAGGAAGATAGACCAATTTGGAATGGATTTTTCTCAGCCAATTGCCATGATTGAAGAATATTCATTAAGTCAAATGGTTGATTCTCATACTTTACTAGAAACTTTAAATGTTATAAGTAAGCCTAATAACCCTTCTTCTAATTTTTATAACCCATGTTGGAAAAATCATCCAAACTTTAATTAGAATACCAATAATCAGGGTGGTATTAATCAGAAATGGGGAAACAACCAAGTAACCCCATTAGGAAACTGGAACAACTAAGGGAATAATAATTATAGACCAACCTATCCTCCAGATTATAACAATGCTTCACAATTTAAGGAGAAGAAGTTGTCTATTGAAGAAGTGGTGTCACAAATGGGAAATCAATTACAAATTCAAGAAGCTATAATAAGAAATATTGAATATCAGTTGGGACAAATTGCCAAAAAATTAAGTAATAGATCCTAGGGTATGCTTCCGAGTAATACTGAATTAAATCTAAGAGATAAAAATAAAGAGCATGTAAAAGCAATTCAACTGAGAAGTGGAAGAGAGTTGGAAGGTAGAGTTCAAAAAGAAATTGAAGTAAAGAAAGAAGAGATTGAAGAACCAAAAGAGGACGCTCAGAAAGGTTTGGAAAGACTTATTTCTCTACTTAAGCAAGATTTGGAAAAATCACAACCTCCATTTCCTCAATGTTTTCATCAGCAAAAATTGGATAAATAATTTTCAAATTTCTTGGAAATATTTAAGAAGCTAACAATCAATATTCCATTTGCTGAAGCCTTAGAACAGATGCCAAGCTATGTGAAATTTATGAAGAATATTCTCAAAAAAAAGGAAGCTTGAAGATAATGAGACAGCTGAACTTAGTGAGGAGTGCAGTGCAATAATTAAAAAGAAGCTTCTTAAAAAGCATAAAGATCCGGGAAGTTTTGCAATTCCATGTGCAATTGGAGATAGATTTTATGGAAAAGCTTTATGTGATTTGGGTGTAAGCATTAATCTTATGCCTCTGTCAATATTTAAAAGATTGGGATTAGGAGAAATAACTCCAACTAGTCTAACTCTACAATTAGCAGATCGTACGAGCACATATCCTAAAGGAGTTATATAAGATGTTTTGGTAAAAGTGGATCAATTTATCTTTCCTGTTGATTTCATTGTGCTAGATATGAAGGAAGATAAAGAGATACCCATAATTTTAGGAAAAACTTTCCTAGCCACATGAAGAGCAATGATAGATGTGAAAAAAGGGGAATTAATAATAAGGGTTAATGATCAGACTGTTACCTTCAACATTTCAAAATCTATGAAATATCCTACAAGAGGTAAAGATGATGAATTTTATATGATGGATGTTATCAAGTATTTGAATGAATGTCATTTCAAATGAGCTAACGAAGAGAAATATGAATGAGAAGAATTAGAACATCAACAATAAGAGGAGTTACATCATTCTGAAGATTTTAATGAGGAAGATATAAATTATATTCAAGAAAATTTTGAACTCCTTGACATGAGTGAAAAAGATGAATCTTTTGGTCCATCAATTAAAAAACCTCTTAAACTTGAGTTAAAGAAGCTTCCTGATCATTTGAAGTATATTTTTCTAGGTGAGTCCTAAACTTTGCCAGTGATAATTTCCTCTCAATTAAGTAAAATAGAAGACGGGAGTTTTTGTTTGAAGTTTTAAAGAAGTACAAGAATGCCTTTGGATGTATGATAGCTGATATTGAAGGAATCAGTCCTTCAATTTGTATGCATAGAATCCTTATGGAAGATAATTGTAAACATAGGGTTGAACCTCAAAGGAGATTAGATCTGATTATGAAAGATGTTGTTAAGAAATAAATTTTAAAATAGTTGGATCCTGGGATTATATACCCTATTTCAGTTAGTGCATGGGTGAGTCCTATTCACTGTGTCCCTAAGAAAGGAGGAGTAACTGTGACTGTTAATGAGAAGAATGAGAATATACCAACAAGGCAAGTTACACGGTGTCAGATATGCAGTGATTATAGAAAATTAAATCTTGCTACAAGGAAAGATTATTTTCCACTCCTATTTCTAGATCAGAAGTTGGATAGACTAGCTCGACATAAATACTTTTGTTTTCTAGATGGATATATTGGGTACCACCAAATTCAAATTTCTCCTGATAATCAAGAGAAAACAACGTTTACCAGTCCTTATGGTACGTTTGCATTCAAAAGAATGTCTTTTGGTTTATTTAATGCCCCGACTACATTTCAGAGATGTATGATGGTTATTCTCTGTGATTTAATTTAAAAAGGGATTGAAATTTTTATGGACTACTTTTGAGTGTTTTGAAGTTCATTTGAATCATATTTAGAACATTTATCTAAAGTTTTAAAACACTGTGAAGAAACAAATTTGGTGCTTAATTGGGAAAATGTCAATTTATGGTAGTAGGAGGAATTGTATTAGGATATAGAATATCAAAAAAAGTTTTAGAGGCAGATCTTGCAAAAACTCAATTTATCTCTAATTTACCTTGTCCAAAAAATGTAAAGGGAATTAGAAGTTTTCTGGGACATGTTGGATTCTATAGACGTTACATTAAAGACTTTTCAAAAATTTCAAAACCCTTATGCCATTTATTGGAAAAGGATATAATTTTTTATTTTGATGATGAATACCTAAAAGCTTTTAAAATATTAAAAGAAAAATTAATCATTGCACCTATTATAATTTCACCAAATTGGGAAAAACCTTTTGAATTAATGTGTGATGCTAGTGATTATGCTATTGGTGTTGTTCAGGGTCAAAAATATGATAAAATTTTCAAAGTATTTTACTATGCTCGTAAAACTCTTAATGAAGCTCAAATTAACTATACCACTACTGAGAAAGAGTTATTAGCTATGGCATTTGATTTTCATAAATTTCGATCATAATGAATTTGATTTTGAGATAGTAGATAGGAAGGGTATTGATAATCAAATTGTTGATCATCTATCCAAGCTTAAAACTGAAAAATCTTTTATTGATACTGAAGAAATTAATGAACATTTTCCTAATGAAAAATTGTGCACTATTAATGAATGGCAAATTCCATGGTAAGCCGACATTGTAAACTTTATTGTAAGTGATACTATACCATATGGTTTGACATACTAGAAAAAGAAGAAGTTTTTATCTGATGCTAAAACTTATTTTTGGGATGACCAGGTTTTATATAAACAAGGAAAGGATCTGATCACTCGAAGATGTGTGCCTTTAGAAGAAAAGTTATGAAATTATTCAAAAATTTCATAATTCTAATTATGAGGGGACATTTTGGATTTGATAGAACTGCTTATAGAATTTTATAATGTGAATTTTATTGGCCTACAATTTTTAAAGATGTTAAAGCACATTAAAAATTGTGATCGATATCAGTGTGTAGGCAATATTTTTAGATGAAACGAGATGCCCCAAAATTATATGTTAGAAGTTGAAATATTTGATGTTTGGGGATTAGATTTCATGGTACCATTTACACCATCTTTCGTTAAGATCTATATTTTAATAACAGTAGACAATGTATCCAAAAGGATTGAAGCTGCTGCATTACCTTAATGTAATGCTCAATGTGTTGCAAAGTTTTTAGAAAGAATATATTTTACAGATTTAGAATACCAAGAGTAATCATGACAGTTGGGGGAAGTTATTTTAGAAATGCAGTTATGGAGAAGTTAGTAAGGAAATATCATATTAACCATCACATTGCTACTGCTTATCATCCGTAGATAAGTGGTTTGGTTAAATTATCAAATCTTGAAATTAAAAGAATGCAAGAAAAGACTGTTAATCCAAACAAAAAGGATTGATCAATCAAACTGGATTATGCTTTGTGGGCTTATAAAACTGCTCACAGAACTCCTATACGGATGTCCCCATATAAGCTAATTTTTAGAAAAGCTTGTCATTTGCCTGTTGAACTTGAGCATAATATTGGGCTATTAAAGAGTTTAATTATAATTTAAAGGATGTTACTAAGAACAGATTATTGCAATTAAATGAGCTTGAAGAGATAAGACATGAATCTTATGAAAATGTATCGGCATATTTTTAGGTTTGTGTGTTGTATTTTGAAAAGGGGTCGCCTACAGAAATTATCGGTGAATTTTAAATTTTAAATTTAAATTTAAATATATAATATATATAGTTTTAGAAATACGCATTTGATTTTGAAAATAACTTTAAGTTTGAAAATTTGAAGATATGAAATCAAACTGATCTCACATCCCAAATAGTTTATATAAACGAGCTCCGCATCATAAACCGTGTATCTATCTCAAAGAATGACACACTACTTGATGATGGGGCTCGATTAAATAAACTAGAAGATTTGTGACATCTGATTGGTCTGCGAACCAATTTTATAAGCCGACAAGTTCCCCTATTTAATATAAAGGAATTAAATAGGGTTTATATTACCTGGGTTCTTAAAGTTCCCTATAAGGGCAAGCCCCTATAGTTAATTTCATCTTAAATGACAGGAATTACTTAAGAAAACTCTCGATAATGATCAGTGGTTTTGCTTCTCAAGAATTTCAAAGTTTAAGGTTTTCAAAGGATTGAATTTTGGAGATTTCAATAGGGGTGGATCAAAATTGGAACAATTAATTTTAGGATTCCAAAGGAAGAGAAGTAGGAGAAGTTGAGGATCCAAGAAGAATCTTGACAACTTTCCAAACTATCCTATCATTTGGCTTCAATTTAAGGGTTTATTTAATGTTGTAATCGTGCCAATTTTAGTTAATTAGGACTTAATTTATATGACATGATCATACAAATAGCCTAGAAGATGTGAGGGTTTGTGTCTTACCAAAAGACTACCTCAGAGTCCTAAGACCGGTTAGGGCTTGATTTGCATAACATGATTATGCAAATGCCTAATGAAAAGTTAAGGATTTATGTTGCACTAGGAAAACTACCTCGAAATCCTATGGCTTGGTTATTTAATGCTAAAGAAGGGTCTAGCTGAAGTAGACTTATGTTTTGTTAACGACGATGCCCGTGCTGCCCCCTATGCTCTAAGCTCGTTGTCATTGCAGAGGTTTAGTTTTAGAAAGTGAAAATTAAGAGACGAGAGAAGTGTTTAGTTTAAAAAAGTCTTAAAGTTCAGGTGATTTAATATTTTGTTAGGGGAATCTTAAAGTTGATTACAACAACACCGGTTAAGATCCCACGATTCCATCATTCCGGCACCGTTATTTTTATCGGATTCGCTTAGTCTAGATGAATTTGCTAAACTCAGCTGAATGAGTTGCACACTTTCATTTAGGCCGTGGGAAATCTCGTTAGCAACACGTAGGTTACATCATCCGAGGTATTCCCGATCATCCAACAAGACGTTTTAATTTAATTATAATTGTGGTTTTGTTGTTCTGTTTGTGATTAAATTTTGAGTTGTTTTATATTTTGAATGTTGTGGCGGTGAATTTTATCTTGTTGTGATTTTTAATTTAGTTTTGGGTTTTAGTTTTGTGGCTACCCTAAAGGTTTTAGTTTTCATCCAGGGTGTCAATCTTGTTTAATATGCAAGAAAAGTAAAGTGCAGTACAGGTAAGTAAATTGCAATAAAATAAAAGCGTACCTAGAGGGTCTTCCCGTCATTCTAAGATACACATAAAACACATGTTAAAGCATTTATATATTTGCAACAAGTACCTAGGTAAAGCTAAGGAAAAGTTCTGTTTGTCTACCAAAATCCTAATCCAATTGCTAGTCAATCCCTATGACGTCTAGGTTCTTTTGTTTTTTGTGGATGATTTTCTTCACCAAAGAACAATTAAGTTCAATTTGTTCATCTAAAACACCCCATCATATTGAGAAAATGCTTAGGAAGAGTCCTAAACATATTTTCAAAACTTCTGAGATTATTTTGATTCCAAATGAATTTTATTGTACTGGTGAATTAATCATCCAAATTTTAGTTGAGTTCTGTCTCTTGCTCAGTGAACATGGACATTTGATTGTTCGATGAGAAAAGTTACATTTCATTTAATGTTTCATTTAAGAGTTATGATAAAGGAAGCCTTTAGGAGGCAAATCAGTTTGTTAAAGAATTTAACCGCTTTAATTTAAAGTTGAATTGATGATTTGGGATAGTTTAATTTAGTTTCAAAATTCAAGTTAATTTTCTCTTAAGTGTTTTAAATTGTTTGATTTGAATGATGTGTTTAGATTATTCAATTTAATTAAACTTTTAATGATTTAAATTTAATTTAACTTAATTGTAACACTTTAGGTCAATTTTAATTGGTTTGATTTTTTTATGTTTTTAATTATGAACTGTCTTAAGGTTGAATTTCTTTAATGTTTCAAATTTGTTTTAGATTTGTTTTTTTTAAGTGATTTCAAATTAATTTTAATGTTTTAAATTTATTTCAATTTGATTATCAAATCACTTAATGTTTTAAGCTTTTAATTTAATTAAGTTTTATCTTCCTTTTAATTATTTAATTATTAATTTCAATTATCATTTTTGAGTTTGATTAAGAGTTGAATATTATTAAAGTGATTCATTTAGGGATTTTAAATTAAAGAATTGATATCTTCTGAAATCATACCCCTAATCTTAATAATCCAAATTTTAACTTATTCTTCCAAAATTTTAATTATTTAATTAATTAAAGTTTACTTTAAATATTTTTAAGATAATTAATGGGTTTCTACCCCTTAATTCCCTAGGTTTCAATCATCTAATGAAAATTTTAAAATCAGATATTTTACCCTCCTCTTGATTAAACCTAAATATTAATTAGGGTTAAAATTCTATAATTACATTTATGTCCTTTTAAGCATGTTCATTTCATAACTCATCAAATTAAGCTCAAATGAACTTAAAATTTTTATATCACTTCATTCACATGTCAATTAAGACATTAAAGGAGAAAATGTGATTTTTCTGAATCTAATTTTATTTATATATTTATTTTTATGAAAAATATGGGTTTTCAATAAAAATTCAACAACATGACCAAGTTAAGGTTTCTATCCTTAAGAAAATTATGGGATATTCCTATTAACCAGATGACCATTTAGACAAATTTTGGTGATTTTTTGAATTATATTTTATTTATTATAATTATTTTGATTTTTGGAGTGTTAATTAATTATAAAATAAAATTAAAGTTGAAAAATGGATTTTATATTTTTCATAAATCTCTCTGACCTTAAGGAGTTAGAAGAAGAAAATTTTATATTTTTTTGATTTTTTCGTGATTTATTAGAATTAATTTAGTGAAAAGGTTCGAAAATTCATTTTTTAAATATAAAAAATTATCTTAAGCAATTTAAATTCAATATCATAACCTAGAGACTTAGGAAAATTATTTGGATTGTTCCTATGTGATTAAGAGTCAAAATGTGACATTTTTATGATTTTTAATATTTTTATGATTTTATTATTTTTAAATTATTAAAATATTAAAATATAGGGAAAAATGAAAATTTTTAGAAAATTCCAATTTTAATTTTCTTAGACTCCTCTGATATAAGAGAAGTCCCAAAATCAATTTGGTGAATTTTTGAGATGTACTTTGGGTTTTATGAATTTTTAAAATTTAATAATGATCATGACACTTAAATAATTCATTTAGTAGGGCTAATCATTTTCTATTGATTTCAAATTTTTATGTGAGACTCCTCTGACCCTAAAGTTCAGTGGAGAATTGTTTCCAAGTGGTTTTGATGTGTGGTTAGTCCAAATTTACTAAAATTCACTTTTGGGTGTTTAGACCAATTAGGGTTATTCTTGAGGAATTAAACCAAACCAAAATTTTTCTACTGTCCTCTGGTCATAAGATACCTCTCTAAATTTTTCTAGAATTTTCTAAGCAACAGGCTAATTATTGGAATTAAAATGGTAAAACAAACACATAAACTTAGAAAATTAATATCTTGCCACAGAGATGGTCTTTGGCCTTAGAAAATTCAAGGAATGTTTCCAAGAACAGAGGCTACAAAAACTTTATTGTCTCAAGCCATGGAGAATTGTATAAATGCAAGGAGAATTAAAATACTGAAATAAGCAAATAATTAATTAAAAATAAAATACTCATCAAAATAACTTAATTCTTTTTTCATATTTTTCTCCTCTGTTCACTGAGTAAGAGAGTATTTGTATTTTATTTTTGTGATTTTTCTATACAAAGATAAGCATTTTTAAAGTTCTGGGTATTTAAATAAATAAAAAATACCCTTAATTTCCTACTTATCCACGCGGCGCCGACTCAACCTCGACAGCTCTGAAAGGCCACGCGTCGCTTTGCCATTCGACACCGCCATCTGACTCAGCACTCCGAAGGCCCGCAGTTCTGTTTCGTCTGTTCGTCCAACGCAATCTCAACCGTCCATTTGATTCACGTGTGATCCGACGGCTGTTGGTCATCGTCTCCGTCTGGTGTGTCCCGAGAGTCGTCCATCTTCTAGGTTTAAGATCTCGCTCGATACTCAACCAAATTAAACGTTCTTATGCTCTATGGATTCATCTCGACAAGATGAATCCATCTATATAGATATGATGCATTAAAATTAAGCCAAAAAAAATGGAGAATCCATAGAAACTCAGGGAAAGAAGAGGTCAGTACATTTGCTCTGAGAAGTGAAGCTTCAATCAAAGAGTTGTGGCACCTTTGATTGAACTGAAGGAAGCTCCAGATGAAGTCTCTGGCTCTCATGAATTGTCTAGGTATGAAAGTGACCAAGGCCGATTTCAAGCTTTGGACTCTAGAACAATTGGGTGGCCTGGTGAGGGGACTTTTGCTGGAAAACTTCTCCTCTTAGTCTGGTGAAGGTGTAGGGTCATTCTATTTAAGGATTGACTCATTATGGTGAAGTGTCCTGATTTTAGGATTGAAATTAAGCTCATAGAGAGGAAATTAGGGCTGGATTTCAATGGGGATCAAGTGTTCTATACTAGGAGGAGGGTCTTGAGCAATTTTGGTAGAGTTTCTGTATGTTTTTGTTCAACACTCTTTTTTGGCCGAGAGGGAGTGGCGTTTAAATAGAGCTGGCTGGACGGCCTCCCAGGGGGAGTTAGGGCTTGGGATCAGCTGCTCTATGCAAGGGAAGAACAACCATGGAGTTCAATTGAGTTAGGAAAACTCAGCAAGGTGGAATTTGGAATTTGAAAAAAAAATGTGCTCACAGGTGTGGTGTTTTCCGGCAGCCCAGGTGGTGGTCCGGCTAGGCATGGGTCACCATCTGACTCAGTGAGGTCAGGGGTTGAGTTTGGTGCAAACAATGGGGGTTGGCCATGTGTAAATGGTTTGATTGAAGTGTAATGGGGGGAAGCTAATGTTGGATTCAATTTGGTCAAATGCATGGATTAGGCTAGATGCACCTCCCCAAGGCTGGTTTGGGCTGAAGAGAAAGTCATTTAGGTCAGCTTGATTAGTGGGGTCAAGTCACAATCCAAGTACAATTAGGCTTAAGCAAGATTAGGGGATACATGGGAATGTTTAATCACTCCTAAGGGAATCATTATAGGGCTTCCTTCTTTTTCCATTTAGGGAGTGGTGATAAGTCAAAGCTCTCATGGCTCTCATGTGGCTTATGCATGGCTCCAAGGACTCCATTTGGCTTAGGGATGGCTTGGCTCAATTGCATGAGAAAGGGATTTTGGGATTTTGGCATTTTGGGGGAAATTTGGATGAAGCTTGATTTTGAATGATTTGATTATTGATTTAGGACTTAGGGATGATTTCAATTAAAAGGATGAAGATGGGAAGAAATGTCATGTGGACTTTGGATAGATTTTGGGCTTTTGGATTTGGTGAGAGATGGGCTTTTAAAATGGTTTAAGGAAGTAGGCTTTTAAGTTTTAAAATGAATTAGTGGATGGAAATTTTGTGAAGTGTTATTCTAAATGAATGTTGCATTTGGTTTAGGGTTGTGCCATGAAAGGTTTGAAACAAGTTTGGGGTGATTTTGAGTTGAATTGGATTTAATTTGGGGCTTTTAGTAATAGGGTCAAAGTGGACCAAATTGGGCTAACTTGGGCTAAGGTTGGGTTAAAGTTTTTTTTTATGTAAAATTAATGTTGAAAATTGTTTATGGGGGTGTGACAAAGAGTTTTCAATTTTGGTTGGGTTTTGATTTTGGGATTTGGGCTAGGTTTTTGTTCATGATGAGTTTAGGCCAAATTGGGGATTTTGGGTTTGGGTTAAGCTTGGGTGGAGTTTGGGACCAAATTTGGGGCAAATTAAGTCAGATTTTTGTTTGTGGGGACGTTTAGAAGATTTCAAAACAAATTTGGGGAAAGTTGGGTGACATTTGGCTTGAATTTAGGGTGGATTGGGTTAATTGGCCATTTTGGGCCTTAAGGGCCCATTTGGAACTTTTTATCAAATTGGATTAAATTAACAAAATTGGGATTTGTAACAGTTGAACATAATGAAATTGGGAATATTTGGGATTTTCTTGAATTTTTTTGAGATTTTTTTTATTTTTTTGGATTTTTGGGTCAAAAAGGGTATTTTGGGTATTTTGACTGTATTGAGGGGTATTTTTGGAAATTTTGTTATATTTAGACATGGATGATCAATTTGAGTGGTGGGAAATGTTTAGGATTGATTTTTAGGAATTTTGGATAATTTAGGAAATTTGGCAAATTTTGGGCAATTTCAAGAGCATTTCGTAGGTTTGGTGGGTTTAGGGCCACGGGGGGCAAAAATTTAAATTTGGGAAAAATGAAGATTGATTGAATGTGAATAAAATGGGACCATTTTTGTTGAGCCATGAAGCCATATTAAGCTCACAAGAGCCATGAGAGGACTCATTTTAGACACTCAACATGTTGTTCCTAACCCTCTTAGCCAGGGGCTTAGGGGATAAGGTCCATCCATATGAGTTACCTACATGAGTGAGGGAGTTGAATTAGGTGAGAGTGTGGTTTTAGGGTTTAGAATGTGTGTGAGAGTGAGGTGTGTGCAAGCTTGCCCTCACCAAGACCAGGCCATCCAGGGTGATCCTATGGCCAAAGAATCCTATAGGGGACTCCTCCTTTAAACCTCCACATATTGATTTCAACCCTCCAAGTGACCTGGGGGTTTACAATCAAAATTGCGGGTTTTGAAGGGAGTCAAGAAGTGTCTGAATTTCTAAGTGGTGGGTCCCATTTCTAGTCCTATAGGATAGTCGAATGGAAAACCTATGGCTAGATCCTATGTACTGAGTAGAGAGATCAGACCTCACCAAAAATGAGGTCAATAAATGGACCCCCAATGGATGTGGTGTACTAACCAAGCACACCGCGCGTATTGGCGTTGACTGAAGAAATAAACTAAGCCAACACTAATATTCGAGTGATAAACTCAGAACAAAGTGTAAGAAATTTCCACTGGGGAGTATCAGTTAAATCTTCAAGACTGAAGATTTCAGAACTCTCGCTGGGATTAAGAGGTGAATTTTCGATTTAAGAGTTGCAAATGCAAAGTTCAAATTTCAAATTTCAAATTTGGATTTGATTTACTTTACTTTTCTTTCGACTTCAATTTCAATTTGATTTTGATTTCAATTTTAATTTCAATTTCAATTTCAATTTTGATTTTATGCAGAGAAAAGAGTAGGGCTAAGGCCCACCCGAATACATTTGTATGCTGAGAAGGAAGCAGGACTGAACCTATTCCATATGTGTATGCTGAGAAGGATTAGGACTGAGCCTATCCCAAATGTGTATGCTGAGAAAGATTAGAACTGAGCCTATCCCAAATGTTGAGTATGAGTAGGACAAAGCCTATCCGAAATGCAGAGTGCTTTAATTCAATTTCTTGCTGAGAGTATCAAAGTTTGAGATTGTTGGGAAAGGAGCAGGACTATACCTATCCTGAGTACTGAGAATTGCTGAGAAGGGAGTAGGATGGAAGCCTATCCCGAGTGCTAAGAATTTCTTAGAAGGGAGTAGGGTGAAAGCCTCTCCCGAGTGCTGAGAATTTCTTAGAAGGGAGTAGGGCGAAAGCATATCCCGAGTGCTGAGAACTGCTGACATTCTGTGAATTCAGAGATATTGAAGAGTTTTGCTGACTTATGCTGAGACTGAAGAATTTTGTTAAAATTTATTTATGGAGAGATTGAGAGAAATTTTGCTGAGGGCCATGGGGAATTTTTGCTGAGATTCAGTTTATGCAGTGATTGTGAAAAATTTTGTTGATGTTTGATTTATGCTGTGACTATGAAGAATTTTGCTGAGATTTGGCTTATGCTGAGATTTGAGAAAGATTTTGCTAATATTTGGGAATGCAAAGATTTACAGGAATTTATGAAGGCAGAGACTGGAGAATTTTGCTGAGATTCATGGATGCAGAGATTGCAAAAATATTTTGTAAAGTGCAGAGAATGTTTATAGAAGTTCATGCAGTGCTGAATTTTATGGAGATGCTTATGAAGAGATTTTTTTGAGAATTTATGAGGTGCAGAGTTTTTTTTTCTTCTTCAAATGTTGACTTTCATTTTTTTTGATGCTGAGTTTTGTTTAGTTGCATTTATTTTAAGATATGGACCTAGTTTTAGATAAGTGCGGCATCAGTGCTTCGTAGGAAAAGAATTTAACATCACGATGCGCAGTACTTCTGAGGGTATCATCCACTGATTGAAAGCAACTGTAGATAATAACTCACTCTTTAAGTTGCTATCAAAATTTATATTCTTTCAAGCACCTATAAAGATGTGTTATCTCTAAGGACATCACAGTTGAGGAGGCTGCAACTCCATAGCTTTGTTCGTAGCAGTTGTCATTTGATTTTGTCACCAATTTTGTAAAGGGTGTTCACACTGTCTTCGAGAAATTACTATGACGTTCTTTGAACTGACATTGAAGTTGTATTTGTTGGGCACTGAAGGATATGACGTCAGGGTTAAATTTCCATTAACTGCTAATATCATTGTCATTTATTTAAATCTTCCTTCTTGGGCATAAGAAAATCCCAAAATTTCTGTTCATGTGACTGAAATATTTTTCTTTGTCCAAAGATATTTCTGAGCCAGTTATTGACCGTCCAAAAGACATAAATTCACTTGACTCTTTTCAAAGCATAATATCGGAGGAAACTTCTTGAGGTAGCTTTTCATATTTTATTAGTCAGGGAAGGATTAAGACACCAATTTTTTATTATATGCTTGCCTCAAGCTTCTTCTCAGGAAGCCTTTTTCTTTTATTTCCTATTTTCTTATTTTTCTTTTCTTTTTAACCCTTTTTTTTATTAAGGATTACTATATCTAGTGGAGCACATGTTAAAGATTTTGAATGCCTGAATTAGGGTACCAATTTTTGATTTTGTGCTCAACTCAAGCTTCTTCTCAGGAACACACCATTTTTTTTTCTCCTTTTATTTTCTGAGAATTTTTGTATCTGGTAAGACATATTTCTATTAAAGATTTTGAATATCGAAACTCCCTTAATTAATAATTCTGAAATGTTCCTCAATGCGAATCCTGAGATATTATAACTTATTTGAAAGTCCGGACCCAGCCACATGGCAGAAAATTAAAAGGCTCGTGATATCTCGAGTCAATTACTCATATTTCAACAACACTACTTCATTTTAGAATGTACTTAGGACCCATTCCAAATTCCTTAAAGTAAATGACTCAGTTATTAGAGAATTAATTTCATTCTTCCCCAAAGACATAGTCTGAGCAAAATATCCAAATTTATGCTTTTCCAAATATAGAGCAATTCTGGACAAAAACAAACTCCATTTCTTTCATTCATTGCAGTGGGAGGGATGGGACAGACTAACATCGATTCTGCTAATGTCCCTTTTACATTGATTGTAGTAATAAAAAGATAAACCCTACATTCTCCCAATGGAGAGGTCTTGAAATTTTCCTTCTAGCTTGTACTGAAACTGTCTGGATCTGGTTCGTTCTTTTCCTTTGTTTCCTTTGAAGCTTTCACTTGCACCGTGTCATTCGACATTAGCTGTGTAGGAATCAATTGGAACAGCTGGATCAACCGAAATCATATTAATAAAACCTTTTTCAGGATCTCCCAAATATTCTTTCTGGATCGTTATGTTCCCCGTCTTAAAGTTCTTCTCGAGCCATTCTTTGAAGCTGATGTAATTCTCTTTTCTGTGCCCAAGCAGTCTGTGATATGGGCAATATCTAGGGTGATCCTTTTTATCAACCTCATCTGGCTTCTTTGGCTCAGGCAATCTAAACTCAGGCTTCTTAATCAAGTTCTAAAACATCTTTGCCACTGCCTCATCTTTGAAAGAGTATACTCTGCATAGTTTCTTGGCCGTAGATGGACCCTGTCTTCCATCCATCCGAAGAAACCACTGTTGAGATAACTGCTGACAGTACTATTGTTGAGGTTGTTCAATCTGGATCTGCATTGGTTTTTTACCTTTGCCCACCACTGCCATTGTCTCAGACTGCTCAAATGTCTTGACCAGCTCTAGCTTTTCAGACTTTTCTAGAAAGCCCAACTGTTTGGCTTCCTCTTGCAAACTTCCAGCTTTGTAAAGTAGTTTCTCGAACGTTTTAATTGTGAATCCTTTGAGGAGAAATGCAACTGGTCCATTGATGCCCTTTAAGAGAATTTCAACTGCATGTTGCTCCTGGAGTTGTGGCTCACACTTCAGGCTCAAATTTCTTCATCGCAAAATGTAGTCTGCCAATGTTTCGGTTGGCTTCTCTCGCTCCACCACAAGATCACCGACGGTGATATGGTGTCGAGCTCCAGGAAACCGCTTAACAAAGAGGTTTTCCAATTCTACAAACGTTTTGACAGAACCATTTAGCAGCTCTGCGTACCAGTCGAATGCAACCCCCGAAAGGCTGTTCACAAATTGACGACACAATAATGCATCGCTACTCCCCGCGTTGCAACAACTTTCTCGGAAGTGTGCAACATGTTGTCGGGGGTACCCGGTACCATCAAAAATCTTGAACTGAGGTGATACGAAACCTCCGGGATATTGGACAACATCAAACTCTTCATGGTATGGTCTACTCTTCAGAATCGATGTTCGTTCTTTAGACTGAGCCAGGGCTTCTCTCACCTGCTATTCCACCATTTGCTTAATGTCTTTTTCTGGTACTGGAGCCTGAACTGAATTCCTCTTCTGTTGTACATTGACGGTGAACTCCCTTCTTTCATCTGTAACATTAATAGTCTCTAGTTGGTTTGTTTCTAAAGGTGTCATTCGCGGTGATTGTGACTTTCCTTGAATTGTGGCCATAACAGCCATCACTTCTTCTAGTTGCTTCTTTAAATGGTTGATATGTTCATCTCGTTGTTGAATGGCCCTTTGCTAATCCTCTGCGACGTTCTCTTCACCAAAAGGAGGAGTTTCGCTCGCAGATAATGTGGCTCGGGTCTCGACGATGTCGATTTCTGTGAATTCACCTTTCATGGAATCTACTAGTTCATAATCTTCCTCATCAATAACTTTGTTCTGATCTTTAGACAGTTGTGCAATGTCAGCTCAAAGCATTTCCACAGCCTCCTCAATTGACTTTCCTTTGATGACTTTAAGGTCAACTGGAGATTTTCGAGAAACATCACTTATTTCCCCGAGCACCGGTGTCATCGCGTAGAAGTCAATTGAATCATCTAAAATCATATTTACGGAACCTTTTTCAGGTTCTTTTAAATATTAATCCAGGATCACCACCTTTCCACTTCTGAAATTCTCCTCAAGCCAATCTTTGAAGCTGAAGCAGTTTTCAATAGTATGGCCGAGCAACCAGTGGTATGGGCAGTACATCGGGTGATCTTCCTTGCCAGCCTCCTCTGGATTTTTTGGCTCTGGCAGTCTGATTTCTAAACTTAGAAGTAAGTCATGGAATATCTTCGACACTGGCTCTTCCTTGAACGGGTATACCTTGTTTAATCGTTGACTCATTGTTTCTCTATCCGCAAGAGACAGTCTTCTTTTCTGTGCCTTTGTCAGTTGCATGGGCTTTGAATTGGACCCAATATTGAATCTGGAAAATGGTAGGTCATAAATGCTGGCTGACTTTTCCTCATGTAGAATCTTTTCTCGTTTAGTTTGTGGAGCGACTGGTACAGCGGTGGTGAATCCAACAGTAAGAGCAGACACAACTCCAGGAGCAATCCTAATATTTTCAGCAGCAAACCTTACAGCAAAAGAAGAATTCATTCCAAACGACATTCTTTCTAGAGGGGAGAATTTCGTAACAGTCTTCAAGTTGAACTCCACAACAGGCTTAAAAAACTTTCTAATTTCAGACTTCATCATTGTGACAACCACATCTCCGAACATTGCTACAACATTGTCGAATCCTTGTCCAAACCTAATGACTGCCAGATCGGGCAACTCGTCTCTATTGATAGTGAATTCTTCTCCGGTGGCGAAAGAGAAGATCAACTTTGGTGAAGACATTGGCCCTGTCGCTTAAAGAATTTCCACAAGTCAGTGACATCCAGTGTCTTGCAGTTTCAGTGAAAGTACTGAAGTTAACGCACTTGTCTTACAAACTGGACATCTTTCTAAATTTATTTATGTAAAATTTTATTTCAAATTTTGTGTATTGTTTATTAGTGCACTTGCTATGTTTTGAGAAGTTTTATTTTGCTTTTAAAATTTTAAAGAAATTTTGTTTTAGTTGAAATTTAAATGGAATGTTGTGAGAGCGAGCTTTATGTTTAACTTGTTTACAAAAAAATAAGTCGAACTCAAAGAGGAATGAAGAGTAGGACCTGGATTGAAATTTGTGGGGGATTGATTTTGCATTGAATTTACTTCGATAGACCAATCATAACCCACCACATCTATTGGGGGTCTACCTTGCCTCTTCGGGGAGGTGGGAGGATTCCAGAAGCTCTCTGTTTAGGGATGTCTAAATAGTGGCTCCAGAATCCAAGAAGGAGTTAACTATACTCGCTCAACACAGAAATGAGTGAGATATGCAAACGGAAAGAATGGTAGTTTGGTCCACTAGGGGCATGGACTCGCTACCGACTTATGAAAGAAAAACCATCTGAGCAAGATGGAGAGAGGAACTAATCCCCAGCGGAGTCGCCAGAAATTGTCAGCATATTTTTAGGTTTGTGTATTGTATTTTGATAAGGGGTCGCCTACAGAAATTGTCTGCGAATTTTAAATTTTAAATTTAAATTTAAATATATATATATATAGTTTTAGAAAGAAGCATTTGATTTTGAAAATAACTTTAAGTTTGAAAATTTTAAGATATGAAATCAAACCGATCTCACATCCCAAATAGTTTATATAAATGAGCACCGCTTCACAAACCGTGTATCTATCCCGAAAAATAGACACACTGCTTGATGATGGGGCTCGATTAAATAAACTAGAAGATTTGTGACATCTGTTTGGTCTGCGAACCAATTTTATAAGCCGGCAAGTTCCCCTGTTTACTATAAAGGAATTAAATAGGGTTTATATTACCTGGGTTCTTAAAGTTCCCTATAAGGGCAAGCCCCTCTGTTAATTCATCTTAAACGACTGGAATTACCTAAGAAAACTCTTGATAATGATCAGTTGTTTTGCTTATAAAGAATTTCAAAGTTTAAGGCTTTAAAAGGATTGAATTTTGGAGATTTCAATAGGGGGTGGATCAAATTTGGAACAAGTAATTTTAGGAGTCCAAAGGAAGAGAAGTAAGGGAAGTTGAGGATCCAAGAAGAATCTTGGCAACTTCCCAAACTATCCAATTGTTTAGCTTCAATTTAAGAGTTTATTTAATGTTGTAATCCTACCAATTTTAGTTAATTAGGACTTATATTTATATGACATCATCATACAAATAGCCTGGAAGATGTGAGGGTTTGTGTCGTACCAAACGACTACCTTAGAGTCCTAAGACCGATTAGGGCTTAATTTGCATAACATGATTATTTAAATGCCTAACGAAAAGTTGAGGATTTATGTTGCACTAGGCAAACTACCTCAAAATCTTATGGCTTAGTTATTTAATGCTAAAGAAGGGTTTAGCTGAAGTAGACTTATGTTTTGTTGATGAAGATGGTAGTGCTGCCCACTATGCTCTAAGCTCCTTGTCGTTGCAGAGGTTTAGTTTTAGAAAGTGAAAATCAAGAGATGAGAGAAGTGTTTTGTTTAGAAAATTCTTAAAGTTCAGGTGATTTAATATTTTGTTAGGGGAATCTTAAAGTTGATTATAACAACACCGGTTAAGATCCCACGGTTCCATCATTCCAGCAACGCTATTTTTATCAGATTCGCTTAGTCTGGATGAATTTACTAAACTCAACTTAATCAGTTCAACACTTTCATTTAGACCATGGGAAATCCCGTTAGCAACACGTAGGTTACATCATCTGAGGTATTCCCGATCATCCAACAAGACGTTTTAACTTAATTATACTTGTGGTTTTGTTATTCTGTTTGTGATTAAATTTTGAGTTGTTTTATATTTTGAATGTTGTGGCGTTGAATTTTATCTTGTTGTGATTTTTAATTTCGTTTTGGGTTTTAGTTTTCTGGCTACCCTAAAGGTTTCAGTTTTCATGCAGGGTGTCAATCTTGTTTAACATGCAAGAAAAGTAAAGTGCAGTACAGGTAAGTAAATTGCAATAAAATAAAAGCGTACCTGGAGGGTCTTCCCGTCATTCCAAGCTACACTTAAAACACATGTTAAGGCATTTATATATTTTCAACAAGTACCTAGCTAAAGCTAAGGAAAGGTTCTGGTTGTCTACTAAAATCCTAATCATATTGCTAGTCAATCCCTATGACGTCTAGGTTCTTTTGTATTTTATGGATGATTTTCTTCACCAAAGATTAATTAAGTTCGATTGTTCTTCTAAAACACTCCATCATATTGAGAAAGTTCTTAGGACGAGTCCTGAACCTATTTTCAATACTTCTGAGATTATTTTGAGTCCAAATGAGTTTTATTGTACTGGTGAATTAATCATCCAAAGTTTAGTTGAGTTCTGTCTCTTGCTTTGTGAACTTGGACATTTGATTGTCCGATGAGTAAAGTTACATTTCATTTAATGCTTCATTTAAGAGTTATGATAATGGAAGCCTTTAGGGGAAAATTAGTTTGTTAAAGAATTTAACCGCTTTGATTTAAAGTTGAATTGATGATTTGGAATGATTAAATTTAATTTCAAAATTAAAGTTGATTTTCTCTTAAGTGTTTTAAATTGTTTGATTTGAATGAGGTGTTTAGATTATTCAATTTAATTAAACTTTTAATGATTTAAATTTAATTTGACTTAATTGTAGCAATTTAGGTCAATTTTAATTGGTTTGAGTTTTTTATGTTTTTAATTATGAATTGACTTAAGGTTGAATTTCTTTAATGTTCCAAATTTGTTTTAGATTTCTTTTTTTTTAAGTGATTTCAAATTACTTTTAATGTTTTAAATTTATTTCAATTTGAATATCAAATCACTTAATGTATTAAGCTTTTAATTTATTTAAGGTTTATCTTCCTTTTAATTATTTAATTATTAATTTCAATTATCATTTTTGAGTTTGATTAAGAGTTGAATATTATTAAAATGATTCATTTAGGGATTTTAAATTAAAGAATTGATATCTTCTTAAATCATACCCCTAATCTTAATAATCCAAATTTTAACTTATTCTTCCAAAATTTTAATTATTTAATTAATTAAGGTTTACTTTAAATATTTTTAAGATAATGGATTTCTACCCCTTAATTCCCTAGGTTTCAATCATCTAATGAAAAATTTAAAATCAGATATTTTACCCTCCTCTTGATTAGACCTAAATATTAATTAGGGTTAAAATTCTTTAATTACATTTATGTCCTTTTAAGCATGTTCATTTCATAACTCATCAAATTAAGCTCAAATAAACTTCAAATTTTTAAATCACTTTAGTCACATGTCAATTAAGACATTAGAGGAGAAAATGTGATTTTTCTGAATTTAATTTAATTTATATATTTATTTTTATTAAAAATATGGGTTTTCAATAAAAATTCAACAACATGACCAAGGTAAGGTTTCTTTCCTTAAGAAAAATATGGGATGTTCCTATTGACCAGAGGACCATTTAGACCAAATTTGGTGATTTTTTTAAATATATTATATTTATTATAATTATTTTGATTTTTGGAGTGTTAATTAATTATAAAATAAAATTAAAGTTGAAAAATGAATTTTATATTTTTCATAAATCTCTCTGACCTTAAGGAGTTAGAAGAAGCAAATTTTATATTTTTCTAATTTTTCCTTGATTTATTAGAATTAATTTAGTGAAAAGGTTTGAAAATTCATTTTTTAAATATCAAAAATTGTCTTAAGCATTTTAAATTTAATATCATAACCTTGAGACTTAGGAAAAAATATTTGGATTGTTCCTAAGTGATTAGAAGTCAAAATGTGACATTTTTATGATTTTGAATATTTTTTTTATTTTATTATTTTTTAAATTATTAAAATATTAAAATATAGTGAAAAATGAAAATTTTTAGAAAATTCCAATTTTAATTTTCTTAGACTCCTCTAATATCAGAGAAGTCTGAAAAATTAATTTGGTGAATTTTTGAGATGTACTTTGGGTTTTATGAATTTTTAAAATTTAATAATGATCATGACATTTAAATAATTCATTTAGTAGGGTTAATCATTTTCAATTGATTTCAAATTTTTATGTGAGACTACTCTGACCCTAAAGATCAGTGGAGAATTGTTTTCAAGTGGTTTTGATGTGTGGTTAGTCCTAATTAATTAAAATTCATTTTTGGGTGTATAGACCAATTAGGGTTATTCTTAAGGAATTAAACCAAACCAAAATATTCATAAGGTGCTCTGGTCAAAAGATACCTTCCTAATTTTTTCTAGAATTTTATAAGCAACATACTAATTACTGGAATTAAAGTGGTAAAACAAACACATAAATTTGGAAAATGAATATCTTGCAACAGAGATGGCCTCTGGCCTTGGAAAATTCATGGAATGTTTCTAAGAATAGAGGCTACTAAAGCCCTATGGTCACATGTCATGGTGAATTGTATAAATGCATGGAGAATTAAAATACTAAAATCAGCAAATAATTAATTAAAAATAAAATACTCTTTAAAACAACTTAATTCTTTTTTTACATTGTTCTACTCTGTTCACTGAGCAAGAGGGTATTTTTATTTTATTTTTTTGATTTTTCGACATAAAGATATGCATTTTTAAAGTTCTGGGTATTTAAATAAATCAAAAATACCCCTAATTTCTTACTTGTCCACGCTGCGCTGACTCAGCTTCGGCAGCTCCGAAAGGCCACACGTCGCTTCGCCATTCGACGCTGCCATCTAACCCAGTGCTCCGGGGTCCCGTGATTTCGTTTTGTCTGTTCGTCTAACGCAATCTGGACCGTCCATTCGATTCACGCGCGATCCGACGGCTGCTGGTCATCGTCTCCGTCTGGTGTGTCCCGAGAGCAATCCATCTTCTAGGTATATGATCTCGCTCAATACTCAAGCAAATTAAACGTTCTTATGCTCTATGGATTCGTCTCGACAAGACGAACACATCTATACGGCTATGATGCTTTAAAATTAAACCAAACAAAATGGAGAATCTGTAGAAGCTTGGGGGGGAAAAAGAGGTCAATACCTTTGCTCTGAGAAGTGAAGCTTCAATCAGAGAGTTGTGGCACCTTCGATTGAACCCAAGGAAGCTCCAGATGAGGTCTATGGCTCTGATGAATTGTCTAATTATGAAAGTGATGAAGGCCGATTTCAAGCTTTGGACTCTAGAACAATTGGGTGGCCTGGTGAAGGGACTTTTGCTGGAAAACTTCTCCTCTTAGTCTGGTGAAGGTGTAGGGTTGGTCAATTTAAGGATTGACTTACTGTGGTGAAGTGTCCTGGTTTTGGGCTTGAAATTCAACTCTGAAATTGAGCTCTTAGAGGGGAAATTAGGGCTGGATTTCTGTGGGGATCAAGTGTTCTATACTAGGAGGAGGGTCTGGAGCAATTTTGGTAGAGTTTCAATATGGTTTTGTTCAACTCTCTTTTTTGGCCAAGAGTGAGTGGCGTTTAAATAGAGCTAGCTGGAGGGACTCCCAGGGGCAGTTAGGGCTTGGGATCAACTGCACTATGCAAGGGAAGAACAACCATGGAGTTTAATTGAGTTAGGATAACTCAGCAAGGAGTAATTTGGAATTTGAATCAAAAAGGTGCTCATGGGTGTGGTGTTTTCTGATGGCCCAGGTGGTGGTCCGGCCAGGCATGGGTCACCATCTGACTCAGTGAGGTCAGGGGTTGAGTTAGGTGTAAACAATGGGGGTTGGCCATGTGATGGTTTGATTGAAGTGGAATGGGGGGAAGCTTATTTTGGATTCAATTTGGTCAAATGCATGGATTAGGCTTGATGCACCGCCCCAAGGCTGGTTTGGGCTGAAGAGAAAGTCACTTGCGTTAGCTTGATTAGTGGGGTCAAGTCACAATCCAAGTACAATTAGTCTTAAGCAACATTAGGGGATACATGGGAGTGTTTAATCACTCCTAAGGGAATCATTAAAGGGGTTCCTTCTTTTTCCATTTAGGGAGTGGTGATAAGTCAAAGCTCTCATGGCTCTCCTGTGGCTTATGCATGGCTCCAAGGACTCCATTTGGCTTAGGGATGGCTTGGCTCATTTGCATGAGAAAGGGATTTTGGGATTTTGGTATTTTGGTGGAAATTTGGATGATGCTTGATTTGGAATGATTTGATTATTGATTTAGGACTTAGGGATGATTTCAATTAAGAGGATGATGATGGGAATAAATGCCATGCAGACTTTGGATGGATTTTGGGCTTTTGGATTTGGCGAGAGATGGGCTTTTAAAATGGTTTAAGGAAGTGGGCTTTTAAGTTTTAAAATGAATTAGTGGATGGAAATTTTATGAAGGGATATGCCAAATGAATGTTGCATTTGGTTTAGGTGTGTGCCATGAAAGGTTTGAAACACGTTTGAGGTGATTTTGAGTTGAATTGGATTTAATTTGGGCCTTTTAGTAATAGGGTCAAAGTGGACCAAATTGGGCTAACTTGGGCTAAGGTTGGGTTAATGTTGATTTTGATGTAAAACTAATGTTGAAAAATATTTATGGGGGTGTGACAAAGAGTTTTCAATTTTTCTTGGGTTTTGATTTTGGAATTTGGGCTTGGTTTGGGTTCATGATGGGTTTAGGCCAAATTGGGGATTTTTGGTTTGGGTTAAGCTTGGGTAAAGTTTGGGTCCAAATTTGGGGCAAATTATGTCAAATTTTTGTTTGTGGGGATGTTAGGAAAATTTCAAAAAAAATTTGGGGAAATTTGGGTGACATTTGGGTTGAATTTGGGGTGGATTGGGTTAATTGGTCATTTTGGGCCTTAAGGACCCATTTGGAACTTTTGATCAAATTTGATTAAATTGACAAAATTGAGATTTGTAACAGTTATACAAAATGAAATTGGGATTATTTGTGATTTTCTAGAATTTTTTTGAGAATTTTTTTGGATTTTTGGATTTTTGGGTCAAAAAGGGTATTTTGGGTATTTGGAGGGTATTGGGGGGTATTTTTGGAAATTTTGGTATATTTAGCCATGGATGATCAATTTGAGTGGTGGGAAATGTTTAGGATTGATTTTGAGGAATTTTGGTTAATTTAGGCAATTTTGCAAATTTTGGACAATTTCAAGGGCATTTGGTAGGTTTGGTGGGTTTAGGGCCCTGGGAGTCAAAAATTGAAATTTGGGAAAAATGAAGATTGATTGAATGTGAATAAAATGGGACCATTTTTGTTGAGCCATGAACCCATATTAAGCTCACAAGAGCCATGAGAGGACTCATTTTAGACACTCAACATGTTGTTCCTAACCTTCTTAGCCAGGGGCTTAGGGGTTAAGGTCCATCCATATGAGTTACCTACATGGGTCACGGAGTTGTATTGGGTGAGAGTGTGGTTTTAGGGTTTAGAATGTGTGTGAGAGTGTGGTGTGTGCAAGCTTGCCCTCACCAAGACCAAGCCACCCAGGGTGATCCTAAGGCCAAAGAATCCTATAGGAGACTCCTCCTTTAAACCTCCACATATTGATTTCAACCCTCCAAGTGACCTGGGGGTTTACAGTCAAAATTGTGGGGTTTGAAGGGAGTCAAGAAGTGTCTGAATTTCTAAGTGGTGGGTCCCATTTCTAGTCCTCTAGGATATTCGAAGGGAAAACCTATGGCTAGATCCAAAGTAGTAAGGAGAGAGATCAGACCTCACCAAAAATGAGGTCAACAAAATGCTAAGATTTATAAAGAGAAAATAAACTTGTGGCATGATAGGAAGATTCTTACTAAAGATCTTGAGCCTGGATGAAAAGTTTTATTGTATAATGCAAGGTTAAAAATTTTTGCTAGAAAACTTATGTCCAAATGGATGGGTCAATTTACTGTGATAAAAGTTCAGTCTTGTGGATCTGTGGATATTCAAGATCCTAAGACTGAAGAAATATTCAAAGTTAATGGTCATAGAATTAAACCTTATTTTTCATTCGATCAACTTAAATCTAATGAGAATCTGGTGTTGGGTCAATTAGAATAAGTTCTGGGTATGTCAGGCTGAAGACATTAAACCAAGAGCTTTGTGGGAGGTAACTCATATTTATCGGTGTGCTTTGCTTTATATTTATCGGTGTGCTTTGTTTTATATTTATCAGTGTGCTTTGCTTTTTTTTTGCTTTGTGTGGTTTTTTTTTATGATTATATGGTAGTATTTTAAAGAGAATAGTTATAATGGTGTTTAGTTGACTTTAATGGATGACTAGAAAGAGTCAGAATGAAAATTTTGGACATTTGGCAGACCTGTGCAAAAATGTGCACTGGCGGCTAAGCGCCGCCTGGTTGGCGCTTAAGCGCCGCAGTTAAGAAAAACATGATAAATGAATTTCTAGAAGCCAAAATCGAGGGGAAGTGGTTTTAAGAGTAATTTTAGAGTTTATAAAAAGTCTAGGGTCAGTTTTTGCACTTCCCATGTCTATAAAAAGGCTCTGGATTAAGAGAAACACTTTCCCTAGTCTCTATTTCCTTTTCTGAGTCTTAAGAAGAGTATTTTGAGTGCAAAAATGTCTTCTTGGGAGAGTGAAATTAAGAAGAAAGAGGAAGCCAACAAGAAGAAATTTATCAGTGAAAGTGCGCAAGAGTTATACAACGATTACCTAGCAGTTAATATTCAAGGTATTGCAGAAAGGATTGCAAAGATTGAAGCCAACATGAAGTCAATTGAAGCAAAGATAAATGAAACTAATGCTCATTTAGTGCATATGGGATGGCAACTTAAAATCCAATTCAGTCAGAGAAGTCATGTGAAAGAAGCAGAAAAGGCGATGTTTCTTAAAAACAAATGGTTAGAAGAAGATGTAAGGGTTTTCAAGCATTGCCCATTTTATCATATCTATATTCCAAATGGTTTAGATGGAACTAATGGTGGCTCTGGATACATTCAACCTTATGGATATTGAAATTAATTTGAGTATAGTCCAGTATTGTGGTTTTATGTGATAAGTGTTTAGTGTCTAGTGTTAAATGTTAGTGTTTTATTGAACTTAAATGTGTGTTTATTATATCTTAATGATGTAAAATTATCTTTGTTTTGATATATTTGAATTATTGTGTATTGGGAAATTTCATCCAAAATGTTTGGATAGAAATTTTTAGTATGTATTAAGTGTAATTGTTTATAAAGAATGTTTGTGTTTGTGTGAAATTGGTTTGGAATTGATGGAAAATTAACTTTCTTAGGAGAATTAGAAAAGTTTAGAAGGGAGAAATTATTATTTAAAGTGATTAAAGGGGATTAACCAAGGGGTTTAGTGAATTTTTAAATTAATTGTGAAAATAAGGATGTTGTCGGCTAAGCGCCTGAATTCGTACCTAAGCACCGAAGCCTCGAGCTTAAGCGCCGGTTCGCAAAAACTGATTTTCTGCAGTTAAAAACCTGAAAATGGACATTTTTAACACCTCTCGTCACCCTCAACCTCTCAAAGTCAAGAAATAGGATTTAGGGCATCCTCAAGTTGGATCAATTAAGAGCTGATTTCAATGACATTTGTCAGATTTGAATTCCTTAACGTATGTGCACTACTCCTAAGTAAACATTTTTTTTATTTTCACCATATATTTTGAGTACATTCTTGAAAAATCTTAAGATCATTATTTAAGGTGAAATTTAAGGAAAAACATTAAAAATTACTTGGATTTAGGTAAATTACCTTTGGAAGTTAAATTAGCAAGTTTTGTTGTTGGAATTTATGGTGAATTTTTGCGATTTTGTTTAGAGATGGCTCCAAAGTCAAAGAGATCAAAAGATAAAGTGAAATTTGATTCCAACAAATTTATTAGTGCAAGAGCTGAGGATCAATATGTTGACGTGATGTTGTCACATAAATTGATTCTGGAACGAGTGTTTAGTAAGCCACGAGAAGTTATTTAAGAAATGATTACTAGAAGGAATTGGGAAAATTATTGTTACTTCTCCGATGTCGCTGTTGTTTCTGTGGTCAGAGAGTTTTATGCAAACTTGCCTGCAGCAAAAGAAAATTTGGTGATGGTTAGAGGTGAATAAGTACATTTTCACCTGTGGTAATCAATATCTTTTACCACTTGTCTCCCGCGGTGTCTTTTTTATGCTAATTATCATCCTACTGAAGGAGAATTAGATGAGATCATATCATTTCTGACTGATGGAAGAGGTTTATGGAAGATAATAAATGAAAGAAGAATAAATTTTTAGGCCTCTAAGTTAAATGTCATTTCAAAGGCATGGCATTACTTTATTTCATCTAAACTACAACCTTCATGTAATACTGGTGAAGTTACTAGGGAGAGAGTAGTTCTGAATCATTGTATTTAGTTGGGAAAGCTTATTGATCTAGGTGCTGTTATTTTTTACTATGTGATGAACTGTGTCAGATCTGCTACTACTTCAGGTATGGGATTTCCATCCATAATTCATTCGATTTGTGAGAGATCTGGTGTTAATTTTGAAACATGGGAGGAAGTTCTTCAGCCATTGAGACCCATTACCAGTGTAAACATTGGTGCTTACACTGTACATTCAGAGTTTGGCTAGAGAGGAGGATTTAGAACTTCCACTACTTCTGCTTATCTTTCTACTGCTTCTACTTCACGTGCCACTACTTCTAGAGCAACATTATCTAGTTATTCACAAACTGGACTATTGAAGATGATTTTGAAGAGAGTGAGTCTTACTAGAAAAGATGTTAGAGACATGGATGGTAAGATTGAAAATATTGAAAGGTACATTGTTAAGCATGATGAATATGAGGAGAATTATCAGCAGTACTTGGATAAAGTGATTAGAGGTGATCATAGTGCTGAGATGCCCCTTCATCCATTTTATCAACCTTTTATGCCATCCAGAGACTGGGCTGAACAAGATGATGATCAGGATGATGATTAGAGTTGTTGTTTTTAGTTTGTTTTGATTTGTAATTTCTTATGTGTAGTTATGTTTTTATTTTGTTATTATTATATGTGATGTTATGTTTGATTGTTGTGTGATGTATTTATGATATGAGCTCTGATTTTGAATAGAGCATAGTTGGACTATTTCTTTTTATGTTCTAATTTGTGATATGTGTGTAGTAGTATAAGTTTTAAATGTATATTTAGTGTTTAAATTTTTAATAGATTATAAATTAATTCCAATTTTGTTAGAAAACTTAGAACACTATTAAAACCACTATTTGAAAATTGCATGTTTAAACTTTTCAAAATCTACTACCAATTTTTATCTACTATTGTTGTGATTTTAGTTATGTTAAGTTGGTGTGTATTTTCTTTGAAAACCTCCACTACTGTAGAATTATTTTGAAAATTTTCTTTTATAAAAAATTTAATTTACATTCTTTTTACTCGTATTTATCTTTAAAAATGTTATAATTAAATATTTAGGATATCGAAATTTCTACATGTTTGTTATTTTAGTTTTTTAATTCTCACTCATGTATCATTTCTTATACTTAAATGTTTTTATCCTGACTAAAAATTAAAGTTTGGGTGGGATTTTAAAAACTCAATTTTTCAAAAAACTAAAATTTTATTTGTTCTCAAAAATGCTTAAAATAAATTTGGTTTTTGTTTGAAAATAGTTATGTATATGAAGTATTATTAGGGAAACAAAATTTTGAATATAGAAATGAATAAAAGAATTTAGTTAAAATTTATAGTAATAATGAAAAATTTTAAGTTAGAACGTTCTTAATAAGTAAATGTTCAATATAGTTAAACTATCTTTAGTAAAACATGTTGTATATTTAGATAAATAGAAGATTTGACTTTTATTTTTTAAAGCTTAAATTTCTTTTTATGATGAGTAATTTTCAACACTATTATTATGATTTTTAAGTGAAGGATAAATATTAGACCTTTATTTTAAATGAAAGGGTGGAATTAAAAATCATTAAACACCTATTGAGATACAGTAATCCTGGCCTTATAAAAAAAGTAAAATAAAAAAAAATAAATAAAAAATAAAAAAAGAGAGAGAAGAGTAAAAAGAAAAGAAAAGAAAATAAAATAAAATAAAATAAAAATAAAAAGAAAAAAAGTGAAAAATAATATGTGAAAAGGATAGAGAAGCTTGAGGATTTAAGGGTCTAATCAAAAATTGGTTCCATTCCTAAAGTTTAAAATATAAGTTTTGAGAAAATCTATAATTTAAGGTTATAATATAGTAAGTAAAATTAATCTCAATTAAAATTTTTAAGTAAAGAAAAATAAAATGTTTGAGTCCTATATTTTGAAAAGTCTATAAGTATTTATGAATTAGATAGAAACCTATATTTTTATTATCTTTACTTAAGAATTGTCTAAACATTAAACTGGTCTTATTTACTAAATTTTTTTCTAAATTGGATTATTTCATTTCTAGAACAAAATTTTGAAATCTTACTAAAGAAACTCAGTTGCATAATTTGCATGTTAAAATTTTTATAGTTAAGGGTCACTTGAGAACAAGTAACATTTTAAGTTTGGGTGATTTTGATACACCTAAATTATATAGTGTTTTTATGCAAATTTTTATACCTATTTTTGATGATATTGAACTTTAATGGATGATATTTTATGTTGTTCTTACAGATATGATGAAAATAATTAATTTATGATGAAAGGAGTGAAAAATGACCAATTTTGGAGTAAAATTATGAAGTTTGAGAAATTTGGCCTCTAGCGCCTAAGTGCCAAAGTTCCGGCGCTTAAGCACCATAGTTAAAAATCGAATTTAAATGAATTTCAGTACCTTTTTCATGGGGTGTTTGAAAAAACTTTTGGTGGTGACTTTCTTAACTCCCTTTGGGCGGCAAATTTGAATGAAGGGATGCATCTTTTGGTGGATACATTGAATCTGAACATGATTTGAAGAGACACCAAGGCACCTTTTAGAAAATTATAAAAATGAAGCCTCATAATTTGCAAATGTGTTTTGAGAGGGTATTTATTCAGTGTGTGTTATTAGAATGGTTATTAGAGTGTTTTAAGTTTTAGAGTTCTTATTTTCTATAGTTGAGAGTAGAGAGTAAGAAAGGAAAAAGGGTTTGTGTGAAGACATCTTCTCACTAATTTTCTTTTATCCTTATGTCTAGTTTTTATTGAAGTTTAAAGTCTTTATTAGAGTCTCCAGAATTGGGCGCCAACCTCTGTAGATTTGTATTGTGGAAAGCAAAATTCTAAAGGAACTTCCAGACTCTGGTGGAGAGGATTTTCATATAAGTATTTATCTTTGTTTTTACATTTTATTTTTAAGTAGGCTTGTTGTGTTTTCATTATGGTTTATGCTTTCATATCAAGTTTTGTTTGTGTTTACTTCATAAAATCTGAGTTGTTTAGTTTATGTTTTTATTTCTTAGATGATGAAGTAATTATATTGTGAAAGTAATGTTATGGAAAGTATAAGTATTAAATGTTGGAATAAATTGTGATGATTCAATTCTTCCAACTTAATTTACTTTTTGATTTGGCCAATTAAGATGTTAAAATTTGTTGTGAAATTATGTAAGATCCAATGTGGTATTGTCTCAAACAACAATTAGAAAGAATCACATGCAATTATATGGGTGAGAATTGTACTCCATATGATTGAATGCAAATATATAGGGAGATATGCTTTATTGGGGAGTAAAATAAGAGGAATTTAGAGTGACAGGCTATAGCCCTCTAATTTGGTTTGTTATTTTAAATTTTTTTATGAGATGTTTGCCCCCAGGTGGAGGGAATAAAGGGAACTCTAGAGTGAGAGCTGGTATCTTCCTTGCCTAACCCGTCTACAAAATTTAAAAATTTGAAATTAACAAATTTTCTTTAAAGAACCTAGTAAGGCTAAAGAATATAATTTCTCCTATTTGGCACAATAAATTTAAGTACTTCCACAACATAAAATTCCATAATTATTACTAATTCATTGAAGAAAGTAAAAGATATTTGATACTTACAACTTTTATATCGTGTTTAGAATATTGATAATTTCATTTCTTGCTTAAACTTGTAATTAAAAATATCAAAAATAACTTTTTGAAATTAAAACCTTAAAACATACTTACAAAAATAAATTTAAAAAGTAAAAATTTATTTTTCTTATTTTTTTAAATTGTTACAAATTTCTCTGTGGGTTCGATATCTCGAGGCTTAATCAGAAAGTTCTATATTTCTTGATAAACTAAACGTATATTTGCATAGAATGCCATATTATAAATCATAAATTTCATATATAAATCGTAAGCATAAAATTTTCAGGCATTAGAGCTCTGTATTACTTGAGCGATACGTATACTTGCGTTTAATTGTGTGACTCAATATAAAAATAAATTAATATATATTCAAATCTGAGTTCATAAATTTTAGTAATTTAAAAAAGTCGCACCATTATCCACCAAGATCTGAAGAGAAGTTGGGAGCTCCTAGAGTTTCCCAAACCTTTCCAATGCACTAGTCATTCTTCACAAAGAATTTGGCATACCAATATCATATAGGATCCTTTGAGTGAATACGCAATACTTTGATGTTAAAAAGATATGAAACCATGTGTATCACTAAAAAAATTTTCAATCTTGGCTAAGATCCCCACACCAGTTTTTCTAAAGAAAAGGCTCACACTAATAACAATTATCATCACTCAATAAGGGAACTAAGAAATGTGAACGTTGAAAGACTTTATAATATATTTCAACTCAGACACTAGTGGAAAAAATATTCTACACATAAATTTACTTCAGAAATGAAATGTATGTAGAAGGAGGCAAACATGCCTAATCAGTTGGAGTTGGCAACATCACCACCATGTCGTCCGGTAATTGAAACTTTTGCCAAAAAAATATCAAAGCATCTTATATAAGTGTAGATTTAACCTTCACATGATTCTGATAATTATATTTTTTGGGCGACGGGATTCCTCAGACTCTTGGATCTTGATGAGCAATCAGTACACAAAAAAATGTTTTAAAAAATGCGACAGTATCCCAGGAAGTAAAGCAAGACAAGCATAAAAGGAACTCCAATGTTAGCAAACAACAACCTGGAAAGTAAGGCAACTGAAGCCTAAATGGAATGCAGATGTTAGGCAACAATGGATTAAAAGAGACTCCAATGTTAGGTAACAACAGATAAAAAAGCAAGAAAATAATAGCCTGAAAGGGACTTCAATGTTGAGCAATAACAATCCATAAACTAAGGAAACAACAAGCTAAAAGGGGCTCTGATATTGGGCAACATCCACCAAAAAACTAATGTAATATCAACTTAAAAGGTACTTTGATGTTGGGTCATAACAACTGAGAAGGAATGACAATACTAGCTTGGAGGAAACAACAATAGCCTAAGAAAAATTTGCCAAAGAATGAGCAAATTCCAATGTCTTTATTGAATGAAGACCCAAATATAATTTTCGACTTTCATAGTCGCCAACTAGAGTTGACCACCACCTGATGACTGTTGTCGATCACAGTCAAGTAATCCCTGCTCACCGTTGTAAGTAAACTCAATTTTATAATGACATATCTCAAATACGGTATAATGAAGTATCCTGAATATGGTTTAAAAAAGTAAATTGAATTTGAGATATGAAGTAGGTGAATATGGTGTAATGAAGTATCCCGTGTACGGGATAAAGATTTATGCCATGTATGGGACAATGAAGTATCCCGATATTGTGCAAAGACATTCCAAACATGTATTGAAGATATTACATCACTCCGGATGACAATCGCTTCCGACTGAGATATTCAGGAAATTTTGATTTTCTCCTCACTCCTGAGATTTTTGTTTATTGTTTACGGACAAGTGTTGTATTTGGTGTGACATTATAATCTTTGATTCTCACTTATGAAAAAATAATTTATTCTTATACTTACAAACTAAGAGTAGATTACATTTACTAGGCCGGGTGTCATAGTTTTCCCATTTCTGAGTTTTATTATATAAAAGTCCTACAGCCTTCTTCTATTATTTCAGATTATCTGCAAGTGCGTTAGACTTTTAACAAATTGCTTGAGAAATAATATTTTTCGAAGACTACAAAAGAAGACTTACGCGGTAATCTAATTTTGTGATTAGAAAACAGACGTGTAAAATAATGAAATGCAAATGGTTCAATAGTGTAAAATAATGAAATGCAAATGGTTCAATAGTCAAACAACATGATATCATTCCCAGTTTTTATTTAATCGTTTGGCTTTTTTTCTTTTTTTGTCCAAAATGACATTTGAACAAAAAGAATGACCTGAATAAATTTGTTTGCATGCACGAGGTCGTATTCAGCATCAGATACATTTACCCGTCCAGCCCTGTCCTGTCAGCTCCATCGCCACTCATTTAAAAATTTGTAATAAATTCTTGCATGCAAACGAAAATTTAACTAGTATTCACGGAAAAATTTTTACATCAGGACGCTCTACGATCCAGCCACACATCGCAGCGAAGGATGTATGGGGATCTGGCCGCAGTTCAATATCTTTTTTTTTTTAAATTTAACAGCCGCGATGTGCGGCTGGATCGGGGACACCGCACGTAGCTCTATGTTCGTTCTTGATGTAAAAATTTTTCGTATTCACGAACTCATCAGCTTTGCTGACTATGATTTAAAATGGCAAATAACTACAAAGATATTTGCCGCAATCAAACCTTTGGCTCCAGTGGCTGCAATATATTATTAACCTGTTTCATTAAGAATGGAACTGATGAATTGATATGACATGAAAAGTGTTATCCACATCAACCTTTGACATTAGCACCACAACTGTTCATAGAGTGGAATACTCACTCACTTCTGATCACATCCACTTGGTCTCGTTGAATTGTTAGAAACCATCAAAGTTGCTGGGAATTATAAAAAAGTTATTAATGGTCAATAATTCCTGCTAAGTCTGTATCTTGTTTCCACCAAATATATAGTGCTCGACTCTGCAGTATATAAGTAATAAAATGAAAATTTTTAAGATGTCAGTTTCAACTGCGGCACTTGTTCAATAAATATATATATATATATATATATATATATATATATATATATATATATATATATATATATATATATATATACACACACGGAGAGAGAAAAGAGAGTTAGAGAATTCCCCTTGTGAGGGTCCAAAGTAAAGAGGACTTTTATTAATATCATGATCTCCTATTTACAAAGATCCCAAAATACAACTATATAAAATGAAAGAACAATTACTATAACTGTCTAGAGCATTGAATCAACATATTTGTTGAGTAGCAATATACATTGTACTCAAAGTAAAAAAGTTGATATTGGTCAACCATCTAATGTGTGTGCCGACCACCATAACCGACCGCATGATGTTCGAGTCAGCTGGCTCGTCGACCGACCACAGACCTCTCAGAGAGATTTGGTAATTTGTCAGAAGTGAATGTTCACCTGTTTGGGTTCTCACGTTTGGTGGACCTGTCGCTCAGAAACATCTGTTGGACAAAGCTCCATGTTGGTCAATTTTGCCATAAAGTTGTTCAGTTGTTTGTTGAAAAGGTTTTAATCCTTTACTCTGGAACTTCTTCTACATGCCTTTATTCTCAGCCATTCAATCCCCTCGACATTTTTGCTGACATTTTTGAAGTATAAGTATTAATTCTGTGATTTTTCTCCTCCTTGATGGCGATATCTAAAATAAGGACAAGAAAATTATTAAGCAGTAAATGACACAGAAATCGAGAAAATTTATTTAATAATAAATCATCTCTTGTTTTTCGTGCGTGGTGGATTCTATAAATAGGTCTTGAGACTATATCTTTCATTCCTTTATCAGCTCTTTAGATTTCTCAATCGACACCATGGCCGAAGACTCGAGCAGGAAATTTTTTGACTTCATCCATCATCCACAGCGGAGAAGAAAAAAAGAAATTTCATAAAGAAACAAATGCAAAAGGCCTCTGAACCTGAGTCGATCGACCATGTCGCTTCTTTGGAAAACTCTAATATTCAGTTGTTGAAGAAATCATTAGATGGAGACCCACGTATGACTTCTAGCTTGAATTTTGGTGTGATTGCAACAAATGCTAGCGAACTGCACTTCCCGCCAAGGTTTGTGAGGAGGGATTGAATGAAAATTTAGTTATCCCCCACTCCCAACCTTTCCTTTCCAAATAAAGGTGGAGGACATCTAGCTCAAGGAGTGGAAGAATTTTCCATGACTCTTTCTGATATAGATAGAATATTAGTTATGTGAAATAAAAATACTTCAATTTATTTTTTTAATTAGTTAATATCATTTTCAGTATAGATGAGCTGATTGCCTTACTAATTTTGTTTAAACTGCTATAGCTACTACCCTAGAATTGATCGCTGCTTACCCTCATATGACAAAACAACTTTTGTGGACATCCACCGACCATTTTAGCAGCTTTGAGCATGCACATTTAAAGGGATGTTAGTTGTCTTCCAATTCAATTGTGCACTAGATGTCAGAGATGGCTGGCCCTTCCAACAAAGCGACGAGAGATCCTGTTGATTGTTCTATGAAGGACTGATTAGTTTGCTGTGAGCGGCTAAAGGCAGTGGTCGCCATCCTTTGATACATCTAAAAATTACCTGTTTTTAACAAGCATTTAATGCTCATTTTATGCATTTTTTGATAATATTGCAATTTGATGAAATCTATTTTGCAATTTTTTTGTTTCAGGTACTAGGAGTGAATCTTTAGAGAAAATGGTAGCAAAATGGAGAAAAAATGAAGAATTTTTTTGGGCACCGTAGGGCCAACTGTTGAGCTAGATGGGCGTTGAAGCACCCCAGAGCCGAGCTATAGCGCTAGTAACCAATTTTCTAGAAGGTGCATTGAACATGGCCGAATTTTGAAGGGGTGCTTGAAGCCACCATTAGTTATTTTCATAGATCATTAAATTGGTCAATGGATGAGAGATAAAGGGAAGTTTTGGAGAAGTTTTTAAGAGTTTTGAGGAGTGTGTGGAGAGAGTTTTAGAGAGAATTATTTGTTTGTGAGTGAAAGTTCTTTTTTTCTTTGTTTGTATAAGGAGAATTTAGAGATTGTTTGGTGGAAACTCCAAGTATTGATTGGGGAGAAACATACGAATGGTTTCTTGTATTTTTGTTTGATTATTTGTTGTTAAGACTAAACTTTCAATAGAAATCACGTATTGTTGTTTTATCTCCATGAATTCTTAGTAATTTTTCTTCTCCTTACATATCAGAATTAATCCTGTAGGATGAGAATGATTTAAAGATTACTTTTTATTTCAATAATTGCGATGACATTTTCACCAGTTCTTCATTGACTTTATAAATTAGCCACTTGTGAGGTTAAAACCGGTTGAGAAACATTATGACCTAGGAGAGCTATGATTTCACCCAACTTGTGAATGCCACACTTACCTTACGAGGAGGGTGACCCGACCTGCAATTACGTTAATATTTATCTTTCTCAAAATTGACAAAAAACTTATCTTAAATTTTATTTAGCGGCTAGTGTTAATAAATGAAATGATTTAAGAAATATATAATAAATTTTCAAATTAGGGGTACTATTCAAGTATACATATCATTTCATGCAATATCGAATATTCCTTAAAAACACAATATATATCCCATAGAGAAAAGTTGCAACTCTTAATATTAACTTGCAAAGTTTCTATATAAATTGCAGATAAATATGATAAGAGAACAATGTTCATAGGTTTTCAATATTTAAAACTAAACTCAAGCAAAATAGTAACAACTTTAAATGTTTAATAAAGTTCAAATGACTAATAAAATTTAAAAGTGAGATTGGATTTTATGAAAATATCTTTCCCCTTGCAAAGAAATGTTAATCAGTGTAGGATTTAAATTATTAAAATTATAAAAGAATGTATTGTGAGAAATAGGAGCATTCCTATTTTTTACCCCCTCTCGGTGCTAACAAAGAACATTGGCTAACCTAAAGTTTGTCTCCAGTTTATGCAGTAGTGCTGAGTAGATTGTGGCCTCTCACCTCCAGATTACCCACTGTTCCTTCTCTATAAGATGTACTAGGGACTCTTACAATCAAAACTTTAAACCAAATTGATTAAATAATCTATTCTTTCACACTAAAAACATCAATTCTACATCGATCAAACTTATCTCCTTATCTATTTGCCCTCCTAATCAAATGATCACAGTGGCTCTTTCCAAAGTTAATTCTGGCATTCAAAAATTAGGTGAAATCATAGTTCTCCTAAATCATTATGTGTTTTAATATATTTTAACCTCACAAGTGGTCAATTTTCAAAGTTAATGAAGAATCGATGGTAATACCATAATAATTCTTAGAATCAAAATAAATCATTAATTCTTTCTCATCCCATATAATTAATTTTCATATGCAAAGAGAAAGAAAAGGAATTACTCAAAATTCATGAAGATAAAATAAAAACACATGATTTGTATTGAAAGCCAAGTCTTAACAACAAAAAACTAAACACAAATACAAAATACCTCATGTCTTCTCCCCACACAAATCTTGGAGTCTCCTTCAAGCAATCTCTAAACTCGTACTCAAACAATACAACCACACAAAATCACTTACACACACACTAATATCCTATCTAAATCTTCTCCAATTCTCTAAAACTCTCTAGAAGGCCTCTTTTTTCATGCACAAATTTTTTCAATTAATAGATCTTATGTTTGTATTTTTTCCATGAGTTCTGAGTAGTTTGCTTTATATTTTTCCTTTCAAATGATGAAAATATTAAATTATGGAAGGAAGTTGTGTGAAGTATAGATGTTCAATATTGGAAGAAGTTGGGATGATTCCACTACCTTTTACTTCATTTACCTCTTGATTTGGCCAATTAAGATGTTAAAATTTATTGTGAGAACATGTAATAACCAATGAGGTATTATCTCAACCAAAAACTGAAGAGAATCACATGAAATTTTATGGGTGAGAATTGTAGTCCATATAGTTAAGTGCAAATAAATAAGGAGATATGATTTTGATTGGGTGTAAAATTAAAAGAATTTATAATGACAGGCTAATGCCTCCAATTTGGTTTGATGTTTTAAGCTTTGTTATGAGATGTTAGCCCCCAAGTGGAGGGAAAATAGGGAACTCTAGAGTGAGAACTAGTATCTTTCCTGCCTAACCCATCTACATGATTTCAAAACTTCAAATTAATATACGTTCTTTGTAGAACCAAGTAAGGGTAAAGAATATAACTAATCCGATTTGGCACAACATAATTTAGATACTTCGACAACGAAATTCATATTTATTACTTATTCATTCAAAGAGGAAAAAGATGTTTTTTTCTCATTTGCTTTCATATCATTTAATAGTCTCGTTAATTTTAGTTGCTTACTTTAATTTTTCTAAAAAAATTAGCTAAAATAATTTAAACCTTTTAATTACAAAACATAACTTGTAAAATCAGTTTGAAAAGTAAAAAGTTGTTGTTCTGCTTTCTTTAAATTTCTAGACATTTCCTTGTAGGTTTGATATCTCGGGGCTTAAATAAAAAGTCATATATTACTTGATAAATGATACATATACTTCCATAGAATCCGATATTGAAAATAATTAAAGTTGATTTCTTATTTACTTCAGAATCTGGTTTTTGGTGTCGTTGTAAAGAAAGAGGTTTTATAATTGAGGATAAATATAAGGTGTAAAACATAGGCATAAATATTCAGGGATCAAACACCTACAACTAATAATAACATAAAATTAAAAATAGATAAAGTTTTGTGAACTAACATTAGAGTTACTTCCCGAACTATTACCTAATAAATATTAAAAATTCAAAACAATCTAGTTCTCTTTTTGTGCTTTTCGCACATCATTCTTGGTATTAGATATAAGACCTTCTAACACAGATTCATAGCCTTCCTTTAGCTTTTCCTTTTAGGATAAATTATAAGTATCTTTTCATTCCTTCCTGATATACCTAAAATATATAGTGTATTTAAATACATTCCTATACATATTTTTTAATGATATTGCACTTTAATGGAAGGTATTTTTGTGTTGTTCTTGCACGTATGATTAAAATGAGTGACTATGATGAAAGGAGCAATAAGGAATCAAATTTGGAGCAAAAATTGAAAGATGTGCAAATTTGGCCTCTGGCGCCTTTGCGTTGGTTGGCTGGCGCATAGGCACCACAATTAAAGTGACGAATTTTATTTGATTTTGGCATAAATTTGAAGGGGTTTTTGAAGCTTCCTGACCGAACGATTTACAGACTTTTATTTACAAGAATTTATGAGCTCAAATTTATATATGTTCATAATGATTTTGTAAAGTCTAAGCATTCAATGCAAGTATATGTATCGTATCATGTAATATAAGATTCTAATAAAGTCCTGGTTATCGATCCCACAGGGAAGCTACGAAGTAGAATAAACTGTTTCACAATAGGTAATGTAGCACTGAAATCCGATACTCAAATTACTATTAAAGTTTAATGTTTACTTCTGCTACCACTATGCAGAAAACAATAAGAAATAATCAAACTACATTTACTTCTAATAACTTTGAAAACAGAATTAACTAACAGACACACACTAAGCTATATATTTGAATGGTTTTTGAAATATAAGAAAAGTACCTTTCCTCATGCAACAAGAATATGATGTGTGGATGATATAGAACGATTATCTACGTTATTGTGCCAAATAGGAGCATAAATGTTTCTTTACCCTTAATAGAGTACCCCACTTCCAAGCATGAAAAGAACATTAATATATCTTAAGTTTAGTCACTAAATCTATGGCTAGGCTAAGAGGATACCGACTCTCACTAGGGAGCTCCCAGTAACCCTTCACCTGAAGGCTAACCTTCGAGTTTAGTTACTAATCTTATGACCAAATTGGGGATATCAGCCTGTCACCCTGAAACCACCAATTTGAAGTCCATCAAAACACATTTCCCTATTTATTTGCACTCAATTCCCATGAACTACGCAATGCATCCATGGAAATTTAATGGATTCTTCATTATTGTTGTACGACGCTAAATCCTTTTATAATTAATGTTCAACAACATATTTTAACAATTAAATTGTCCAGATCGAAAAGTAAATTAAGTTTGAAATGAAAAACCATCACAATTTCTTCAATACATTAAAAGCACTTCAAATCCACATCAATCCATCATCACATCTCTATGAAAGAAGAAAGACAAAGGAGACTACTTAGAATTCATGTTGAAGATACAATAAAACATGGATTTTATATATAAAACAAAAGTCATACAAATCACAAAAGAAAATACAACTTATCTCTTTCTCTTCCCCAATGCAATTTCCTAGAAGTTCCTTTGAATCCTTTTCTCTCTTCTTTACAACACTTAATTCCTCTTTAGAATAGAAAGTAAGAAGCAATCTCTCACTTTACTTCTTCTCCTTCTCTCCTTTGAGAAGAATTCCTCTCAAATTCTAACTTCTACACACTTTTCTCCTAAGCCCTAACTCTCAACCCACACTCTTCCTCTCTAGAACTTCAGAAAACACACTAAAACCACATCATTTTCATCCAAAATCAGTTACTTATAAGTTATAAATGAAATACCAAGAGTTTCCATAGGCATCCCTTCAAAAGTCACCAAAACTCTTCAAATTTGAATTCCACTGACATTGGGCACCGACAGCGCCCGATAAGGCGCTTGGTGGCGCTCTATCGTCGAATTAGTTGCTAAGTTCTATGGAAAATGGCACCGGCGGTGCTACAAAATGTTTTCCTCATTTCTGCTCCATTTTGCTCCAAATTCGTTCCTTTTCGCTTCTTTTTGCTCAATCACCTAAAATCATCATTGATACGATGCCACTTTTTAGAATATTTAATTCTTGGTAAATGGCTTCAAAAACTTGATGTGCTAGGTTTACTTTTATTAAATTATATTTAGATTTTATAATAATTGTTGTAAAAGTCACAATTTTAAACGCAAGTATACATATCGTTCAAGTAATACAGGGCTCTAGTGGAGTCCTGGTTATCGATCCCACAGGGATAGTAAATTTATAAAAAGTAAGAAATGTAACAAATATTTTGGAATTTTTAAATTAAATGCAATTTATATATACTTTATATATATATATATATATATATATTTAATTTACTAACAATTTTTACTATAGGCAAGTAAACAGTAAGCAGTAATAAAGTAATGTGAGCAATAATTAAAATTCAATGCAAGTATAAAAATGACTTTCTCCTTTTCACCTAATCCAAGATTTATAGAATAATTATCTTTTGTAGGGAATTTAGATTATGGTATTGTGCCAAATAGAAGCATTCCTATTCTTTACCCTATGGTCCAAGTGCAAAGAACATTGACTAATCTATAGATTGATTCAGGTTGTTTTATTAGTAGAATGAGTTAATCTAGACTCACACTACTAGATGTCCAAGGGTGGCTATGGTCGGCCCTACCAGTGACCTGTTCCCTTTCTATAAACCAAATTATTAGAATTTAGTCTGTCACTCTAAAAACTAATTAATTTTACGCCCAATAAATAATATCTTCCTATTTATTTGCACTTTATCGTAAATAATTCGCGTATAGCTTGCAATTACCTAAGGATTCATGTGAATTCTACAAGTTAAGAATTTATCTCCGGATAGGTCTCAAAATTCTTCAATAGGTTTTAACAACATAGATGACCAATTTAAAATGTAAACTAAGATCAGGAATTAATATCATCACAATGTTGATAGCGAGCGGATCGGGTCGCTTGGATGTCGTCACCGTCAATTCTCATGTTAATGTCATGGTGTCGCCACTCTGTTTTGATATTGCCCTAATCTTATTTCTATGAATCCTATAAAGGAATCAAGAAATTTAGGGCTAATATAAAATAGAGAAAAAGAAGATGTTTTGTGATAATCCTTATAAAGAAGAACCTAGAATGCCATATCCTAGAGTTTCTATATAAAGAAGAATATGAAGTGTCAACCAGAGATTCTATCATGGGTTCTTTAATTCTCCTATAGAAGCAAGCTTCTATAGTTAATTACATCTTAGACAATTTATAATTGTTTAAGAAAACTTCTGATTAATGTTGATCACTAGTTTTCTAAAAATATTTTTGTTTTTAGGGAAAGATGTACCCACTATCAATCACAAATGTCATTATGTTATGTCGTTTTCATGTCTTGTTGTTTTGTTTGTTGAAAGTTTTAGGTTCTGTGGCTAACCTAAAAGTTTTGGTTTTTTCATTGTTGTTGATGTCGTTGTTTTGTTGAAAGTTTTAGGTTTTGTCTCTAACATAAAAGTTTTGGTTTTGTCATTGTTGTCGATGTCATTGTTTTGTTGAAAGTTTTAGGTATTGTGACTAACCTAAAAGTTTTGGTTTTGTCATTGTCGTCGATGTCGTTGTTTTCTAGAAAGTTTTAGGTTTTGTGGCTAAACTAAAAGTTTTGGTTTTGTCATTGTTGTCAATGTTGTTGTTTTGTTGAAAGTTTTAGGTTATGTAGCTAACCTAAAAGTTTTGGTTTTGTCATTGTCCGTCCAGAATGTCATCCTGTAAAACAGAGTTAGGACATCCTATAATATGCAAAGGAAATTTAAACGAAATTTGTCTTCATCTTGCAAAGAAAACATTGTCAGAAATAGTGTCACATTCATTGTCTCATATCCTGAATGTTAGTTAATGTAATTTGAAATATTTGGATTGATATCGATGTTTGTCAAATTTGCAATTGAAATGCCAATTTTATGTTAAATTTTGTTTGAAATGTAAAATTTATGTCAATTATGTCGATTTAGGTTTGCAATATCAAATTTATGTCGATTATGTCGAATCTTGTCGATTACGTTTGAAATGTCAGATTTATGTCAGTTATGTTTGAAATGTCAGATTTATGTCGATTTTGTCGATGGAATGTTTGGAATGTCAAATTTACGTCGATTTTAGTTTGAAATGTCGAATTTGATTTTTTTTTTGAAATGTGAAATTTATGTCGGTTATGTCGTTTTTTTGTTTGAAATGTCGAATTTATGTCGGTTATGTTGATTTTTAGTTTGAAATGTCAAATTTATGTCGGTTATGTCGATTTTGGTTTGAAATGTCGAATTTATGTCTTGACATAAGTTTAAACTTAAATTTTCAGTTCATTTCTGTCTGCACTTAAGTTGAATTAACTTGAGTTCATGTCTGTTTAAGTTAATTGTTGGATTAGATTAACTTGAGTTCATGTCTGTTTGAACTTAAGTTAAAAGTTTAAAGTTAGATTCAATATTGATTGAATTAACTTGGGTTCATGTCTGGTCGAACCTAAGTTAATTTCAATATTGATTGAATCTATTTAACTTGAGTTCATGTATGTTCATACTTAAGTTAAAAGGTTTAAAGTTAGATTCAATATGGATCAAATTAACTTGAGTTCATGTCTGGTTGAACCTATGTTAAATTCAATGTTGATTGAATCTAATTGACTTGAGTTCAAGTCTGCCTGAACTTAAGTTAAAAGGTTGAAAGTTAGATTCAATATTGATTGAATTAACTTGGGTTCATGTCTGGTTGAATTTAAGTTGATTTCAATGTTAATTGAATCTAATTAACTTTAGTTCAGGTCTGTTTGAACTTAAGTTAAAAGGTTGAAAGTTAGATTCAAGATTGATTGAATTAACTTGGGTTCATGTTTGGTTAAACATAAGTTAAATTCAATGTTGATTGGATCTAATTAACTTCAGTTCATGTCTGTCTGAACTTAAGTTAAAAGGTTGGAAGTTAGATTCAATATGGATTGAATTAACTTAGGTTCATGTCTGGTTGAACCTAAGTTGAATTCAATGTTGATTGAATCTAATTAACTTGAGTTCATGTCTGTTTGAACTTAAGTTAAAAGGTTGAAAGTTAGATTCAATACTGATTCAATTAATTTGGGTTCATGTCTGGTTAAACATAAGCTAAATTCAATGTTGATTAGATCTAATTAACTTCAGTTCATGTCTGTCTGAACTTAAGTTAAAAGGTTGGAAGTTAGATTCAATATGGATTGAATTAACATTGGTTCATGTCTGGTTGAACCTAAGTTGAATTCAATGTTGATTGAATCTAATTAACTTGAGTTCATGTCTGTTTGAACTTAAGTTAAAAGGTTGAAAGTTAGATTCAATATTGATTGAATTAACTTGGGTTCATGTCTGGTTGAACCTAAGTTAAATTCAATGTTGATTGAATCTAATTAACTTGAGTTCATGTTTGTCTGAACTTAAGTTAAAAAGGTTGAAAGTTAGATTCAATATTGATTGAATTAACTTGGGTTCATGTCTGGTTGAACCTAAGTTGATTTCAATGTTGCTTGAATATAATAAACTTGAGTTTAGGTCTGTTTGAACTTAAGTTAAAAGGTTAAAAGTTAGATTCAATATTGATTGAATTAACTTGGGTTCATGTCCGGTTAAACATAAGTTAAATTCAATGTTGATTGAATCTAATTAACTTCAGTTCATGTCTGTCTAATCTTAAGTTAAAAGGTTAGAAGTTAGATTCAATATGGATTGAATTAACTTGGGTTCATGTCTGGTTGAACCTAAGTTGAATTCAATGTTGATTAAATCTAATTAACTTGAGTTCATGTCTTTTTGAACTTAAGTTAAAAGATTGAAAGTTAGATTCAATATTGATTGATATAACTTGGGTTCATGTCTGCTTGAACTTAAGTTAAATTCAATGTTGATTTAATCTAATTAACTTGAGTTCATGTCTATATGAACTTAAGTTAAAAGGATGGAAGTTAGATTCAATATGGATCGAATTAACTTAGGTTCTTTTCTAGTTGAACTTAAGTTAAATTCAATGTTGATTGAATCTAATTAACTTGAGTTCATGTCTGTTTGAACTTAAGTCAAAGGTTTGGTTTAATTAGAATAGACCTAATTAAGTTTTAAGCCTTGTTTAAATAGGACTTAAAGGTTCATTAAGTCTAATAAATTAGACTTAATTAGAATTGTAGACCATCTAAGTCCTTTTTAGGTAAGGCTTAAGTTTTAATTAAGTCTAATTTGATTTAACCGAGATTTATTTAGATATTAAGTCTTAGTGAATTAGACTTAATCATGGTTTGTTTTTATTTAAACCTTAGTTGATTAAGGTTTAATGATTTAATTAAGTCTCATGTGATAGACTTAATTAAGGTTTATGTCGGATTTGGGTTTGAATTAAGTTAAGTTAAACCTAGACATAACGTTACTTAAGTTCAATATGGTTTGAACTCAAGTTAAGATTTGAGTTTGATTTAAGTTAGGTTTAGGTTAGGTTGAACCTAGACTTAAGGTTGACTTAAGTTCAATGTGGGTTGAACATAAGATAAAGTTGAACTTCGGTTCATATTGTGTTGAACCTAAGTTAAGTTTATTTTTGGTTTGAGTTTGATTAAACCTTAGTTAGTTATGGTTTAATGGTTTAATTAGGTTTAATGGTTTAATTAGGTCGAATGGGTTAAACCTATTTAGGTTTTAGGTTTGATTAAACATTAGTTAGTTAAGGTTTAATGGTTTAATTAGGTAAAATGGGTTAGACCTAATTAGTTTTTAGGTTTGATTAAACCTTACTTAGTTAAGGTTTAATAGTATAATTAGGTCTAATGGGTTAGACCTAATTAGGGTTTAGGTTTGATCAAACCTTAGTTAGTTAAGGTTTAATGGTTTAACTAGGTCTAATGGGTTAGAACTAATTAGGATTTAGGTTTGATTAAACCTTAGTTAGTTAAGGTTTAATGGTTTAATTAGGTCTAATGGGTTAGACCTAATTATGGTTTATGTTTGTCTTAAACCTAATGTGTAAGGAGGTTAATTAAGTTTAATATGTCCTTAAACTTTATTAAAGGTTTTGTTTTGTATTAAACCAAATTTAGTTGAGGTTTAATGGGTTAATTAAGTTTAATATGTCTTTAAACTTAATTCAAGATTTGATTTTGAATTAAACCCTACTTTTTAATGAGTTAATTAAGTTTGATATGTCCTTAAACTTAATTAAAGGGTTTGGTTTTGATTAATTAAGTTTAATATGTCCTTAAACGTAATTAAAGGGTTTTGATTTGGATTAATTAAGTCTAATATGTCCTTAAACTTATTTAAAAGGTTTGATTTTGGTTAACTAAGTTTAATATGTCCTTAAACTTAATTAAAAGGTTTGAATTTGACTAATTAAGTCTAATATGTCCTTATACTTAATTAAAAGGTTTTAATTTTTGATTAATTGAGTTTAATATGTCCTTAAAATTAATTAAAAGATTTGATTTTGATTAATTATGTTTAATACGTCCTTAAACTTAATTAAAGGGTTTTCATTTTGAATTCATTAAGTATAATATGTTCTTAGACTTAATTAAAAGTTTTGATTTTGGTTAATTAAGTTTAATGTCCTTAAACTTAATTAAAAGGTTTGATTTTAGTTATTTAAGTTTAATTTGTCCTTAAACTTAATTAAAAGGTTTTGATTCTAGTTAATTAAGTTTAATATGTCCTTAAACTTAATTAAAAAGGTTTTAATTTTTGTTAATTAAGTTTAATATGTCTTTAAACTTAATTAAAGAGTTTGATCTTGCTTATTAAGTTCAATATGTCCTTAAACTTAATTAAAGAGTTTAATTTGTATTAATTAAGTCTAATATGTCCTTAAACTTAATTAAAAGGTTTTGATTTTTGATTAATTAAGTTTAATATGTCCTTAAACTTAATTAAAAGATTTGATTTTGACTAATTAAGTTTAATATGTCCTTAAACTTAATTAAAGGGTTTTGATTTTGAATTCATTAAGTCTAATATGTCCTTAGACTTAATTAAGTTTTGATTTGGTTAATTAAGTTTAATAAGTCATTAAACTTAATTAAAAGATTTGATTTTGATTAATTAAATTTAATATGTCCTTAAACTTAATTAAAAGATTTTGATTTTTGTCTTAATTAAGTTAAAGTTTAATGGTTTAACTAGGTTTAAGTTGTCTTTAAACCTAATTATTGTTTGATTTGAGTTTATTTAAGTTTGGATTCATCACTTGCTTAATCCATGATGAGATGGATTAAATATGTGAAGAGGAGGTTTTGAATTATTAAATTTAAAATTAATAAATCTTAACCTTGTTTCAAAATGTCTTTTAGATTGACTTGATGACATGAGATTTGTTTTTTTAGGATTGTTTGTCTGTTATCCTATGGTTCTCAATCATTTTGCATTTAAAATTTCCAATTTTACTAATTTTATAATTATTTTTGAAAGTAATTGCAAAATATCATGGAAATTAGAAAATCACATCATAGAGAGTTATCCTAGCCTTAGAAAAAATTAGAAGATGTGCCTACGGACTTAAAGGTCATTCCCTAAAAATTTCATATTTTTCTGACTTGTAAATAATTTTTTATAATTAAAATACTCCAGAGAGTATTTAATTAATTTAAAATTAAATACTAAGAATAAATTTATGATTTTGGTCTCATAATTTTCTTCTCTTGAAGAGCTTTCTAGAGGTATTTTTATTTTATTTTTATGACCTCTGGATCAAAAGATATGGAATTTTGATGTTTTTTAGATTTTTCTAAATTAATTTAACCTCGAAAAACCAGGACGCGCCACGCGTCCTCGTACGCGTCCAACGGGCGGGATGATCCCGTGTATGGCATGGAACAGCAAACACGGCGGGCTTAGCTAAGCGCCGTCCATTCCGAAACACGGGAATGGACGGCGGAGATAATCCCCCATTTAATTCAAAAATTTTGGAACCGTTAAACTTTAAAGTTCAATATCTCACTCATTTCTCAACGAACTTGAGTGATTTTTGATCCTATGGAATCATCTAGACGTATAGATTATATCGATACGATAATGATACATTTTTGTGCTATTTTAACACATGATATCTTGAATAACTGAAATATTTTGGAGAAAATAAATCCATACCTTAGCCACAAGTTTATCGAGCTTGATCAGACTTAATGGTCAGCTTCTAGGACTCCCAAAGAAGATACTTGTAACTTTAATTTGGTTTTGTAGCTAGCCTTGGGGAGCAATTTTGGCAAAATGGCTAGTTTGGGTTGATTTTGGATATTGGTCAAATTGGCTTGATTGGGCTAACCCTATGGCTTGTGTTTGATTGGAATAGGTTGTTGACGTCCCCATGAAGATTTTTTGTGTTGGAAGCCAAGGGATTTAGGCAAGGGGGTATTTGTAGCCATGAATGGCTATGGATTAACCTTGGTTAGCTTGGAGAATTTTTAGATCATAATATGGTTAGGGCTGTAAAGTACAACCTCCCCCATGTAAACCAAGCCTCACCTCTTCTTCCTCTATGAGAATTTTTCCACTTAAGCAAGTGCACATTTTATGGTAATTTTGGCTTAATTTTTTCATGATGGATTTTAACCTCTTTGTTTCCATTCCATTGACTAAGTGGGAGGTTCATGGTGACTCAAATGGTTGTGACCATCTCCTTGCAACACCTGATTTATTATTTCATGAGGTTGTGACACATTAGCCCCTCTCTTAATATTTTTTCATGAAATGTTATGATGAGTTTTACCATGGTGTGAAGGATGGTTAAAGCTTTGTCTCCTCACTATTGGGTGTCTAGGGAGGTGGCTAAACTAACCTCACCATGGCAAGACACCTCACACTTTAAATTACCATGGTTTTGCCACATCATTTTTCATGTCATGATGGCCATTTAACATGGTTAAATGTGATTGATTCATGGGTTGTTTTCTCTTTAATGGGACCTATGGGTTGTGTCTAACCCATATGAGATCATGTGTGATGTCACAAAAGAGTTTTAGAATTTTTAGAAAACCATGTGTGAGAGGTTTTAAAAATTTCATTTAATGCCCTCTTCATTTTAATTTCCATATTTAATTAATGATGTCATTAGTTAAATATTAGAAATTATTTTATTAATTAATATTTAATTGGAAATAATTCCAAATTAATTATCTGATTAATATCCATGTGATTAAAATTGATTCTTGTCTCTTTTCATGACTTTTTAATTTAATTTTCACTTTAATTAATTATGTTATTAATTAAAACATGAAAATTAAATTATTGGTCAATTAATTAATTAAAAATAATTTTGGAATTAATTATTTGATTAATTCCATTATTTTTAATCAATTTTTGGATTTTGAGATTTTATGGCTTTTGAATTTAATTTTTCATTTTAATTAATTATGTCAATAATTAAAATATGAAAATTAATTCGTTAGCCAATTAATTAATCAAAATAATCTTGTGATCAATTATTTGATTAATTTTTGTCATTTTATGACTTTTAATTTAATTTTCATTTTAATTAATCATGTCATTTGATTAATTAAAATATTGAAAATTAAATTATTAGTCAATTTAATTATTCAAAATAATTTTTGAAATTAATTTGATTAATTTTGGCATTGTGAGTCTTAAACATGTCCTTGGTTATTTGATAAAAAATTGACCATTTTAACCAAAATTGACTTTTTAGGTCATGTGTTGACCCATTGGGTCAATAAGGTTGATGATTGGATCTAGATTGGCCATTTTGACCAAAATTGTCATTTTAGGTCAAAAGGTTCTCTTATGGGGTCAACAGGGTTGGTCATAGGGTCTAGATTGACCATTTGACCAAAATTGTCATTTATGGTAAAAAGGTTGACCTGTGGGGTCAACAGGGTTGGTCATTGAGTCTGGATTGACCATTTTGACCAAAATTGTCATTTTAGGTAAAAAGGTTGACCTGTGGAGTCAACAGGGTTGGTCATTGGGTCTGGATTGACCATTTTGACTAAAATTTTCATTTTAGGTAAACAAAAAAAGTTTACCTGTGGGGTCAACATGGTTGGTCATTGGGTCTGGATTGACCATTTTGACTAAAATTGTCATTTTAAGTGAAAATATTGACTTACTGTAAAAATGAGGTCAACAAATGTTTTAAAATATTTTAAATTTAATTCTCCTACAATATTTAATTAAGTTATTATCTTTTCATAGTTGAATAGAGAAACTTAACTAACTACTCTGAACACATTGAAATAACATAACAAAACATATTTGTAAAACTTAGAACCAAAGTACAAATACTTATCTGAAGTGTTCCTTCAAGTGATCCGCTGACTTCTATTGACTCCAAAGCAACGATGAAAGACTCCAACAGCAACAACACACAATAAATACTCAAAATAAACTCACTAGATACAAAATAAAGTGGCACCCTAAGTATGGAAGAGACTAAATAAAACTAAAAGGGGAGAGAAGATGCTAAAATAGGTATAGGTACTAAGAGGGGGGGTGGTGCGATTTTTTCTGTAGAATGGGCTCCTATTTATAGAGCTCTGAATTTGACCAGGGGTTGCTTAAAGCACCTCTTCAAAATTCGTCCAAATACAATGCATCTTCTAGATGGTAACTGTCGCGCATAGGCACCGGGATTTAGCGCTTAAGCGCCGGACACCGTGGCCAGGTCTTTCCCACCTCTTCATTTTGGATCGCATCTCTTCGCAATTCAGACCATTTCATTGTGTCCAAATACATTGTATCACATGTCCTATATATTAGGAGTAACTTCCAGTCTTCTAGAAGCTCCATTAACCCCCTTAATACCGTCAAAATAACTGGCCAAAGTCATCAAAAATATTGATAGCGTCTGTATCGAACTGGCGCTTAGGTTCCACATTCTGGCGCCTATGTGTCGGTCCAATAATTCCAAAATTTTTCTCCATACGCTCCATTTTTCCTCTTTCTTGCTCCTTTTTCCTTCTTTTTCTTCCTTGGACTCTTTTATAATCATCTGCATCCAAAAACATGAAAATATCTTTCATTAAAGCATAATATCCTTAAGAATTTAATAATAAATAAGGCATAAAAATTGGTATTTTTTTGGTAGATCAAATTCCCCCAAACTTAAATGTTACTTATCCTCAAGTAACCCTTTTAATTAAATAAAATAGATAACATTTGGAATGAAGTTAAAATATTTAAGTTTCTTATAATTTTTGTTTTTATAAATGCTTTAACAAATCATTAACCAAATTTCACTAATTAAGTTTAATTTTGAGATTAAAGAACATTTAACTACCAAATCATAAGACTTACAATTTTTCATTTATTTTAATAGTAATTGTAGTTCATCATCTTAAGGTCGCATAGACTATTTACAAGAAAAAGATTTTCGTGAAATATTTTCTAGTAAAAATATTTGTACATAGAATTTAAGTTAAAAATGTAATCAGTTTTCTTCCTATAAGATAATTCAAGTGAAGCCAATTTTTGATTAGGCGTTTCCTCAAGCTTCTCCTCACTTTTTTTTTTCTCTTTTTTTTAAGTGAGGATTACTATTTGGATAGCCTGTTAATGATTTTGAACTTCACTATCCTTAACTTATTTTCAAAAACCTATACATTCTTACTTAATAAGTATGACATTAATAGTTTATTATTTTTCAAAACCTATTTCAATCTTTTCTTTTTCAAGCAATATTCTTGTTTCCTTAGTATATCAAAAATACAATTCTCTTTACTATAAATTGAAAAATTTTTATCTTATTATTCTTTAAGCTAAATAATTCTATTCTTAAAATCAATCAAAATTTTTGATATTTCAGTTAAGTTTACTAAATTATGTATAAATTCAAAAATTTTGGTAATCTTAAACAGATTTTTCATTCCTTATGTTATGTTAATATATTTTTAAAGAAAATATAAGTTCTTTAAGGACAAATAATATTTAAATTTTATAAATGTTTTCCCGTCCCCCAAACTTTAGCTTTAGTATAAATATAAATCATGAAATTTTCTAAACCGTGAGAGAAAGAAATAATAGGAATTAAACTAAGTATAATAATGATGTAGTAAGGAAGAACTAACTTCTACTTCTACACATGCTTCAATATGAAAAGTTTTACAGAGTAGGAGTTACTTTCTTAGAAAAAAGAAAATCTTTTTTTTTAATTTTATTTTTAAACATGCAAACATACTAACTATTCATGAACACTAAATAGTAGGCTGAAAAAAAATAAACTTATATAAAATTCATTCACATTTCAGTCTTAAACACACATGAGATAATCTAAAAACAATTTCAACATTTCACATAAACACTAACAACTAAAATCACACTAAACAACACAAGAAACAAGAAACACAAAAAAAAAACAGAACCAACAATCTCCAAAGGCATGTCAAGCTACTAATCAATGTCTGTAGCTTTGTTGACCTCATTTTTAATGAGTCAATACCTTTTGACCTAAAAAAACCAACTTTGGTCAAAATAGTCAAATCAGACCCAATGACCAACCCTGTTGACCCAATAGGTCACCCTTTTGACCTAAAAAGTCAACTTTGGTCAAAATGGTCAAACCAGACCCAATGACCAACCCTGTTGACCCAATAGATCAGCCTTTCGACCTAAAAGTCAAATTTGGTCAAAATGGTCAAACCAGACCCAATACCAACCCTGTTGACCCAATAGGTCACCCTTTTGGCCTAAAAAGTCAACTTTGGTCAAAATGGTCAAACCAGACCCAATGACCAACCCTATTGACCCAATAGGTCACCCTTTTGACCTAAAAAGTCAACTTTGGTCAAAATGGTCAAACCAGACCCAATGATAAACCCTGTTGACCCAATAGGTCACCCTTTTGACCTAAAAAGTCAACTTTGGTCAAAATGGTCAAACTAGACTCAATGATCAACCCTATTGACCCAATAAGACACCCTTTTGACATAAAAAGTCAACTTTTGTAAAAATGGTCAAACCAGACCCAATGACCAACCCTGTTGACCCAATAGGTCACCCTTTTGACCTAAAAGTCAACTTTGGCCAAAATGGTCAAACTTGACCCAATGACCAACCCTGTTGACCCAATAGGTCACCCTTTTGACCTAAAAAGTCAACTTTGGTTAAAATAGTCAAACCAGACCCAATGACAGACCCTATTGACCCAATAGGTCACCCTTTTGACCTAAAAAGTCAACTTTGGTCAAAATGGTCAAACAAGACCCAATGACCAACCCTGTTGACCCAATAGGTCACCCTTTTGACCTAAAAAGTTAACTTTGGTCAAAATGGTCAAACCAGACCTAATGACCAACCCTGTTGACCCAATAGGTCACGCTTTTGACCTCAAAAGTCAACTTTGGTCAAAATGGTTAATCCTGACCCAATGACCAATCCTTTTGACCCCATAGGTCAACCTTTTGACCTAAAAAGACAATTTTGGTCAAAATGGTCAATCCAGACCCAACGATAAACCCTGTTGAGCTCACAGGTCAACCTTTTGACCCAAAATGATAATTTTGGTCAAAATGGTCAATCCTGACCTAATGACCAACCATGTTGACCCCATAGGTCAACTTTTTGACCCAAAATGATAATTTTAGTCAAAATGGTCAATCCAGACTCAACGACCAACCCTATTGACCCCACAGATGAACCTTTTTACCCAAAATGACAATTTTGGTCAAAATGGTCAATCCTAACCCAATGACCAACCCTGTTGACCCCACAGGCCAACCTTTAGACCTAAAATGATCAATCCAGACCCTATGACCAATCTTGTTGACCCCACAGGTCAACTTTTTAACCTATAATGACAATTTTGGATAAAATAACCAATCCACATCCAATCACCAACTTTATTAACCCAATGGGTCAACACATGACCTAAAAAGTCAATTTTTGTTAAAATGATTAATTTTTGATCAAATAACTAGTAACATGTTTAAAACCACACAACGACAAAAATTAATTAAATTAATTTCAAAAATTATTTTGATTAATTAAATTGACTAATAATTTAATTTTCAATATTTTAATTAATCAAATGATATGATTAATTAAAATGAAGATTAAATTAAAAATCATAAAATGACAAAATTAATCAAATAATTGATCTAAAAATTATTTTGATTAATGAATTAATTTTCAATTTTTAATTAATGACATAATTAATTAAATTGAAAAATTAAATTCAAAAGCCATAAAATCTCAAAATCCACAAATTGATTAAAAATAATGGAATTAATCAAATAATTGATTCCAAAATTTTTTTAATTAATTAATTGATGAATAATTTAATTTTCATATTTTAATTAATGACATAATTAATTAAAATGAAAATTAAATTGAAAAGTCATAAAAAGAGACAAAAAATCAATTTTAATCACATGGATACTAATCAAATAATTAATTTAGAATTATTTCCAATTAATTATTGATTAATAAAATAATTTCTAATTTTTAAATAATGACATAATTAATTAAATATGGAAATTAAAATGAAAAGGGCATAAAATGGAATTTTAACCCATGAAACCATGATTATCAAAATTTCAAATCTTTTTATTAGATCATCAATGACCTCATCCATGGGTTATTCATGGCTCATGGGACTTATTAGGTGTAGGTTAACACATTAAAATAACCTATAACCTATCATTTTAACCATGGTTAAAGAAAGGTAATCATGAGAGGAAATGAGGTGTCATCCTCTCTTGAAATTAAATTTGAGGTGGCTCATCCTCATGAACTCACCAATAAAAATTAGACACCAATTAAACTCACATGAGTAACTTACTTAACCATGGTTATAACCAAATTTGAAGAATTTTGCATGAGAAAAATATGTGTTACCTTCTTATATAAACCTTAAATGAGATGTTGGAAGGGGGAGGGCTCACTCTCATGACTCATCCTTCACCTCTTGGACCACCCAGTGGAGGGGAGACAAGAGGCTAACCCATTCCACACCTTGGTTAAGAGCCATCATGGCTAAGGCTTGCATGAGATGAGTAAGGGGCTTATGTGTCACCATTTCCTCAAATAGAGCAAATCACCTTGAATGCCATCTAGGTGAGGTGGATTCAACATGATTTGCCCAGCCAAATCCACCTCACAATGGACCCAATGGGGGTAAGACAAGAGCCCAACTCGAAATCCTCACCATAATTAAACCTATGAGGCCTAGGCTAGGACTATCATTACCCTAGCCTAAAAACTATCCTAAAATAATAATAGGAGAGTTAAAACCTTCCCCAAGTGAATTGAAATGAGTTAAAGCCAGCCATGAACTCCCCATGGCTATAAATAAGCCATACTTGAGCTTATGTGAAAAGAGAGAGAAGAGGAAATAGAGGCCCATACCTTGCTCAAATCCTCTAACCCTCAACATGAAAAATCTTGCTTAAGACACAAATAGCAAGTCCCAACCAAGGTTTAACCAAATTGGCCATCTGATCGAGCCCATTTGATCAAACCGAGCCCATATTTCAAATTATCCACCTTAGGGTCTAGCATCTATACCAAATCGATTTGGATCCAGATTGAAGGGTGGAAAAGCTTCACTAGGACCTCAACAAGCTGCCAAACCAATCCAATTAAGTCAAGAAGCTTGATAATCAAAGGTATTAATTTTGTTTTTAATTAAAATTCAAATTTGATTAATCATAAAATCAATCAGCTCAAAACCCATGCATCACCTTATGGATGGGTGCTTCTCATCAAGACTATCATTTAAAAAAAAATCACTCAAATTCGTTGAGAAACGAGTGAGATATTGAGTTTTGAAGTTGGACGGTTCGAATATTTTCAAATTTACGGGGATTTATCTCTGCCGTCCATTCCCGTGTTTTGGAATGGATGGCGCTGATCCAATGATCCTGTGTTCGCTGTTCTGCGCCGCGCACCTAATTCTCCCGCCTGTTTGACGGTACGAGGACACGTGGCAGCGCCAAGATTTTTCTGGGCTGGATTAATTCAAGGAAACCTTAATAACTTCAAAAATCCATATCTTTTGATCTAGAGGTCACAAAAATAAAAAAAATACCTCTGGAAAGCTCTTGAAGAGAAGAAAATTATGAGACCAAAATCATAATTTTATTCTCAGTATTTAATTTTTAATTAATTAAATACTCTCTGAAGTATTTTAATTATTAAAAATTATTTACAAGTCAGAAAAATATGAAATTTTTAGGGAATTACCTTTAAGTTCTTAAGCAAATCTTTTGATTTTTCTAAGGCTAGGATACCTCTCAAGGATATGATTTACTAATTTCCATGATATTTTGTAATTATTTTAAAAAATAATTATAAAATTTGGAAAAATTGGAAAATTAAAATACAATATGATTGAGAACATTAGGATAACAGACAACAATCCTAAAACAACAATTCTCAAGTCATCAAAACAATCTAAAAGACATTTTGAAATAAGGTTAAGATTTATTAATTTTAAAATTAATAATTCAAAACCTTCTCTTCAAATATCTATCTCATCATGGATTAAGCAAGTGATGAATCCAACTCAAATCAATCAATAATTAGGTTTAAAGAAAACTTAAACCTAACTAAACTATTAAACCTTAGGGTTTAAGACAAAAATCAAACTCTTTAATTAAGTTTAAGGGCATATTAGACTTAATTAGCCAAAATCAAATCTTTAATTAAGTTTAAGGACATATTAAACTTAATTAACCCATTAAACCTTAGGTAAATTAGGTTTAATATAAAAATCAAACTCTTTGATTAAGTTTAAAGACATATTAGACTTAATTAACCAAAATCAAATCTTTAATTAAGTTTAAGGACATATTAATTTACCCATTAAACCTTACATAAATTAGGTTTAATACAAAAATCAAACTCTTTAATTAAGTTTAAGGAGATATTAGACTTAATTAACCAAATTCAAATCTTTAATTAAGTTTAAGGACATATTAAACTTAATTAACCCATTAAACCTTACCTAAATTAGGTTTAATATAAAAATCAAACTCTTTAATTAAGTTTAAGGACATATTAGACTTAATTAACCAAAATCAAATCTTTGACTAAGTTTAATGACATATTAAACTTAATTAACCCATTAAAACTTACCTAAATTAGGTTTAATATAAAAATCAAACTATTTAATTAGGTTTAAGGACATATTAGACGTGATTAACCAAAATCAAACCTTTAATTAAGTTTAAGGACATATTAAACTTAAACCTTAACTAAATTAGGTTTAATACAAATCAAATCTTTAATTAAGTTTAAGGACGTAGTAAACTTAATTAACCCATTAAACCTTACCTAAATTAGGTTTAATACAAAAATCAAACTCTTTAATTAAGTTTGAGGACATATTAGACTTAATTAACCAAAATCAAATCTTTAATTAAGTTTAAGGACATATTAAACTTAATTAACACATTAAACCTTACCTAAATTAGGTTTAATATAAAAATCAAACTCTTTAATTAAGTTTAAAGACATATTAGACTTAATTAACCAAAATCAAACCTTTAATTAAGTTTCAGAAAATATTAAACTTAATTAACCCATTAAACCTTAACTAAATTAGGTTTAATACAAATCAAACCTTTAGTTAAGTTTAAGGACATATTAAACTTATTTAACCCATTAAACCTTAACTAAATTTGGTTTAATACAAATCAAACCTTTAGTTAAGTTTACGGACATATTAAACCTAATTAACCCATTAAACCTTAATTAACTAAGGTTTAATCAAACATAAACCCTAATTAGGTCTAAACCATTAGACCTAATTAAACTATTAAACCTTAACTAACTAAGATTTAATCAAATATAAACCCTGATTAGGTCTAACCCATTAGACCTAATTAAACTATTAAACCTTAACTAACTAAGGTTTAATCAAATATAAACCCTGATTAGGTCTAACCCATTAGACCTAATTAAACTATTAAACCTTAACTAACTAAGGTTTAATCAAATATAAACCCTGATTAGGTCTAACCCATTAGACCTAATAAGTATGACATTAATAATTTATTATTTTTCAAAACTTATTTCAATCTTTTCTTTTTCAAGCAATAATCTTGTTTCCTTAGTATTTCAAAAATACAATTCTCTTTACTATAAATAGAAAAATTTTGATCTTATTATTCTTTGAGCTAAATAATTCTATTCTTAAAATCAATCAAATTTTTTGAAATTTCAGTTAAGTTTAATAAATTATGTATAAATTAAAAAATTTTGGTAATCTTAAACAGATTTTTCATTCCTTATGTTATGTTAATATATTTTTAAAGAAAATATAAGTTCTTTAAGGACAAATAATATTAAAATTTTATAAATATTTTCCCTTCCCCCAAACTTTAGCTTTAGCATAAATACAAATCATGAAATTTTCTAAAGCATGAGAGAAAGAAATAACAGGAATTAATCTAAGTATAATAATGATGTAGTAAGGAAAAACTAACTTCTATTTCTACACATGCTTCAATATGAATATAACAGAAATGATTATGCATATATAAAAAAGTTTTACAGAGCAGGAGTTACTTTCTTAGAAAAAAGAAAATCTTTTTTTTTAATTTTATTTTTAAACATGCAAACATACTAACTATTCATGAACACTAAATAGTAGGCTGAAACAAAAATAAACTTATATAAAATTCATTCACATTTCAGTCTTAAACACACATAAGATAATCTAAAACAATTTCAACATTTCACATAAACACTAACAACTAACATCACACTAAACAGCAGAAGAAACAAGGAACACAAAAAAAAAAACAGAACCAACAATCTCCAGAGGTATGTCAAGCTACTAATCACTGTCTGTAGCTTTGTTGACCTCATTTTTAATGAGTCAATACCTTTTGACCTAAAAACCAACTTTGGTCAAAATGGTCAAACCAAACCCAAAGACCAATCCTGTTGACCCAATAGGTCACCCTTTTGACCTAAAAAGTCAACTTTGGTCAAAATGGTCAAACCAGACCCAATGACTAACCCTGTTGACCCATAGGTCACTCTTTTGACCTAAAAGTCAAACTTGGTCAAAATGGTCAAACCAGACCCAATGACTAACTCTGTTGACCCAATAGGTCTCCCTTTTGACCTAAAAAGTCAACTTTGGTCAAAATGGTCAAATCAGACCCAATGACCAACCCTGTTGACCCAATAGGTCTCCCTTTTGACCTAAAAAGTCAACTTTGGTCAAAATGGTCAAACCAGACCCAATGACCAACACTGTTGACCCAATAGGTCACCCTTTTGACCTAAAAAGTCAACTTTGGTCAAAATGGTCAAACCAGACCCAATGACAAACCCTGTTGACCCAATAGGTCACCCTTTTGAACTAAAAAGTCAACTTTTGTCAAAATGGTCAAACCAGACCCAATGACAAACCCTGTTGACCCAATAGGTCACCCTTTTGACAGAAAAAGATAACTTTGATGAAAATGGTCAAACCAGACCTAATGACCAACCTTGTTGACCCAATACGTCACCCTTTTGACTTAAAAAGTCAACTTTGGTCAAAATGGTCAAACAAGACCCAATGACCAACTCTGTTGACCCAATAGGTCACCCATTTGACCTAAAAAGTCATCTTTGGTCAAAATGGTCAAACCAGACCCAATGACCAACTCTGTTGACCCAATAGGTCACCCTTTTGACCTAAAAGTCAACTTTGGTCAAAATGGTCGAACCAGACCCAATGACCAACCCTGTTGATCCAATAGGTCACCCTTTTGACCTAAAAAGTCAACTTTGGTCAAAATGGTTAATCCTGACCCAATGACCAACCTTGTTGACCCCATAGGTCAACCTTTTGAGCCAAAATGACAATTTTGTATAAAATGGTCAATATAGACCCAGCAACCAACCCTGTTGACCCCATAGGTCAACCTCTTGACCAAATTGATAATTTTGGTCAAAATGGTCCATCCAGACCCAACGACCAACCCAGTTAACCCCATAGGTGCACCTTTTTTCCCAAAATGATAATTTTGGTCAAAATGGTCAATCTTGACCCAATGAACAACCCTGTTGATCCCACAGGTCAACCTTTTGACCCAAAATGACAATTTTGGTCAAAATAGTCAATCCAGACCCTATGACCAATCTTGTTGACCCCACATGTCAACCTTCTGACTTATAATGACAATTTTGGTCAAAATAACCAATCCTGATCCAATCACCAACCTTATTAACCAAATGGGTCAACACCTGACCTAAAAAGTCAATTTTTGTTAAATGATCAAATTTTGATCAAATAACCAGTGACATGTTTAAAACCCCACAATGACAAAAATTAATCAAATTAATTTCAAAAATTATTTTGATTAATTAAATTGACTAATAATTTAATTTTCAATATTTTAATTAATCAAATGATATGATTAATTAAAATGAAGATTAAATTAAAAGTCATAAAATGACAAAATTAATCAAATAATTGATCTAAAAATTATTTTGATTAATGAATTAATTTTCAAATTTTAAATAATGACATAATTAATTAAAATGAAAAATTAAATTCAAAAGTCACGAAATCTCAAAATCCACAAAATGATTAAAAATAATGGAATTAATTAAATAATTGATTCCAAAATTATTTTTAATTAATTAATTGATCACTAATTTAATTTTCATATTTTAATTAATGACATAATTAATTAAAATGAAAATTAAATTGAAAAGTCATGAAAAGAGACAAAGGATGTGATTTTGATTGAGACTTCAAATATTGATTTTGATTTTGATCTTTTAATTTAAAATTTTTTGAATTTTGATTTTGAGTTTTACAATTTTGATTAGAATTGATTTGAGATTGGATTTGAAAGGGAATTTGGAATTGACAAAAGCAAAGTTTAAATTAGATAGGGGTGAGTACTGGAATTTGAGTACCGGCCTCAAAGTGAGAATTAGAATTTAGGTACCAATCCCGAAAGGTGAGAATCAGAATTTATATACTAATCTCAAAATAGAGGGAATCAGAATTTAAGTTGTGATCTCGAGTTGAGAACTAGAATTTAGGTACCAACCTCGAAATGAGAATCATAATTTAGGTACCAATCTTAGAAGATGGGAATCTGAATTTAGGTATTGATCTCGAGATGAGAACTGGAATTTAGGTACCAACCTCGAAATCAAAATCGAAATTTAGGCACCGATCTCGGAAGATGGGAATCAGAATTTAGGTACTGATCCTAAGATGAGAACTAGAATTTAGGTACCAGCCTCGAAATGAGAATTAGAATTTAGGTACCGATCTCGAAAGATAGAAATCAGAATTTATGTACTGATCCTGAGATGAGAACTCGAATTTAGGTACCAGCCTCGAATGTTGACGATTGACTTGTGAAGGTTTTGGTGTTTAGACATGTAGTAGAATATTGGAATGGGACATGAAGGTGTTTCACATCCCGAAAGACTTGATCAAAGGTTAATTGTTTAACAAAGGATGTGAATCCATGCCATCAGAACCAAATCAAGAATTTTGCGGTTTTGTGTCTGTAGACTCAGTCGACCTTCTTAAAATAGGTAAAAATTCATAGAGAGTCGAAAGGATTTTAAGTACAGTCGGAGACTGGGGATTTCAGCTTCGAGATTTGCATTATACTTCGTGTTTCAGTGATTTGATTATGTTTTAATCTTCAAATTTCATTTCGATTGGAATTTCATTTTGACTTGGATTTTCATTATTTTTTTTTGTTTGTAATTTGAAATTTTGAGTTCATTTGCTTTGAACTTTGATTTCGTGTCTTATTTAGATTTTGAATTTGAATTTTTATTTTATTATTATTTTTTTCATTGGATTTCTATGAATTCCATTTTTTATTATATTTCATTCAAATCGTTCTTCATGCAACTTTTCTTTAAATCAAGTCAAACTCAGATTTAGTGTCATTTGCAGTCAATTGCACAAAACTGAAGGCAAAATACAACATAGTCGTTTCAATTAAAATGCCAAAAATACATATCATATTGTTCCCAAAACATTTCTAATGACATTTTTCTTGAAAATAAACTTCTACAAAATCTACGTATATCTGAACACAGACTATACTGGCATCTTCATGTTATCTGGCAAAATTGTCTGTTTGATTCATCCATGTCTGAAAAGTAAGCTGCATAGGTAATAACATTATCTTCTAAGCCACTTACTAGAGGAAAGCCCTGTGTAAGTGCACTTTAGAGGTGTGCTACAACTATGTAGCTTACAGCTCGTAAGGCTGCAAACTCTCTAAATCTGGATCTGGTTGGAAATGATCCAGAATCTTGCTCTCATCCATCCTTCTAAAAATGATGGAGATCTGATGGTAAGGAAACCCTGGTATGTTGTTCTTTGCCACATATGTGTCGTTTCCTTGTATCAAGAGGACAAAGCCTACCGGTAGAGGTATCTCTACTGGCCCGTGAAATTCTCCGGGGTCGACATATGGAGTTCTTTCCGAACATGATATTGTACTGATTAATGAAAGAAACAGTGCAGAAGGTTCTCACAAAATTGTTATGGTCCAGGTGAGGTGGACTGCAATCTCCTTCTTTGTAAATGTTGATAATGCAGATATTTGATATGCAGTAAGCAGGTAACACTCTCCAGGAGACCATCAGCTTTATCATTTTGTTGATTAAATTCGGCATTTGGTCTACTTCATCATAGCGGAGTATCCCTGGCTGGTTTCCTTTCTTATAATCGACAAAGTTATATCAACATCTGAACTGAATCATAATCATCCCCTTGCCTCGCTTCCATTTTTGCGGCTTGGAACAAGTATTTCTCCTTTGTTGTCCTGCACGGCCTTGAACTCTCTGACCGAAGACATAATACACAATCTCACTCTGCTCGTAGTAAGAGAACACATCAATATGCAATTCTAATCCCTCTAGGATAATGACATACTTGCCTTGAATTCTCTGAAAATATTCAAAATCATGTCTTCGTATTCTCTGGATCATCTTTAACTCATGCTCCGAGTCCATCTGTGGATCATCTTTAACTCATGCTCCGAGTCCATCTGGGACTGCCGGGGTCTGGTGACGTACTGTGGGATGTATGGCTCTATGCCGGCACGCCCTCCTACAATCGTCACTACCTAAGGTATGGGCTATGTCGTGACCTCATCTAGAATTACCTCTGTTATGGTGCTCTTGAGTCCTGGCCTCCTCGGGCTAACTGCAGGGGTCATCAGAATTTCTTCTTCGTTCTGCTCTTCTATCAACTTCTTAACATTTTATGACGGTAACTGATTTGATAAGGGACAAAGGTTTTCCAATTCTGGATTCAGCTCGTAGTAAAACAATGCTTTGTCATCATCCATTTCTCTGAAGGTAACTGATACCCTTTGTCCTGTAACTCTTGGGATGCAGTGCTTTGCAAGATCTGCCCTGCTTCCTGTCAGCACCAGCACTGATCCGACTGGTAGGAGGATCTCAAAATAACCTTGGAACTCTCTAGGTTCGACAGTCTAGATTTCTTGTCCAAACAAAATATTACTTTCACTCACAAAGGAGGCCATGTAAAAGGGCCTCACAAAGTCATGGTGGTCGATATGAGGTAGGATATTTTTCCCGTACTCATAAATATTTATAATGCAGCTATTGGAAATGCAGTCTTCAAGCAAGACATGCCACTCGACCATCCTCTTTATCATCTTCTTTATCTGCAACGACAATGAATCCACCTCATCATGATGTAGAATCCCTGGGAGATTACCTTGTCGAGCTTTGGTGAAATTGTAGAAATACCCACACTAAATGGTGGCCCTGCCCTTTCCTCTTTTCCACTTCGTCGGCTCTATATATGTCCTTTTCTTCAATATGCAAGCTTTGCCCATGTCTTAGAGAGCGAAGACGCAATCCAGAATCTTTTCTTGATAATTTTTCAAAAACACGCCAATGTATAACGCGAGGCCTCTTCTTTGCAGGCACTATATTGGCCAGCCATATTGGATATTGTTCTTCTCGAAAAAAATTGGCCTCAATTAGTTTCTTGACTTCGTTGATAACTTGTTGTTCTATGTCAATACGCATTCTTCTTGGACCTTATTTTAGAAGGATAGCTTTTTGATCTATCCCTATATTGTGAACTACAACCTCTTGAGCAAGTTCAGGCATTACATCGTAATTCCAAGCAAAGCAGTCCTTGTATTCTCTTAACACTTGAACTATTTCTTTTGTTTCTATATTATTAAGAGAACTGCTGATAAAAGTCAGTTTTTGGTTTTCGTCGGTCTCCAAGTTTATTTCTTTTAGTTCATCCATTGTTGATTTGATTTCTTCTTCAAATTCTAGTGGGGCATCCTCTATCATAGGATCGAGTATTTGTTAAAAATTTCGGTCATCTATGACAACTAGACAAAATTTTGTATCATCTAAAGGTCCTAGGACACCAATTCCTACTCCTTTGGAATTATGATTTCATTTGTTAATATTCCATAAATGCTCAAAATCATAAGGTTGCTTTAATGATTTTCTTTAGACATTAAATTATTTCACACAAGTTTTTGAACACAAGGAGAATAAAGCTCAAAAGGAAATTTTTATTGATTCCAAAAATTTTTCATCTTTTGATTTTACATCAATATCTAAACTAGTAGAGCCAAGTCAAAATTTTATCGATTTCTTATCTTCACTATGTATTTCTTTGACCACTAAATCTTAAATTTTTGTAGAAGAAAGAGTAGTTAGGGTCATAGTTTTTATATAATGATTGGTTTGCCCGTACATAAATTCAATTTTTTTTTCTTTGTCTTCCTCTTTAAGAAGTATCTTGAATAGGGGATCCTTCGGAATTTTTTTCTTCCTTTCTTCTTCTTCATAATCTAAATGAATTTCAAACTATGGTATTTTCTATGTTGGTAGCAAGGATCCCTCTTTGTTGTGCTTGTCCTTAGACTTCGCCTCGACCACGAACATCAACTTGTTTTTCTTTATTTTGATTTTTATGTTTTTCTTTCATACTTGACACCGTATCTCTAGAGAATATCAATTTCTCTACTGAGGCATAATATGTAGCATCCTCGTGTACGCCAATTTATTGAATTGAAAATTGTTGGACATCCCCCATTATTTAACATTATTTTTATTTTGGTAGATATTTGATACATTGGTGTAATGATAAAGGTACCATTTTATTCTTATGGAGCCAAGGCCGACCAAGTAGAGGATTAAAAAATGTATCTGAATCAATGACGTGGAATTTCACCGTTGTCACAGATTTTCTGTTTTTAAAAGAAATGTTATCGATCCTACGGCTCGTTCTCCTTGTTGATTAAATCCTTGTAAATTGATTGTATTTTTTAACAGTCTACCGACATCAATGTCTAAATGTGCAGGATTTTTTAAATTCATATTATTAATTGAAGCTCCAGGATCAATGAGTGCTCTCTGAAGCATAATATCATTGATATTCAATGTAATATAAAGTGGACGATTATGTTCAGTCGTGCCGAGTAGCAAATCATCCTCAGAAAAGGTTATTTTTGTTCATGAATATGCTTGATTCACAGAAGTACAAGCAAGTTGAGCTAAATAGATTTCAGGAACGAAGAGAGCCTTTATCAAAGAATCTCTCATTTCGTTAGATAGGACAAGAGCGTCATGGATCCCCAAATATTTACCCTTACATTTTAGATATGAAATTGTACTTTAATTATTTTTAAAATGGGATACTACGCAAGTATACGTATCGTTCATCAAGTAATGTAGGACTTTTTAATTAAGCCTTGTGATATCGAACCCACAAGGAAATGTCTAAAAATTTAAAGAAATAAGAAAAGTAACTTTGGACTTTTTAAAACAATTTTGTAAATATCCTTTAAGATATAAAGTTTTTCAAATTTGTTTTTGGTTTTTTCTGAATAACAAGTAAAGCAGACAACTAAAGTTAACACAACTAGAAAATAGTATGAAAGCAAACGAGAATAAAATATCTTTTTCATATTTCAACGAATCAGTAATAATTATTGAATTTCATTGTGGAAGTATCTAAAATGTGTTGTGTCAAATAGAAGCAATTATATTATTTTTCATTGCTTCGTTCTATAAAGAACATTGGTTAATTTGATCATTTGAAATCGTGTAGATGGGTTAGGCAAGAATGATACTAGCTCTCACTCAAGATTTCCCTTGATTCCCTCCACCTGGGGGCTAACATCTCATAACAAAATTTTTTTCATCTAACCAAATTAGGGGGCTTTAGCCTATCACTCTAAAGTCTTCCAATTTTACTCCCCATTATAAGCATATCTTCATGTTTACCTGCAACCAATGATATGGACTTCAATTCTCTTCCCTATAATTGCATGTGATTCTTTCCAAATGTTGATTGAGAAAATACCACAATGGATCTTACATAATCTCCCAACTAATCTTAACATCTTAATTGGCCAAATCAAGAAGTAAATGAAGTGAAAGGTAGTGAACCATCACAACTTCTTCCAACATGGAAATCCTATACTTCACACAACTTCTTTCCATAATTTAATTACTTCATGTACGGCTTATTTTTAGGTTATGTTGTATTTTTGAAAAAGGAGTCGCCTAACAGAAGTTGTCGGTGAATTTTTAATTTAATTTAAATAAATAATTTTGAAAAGTAGTATTTGATTTTGAAAATAATTTTAAGTTTGAAAATTTTAAGATATGAAATCAAACCGATCTCACATCCCAAATAGTTTACATAAACGAGCACCGCACCACAAACCGTGTATTTATCCCGAAGAATAGACACCATCGCTTGATAATGGGGCTCAATTAATTAAACTAAAAGATTTGTGAAATCCGTTTGGTCCGCAAACCAATCTTATAAGCCGACAAGTTCCCTCGCTTAATATAAAGGAGTTAAGCGAGGTTTATATTACTCGGGTTCTTTAAAATTCCCTATAAGGGCAAGCCCCTATAGTTAATTACATCTTAAGTGATGAGAATCACCTAAGAAAACTCTCGATAATAATCAATAATTCCGCTCTCAAGAATTTCAAAGTTTAAGATTTTCAAGGGATTGAAATTTTGGAATTTCAATAGGGAATGGATCAAGTTTGGAACATTTTGTTTTGTGAATCCAAAGGAAGAAAAGTAGGAGAAATCACGGATTCGAAGTGAACTTCGGTAATTTCCCGACTATCCTATTGTTTGGCTTGGATTTAAGAAAGTCCTACTATTTATTTAAATGTTTTGATTTTGCCAATTTTAATTAATTAGGACTTATATTTATATGATAGAATCATACAAATAGCCTCGAAGATGTGAGGGTTTATGTCGTATCGGACGACTACCTCGGAATCCTAAAACTGGTTAGGGCTTAATTTACATGTGCAAATGCCTAACAAAAGGTCGAGGATTTATGTCGCACTAGTGCAAACTACCTCGAAGTCCTATGGTTTTGTTGTTTAGTTCTAGGAAAGTTTTGCTGAAGTAGACTCGAGTTTTGCTCGATGATGATGGCCGTGCTGCCCACCATACTCCGAGCTCCTTGTTGTTGCAGAGGTTTAGTTTTAGAAATCATAAATCAGGGGATGAGAAAAGTGTTTTGGTTTAGAGAAAATCTTAATTTCCAGGTGTTTTTTATGTTTTAATTAAAACAAATCTTAAAGTTGATTATAACGACACCGGTTAAGATCCCACGGTTCCATCCTTCCGGCATCATTATTTTTATCGAATTCACTTAGTCCAGATGAATTTGCTAAACTCAACCGAATGAGTTCCACACTTTCATTTAGACCGTGGAAATCCCGTTAGCAACACGTAGGTTACATCATCCGAGGTATTCCCGATCATCCAACGAGATGTTTTAATTTAGTTGTAATTGTAGTTTTGTGTTCTGTTTGTGATTAAATTTTGAGTTGTTTTATATTTTGAAATGTCGTGGCGGTGAATTTTATCTTGCAATGACTTTTATCTTAGTTTTGGTTTCAGCTTTTAGGGTCTATCCTAAATGTGAGAGTTTTCATGCAACAGTTGTTTATCATGCAAGAAAAGTAAGTGCAATGCAGTTAAATAAATTGCAAGAAGGTAAATTGCAAGAAGGTAAATTGCAATAAAATAAAAGCGTACCTGGAGGGTCTTCCCGTCATCCCAAGCTGCACTTAAAACACAATTAGAATATTTAAGCAAGTTCCTAGGTAAAGCTAAGGGAAGGGTTATGGTTTTCTACCAAATTCCTAATCCTATAGTTAGTCATTTCCTATGACGTCTAGGTCTTTGTGTTTTTGGTTTGAGGACGATTTTCTTCATCAAAGAATAATTAAATTCAATTGTTCTTATAAATGTCCTATCATATCGAGGAAGTGCTTAAGAAGAATCTTAAACATCTTTTCAATATTTCTAGGATTGTTTTAAGTCCAAATGAATTTAATTATATAAATGAATTAATCGTCCGAGAATTCAAGTTTTGTTGTTATCTTGCTCAGTGAACTAGGACATTTGAATATCCTATAAGTGAAGTAACATTTCATTTAATGTTCTATTTAGGGGTTATGATGACCAAAGTATTTGAGGGTAAATTGGTGTTTAGATGGTTTGTGATTTAGTTTAATTTCAATTAATGAGTTTAAATTTGGAATAGTGTTCAAGTTGCTTTATATTTAATTTCTTTCTGTTTTAGGTGATGTTATATTTAATTAAATTGAGTTTTAATTTAGTTCAATTTAATTTGATTTGATGTTTAATTAATTTAATTTGATTTGATTTAATTTTAATTTAATTTGATTTAATTTAATTTAATTTAATTTAATTTAATTTAATTTAATTTAATTTGATTTAATTTTTTTAATTTAATTTGATTTAATTTAATTTGTTTATTTAATTTAATTTAATCTTTAATTTAATTTAATTCAACTTTTAATTTTAATTTAATTTAATTTAATTTAATCCAATTTAATTTACTTAATTTAATTTAATTTTTAATTTAATTTTTAATTTAATTTAATTTTTAATTTTAATTGAAATTTTTAAAAAAAAAGTTTAATAATTTGATTTTAGTTTAATGATTAAGTCTTTTAATATTTTGAATTTGAGTTATCATTTTAATTAAGAATTGAATATTAATGAGATAATTAATTTAGGGATTTTTTAAATTAAAGAATAAATCTCTTTCAAATAATATCCCTATTTTAATAATTCCAATTTTATTATTCTTCCAAATTTAATCCATCATTTAATTAAAGTTTAATCATTTTAAAATTGCTTAATGGGTTTCTACCCTTTAATCATTTAAATTTCAATCATCCAAATCAGATTAGGATCAAATATTTTACTTGTTAATTTTTTTATTAAACCTAAAGTTTTAATTTAGGATTAAAAAATTTAATTACCACTTTACCCTTTAAGCTTAATAATTTCATAACTCACTAAATTGAACTCAAATGAACTTAAAATTTTTATGTGACTTCACTCATATGTCAATAAAGACATGAGAGGAGAAAATGTGATTTTTCTGTATTTAATTTATTTATATAATTATTTTTGGTAGAAAATAGAGATTTTCAAGGAAAATTTAATAACATGACCAAGGGAAAGTTTCTGTCCTTAAGAAAATTAGGGGACATTCCTAATGACCAGAGGATCACTTGGACCAATTTTGGTGATTTTTTGAATTATATTATTTTTATTATAATTATTTTAAATTTTGGAGTGTTAATTAATTTAAAAATAAAATAATTGTTGAAAAATGAATTTTATATTTTTCAAAAATCTCTCTGATATCAAGGAAACCAGAGAAGCAAATTTTGTAATTTTCTGATTTTTCTATGATTTATTATAATTATTTTAGTGAAAATGCTAGAAATTACATTTTTTTTAATTTTAAAATTACCCTAGGGCTTTAAAATTTAATATCTCACTAAATAGACCTAAGAAAAATGTGGGATTTGTTCCTATGTGATTAAAATTCAAAATGTGACATTTTGGTGAATTTTATTATTTTTGTGATTTTTATTATTTTTTAATTATTAAAAATATTAAAATATTATTAAAAATCAACTTTTTTAGAAAATTGAAATTTTAATTTTCTTAGGTTCACCTGATATCAGAGAGGCTCCAAAACCAATTTGGTGAATTTTTGAAAGGTATTTTAAAAGTTATGAATTTTTAAAATTTAAAATGACTAAGTGGCTTAATCAACCCAATTAGTGGGGCTAACCAAGTCCAATTGACCTCAAACTTTTATGGTGGATTCCTCTGATCCTAAAGGTCAGTGGAGAATTGATTTCAAGTTAATTTGATGCATGGTTAACTCTAATTAATTAAAGACCTATTTTGGGTGTTTAAGCCAATTATGGTTGTTTTAAATGAACTAACTCAAAACCTATTTTTCCTAAGGTTCTCTGGTCATAAGGAAAATCACCAAATTTTCCTAGAATTTATTTCACAACATGCTATTTATTGGAATTAAAATACTCAAAACAGCAACATGAATTTGAAAAATCAATAACTTTTCATAGGGATGGCATCTGACTTTGGAAAATTCAGGGAATGTTCTCAAATTCAGAGGCTTCAAAAGCCCTATGGTCTCATGCCATGGTGAATTGTATACATGCATGGAGAATTAAAAGTATGCAGAGAGTAAATAAATTATTAAAAATAAAATTCTTGATGAAATTAAATGATTTCTTTTCCACATTATTCTCCTCTATTCACTGAGCAAGAGGGTATTTTTATTTTATTTTTCTGATTTTTCTACATAGAGTTATGAATTTTTGAAGTTTAGGGAATTAAATAAATCAAAAAATACCCTAATTTTCTATTTATCCACGCGGCGCCAACTCATCCTCGGCATCTCCGAAACGCCGCGTGTCGCGCTCCCATACGACGCCGCCACTTGAGTCAGCAGCCCGGGCCCCGCGGTTCTCGTACTGTCTCCTGGTCCGACGCCATCTGAGCCGTTCGTCCGCGTGTGTATTGAATGGACGGCATCCGTTCATCGTCCCCGAGCGTCCTCACCCGAGAGCCGTCCACACTAAATCCCTAAGATCTCACTCGATACTCAATGGATTTTCATGTTCTTATGCTCTATGGATTCGTCTTGAAGAGACGAACACATCTATATGGTTATCATGCATTGAAACTAAGGCATTTGAAATGGAGAATCTCCAAAAGCTCGGGATGAAGAATTAGCTCATACCTTTGCTCAGAGAAGTGTGGCTTCGATCTGAGAGTTGTTGCACCTTCGATTGGATCCCAGCAAGCTCCAGATGAAGTCTCCTAGTCTGGTGAATTGTCTAGAAGTGATTTCGACCAAGCCCGATCACAAAGCTTGGAGGCTGGAGCAACCGGGTGGCCTCGGAGATGGGGCTTTTGCCGGTGGACACCTTCCCTCGGTCCAGTGAAGGTGTAGAACCAATCAATTTGGGAATTGGCTCACTGTGGAGAAGTGTCCTAGTTTTGGGTGGAATTTCAGTTGGGAAATTGGATTTTATCAGTGGGGATAAGGGCAAATTGACACTGGGGATCAACTGCTCTAAGGGTGGAGAAGGGTTTGGAACAATTTTGGCAGAGTTTCGGCAAGGTTTGTGCAACTCTCTTCTCATGGCCGTGAGGGGGTCGGGTTTAAATAGATGTGGCTGGAGAGCCTCCCGTGGATGGCCAAGGGTCGGGATCAGCCGCTCTCGGTCATGGGAAGAACGAGTCATGGTGGCCATTGGGCATGGGGCAGCTCGACAAGGTGGAATTTCAAAGTTGGCTCACATGTGAGCTCTCGGGTGTGGTGTTTTCCGGCGATCCAGGCGGCTGGCCGGCAGTGCATGGGTCACCATCTCGACTCGTGGAGGTCGTGGCTTGGCAATGGTGAAGTCAATCGGGCTTGGACATGTGTAAAGTGTTTGGATTAAAATGGAATGAGGGAGAGGCCACTTTGGCTTGAAATTGGTCAATCCATTGGTTTGGGTTGGGTTCACCTCCCCATGGCCGGTCTTGGGCCGAGAGGATCAGTTAGGCTAGCTGGTCAAGAGGTGGTGATGTCCTTATCCAAGAATATTTGGATTAAATCTTGGTTAAGGGGAAACATGCTTAAGGCTAATGACTTTTAGAAGATGGTTAAAGGTCCTCCTCCTTTTGCAATTAATGGCATGGTCACATGCCAAATTTTCATGGCTTCATATGGCTTGTGAATGGCTCACCTTTGGCTTGGGAAATGGTTTGGTCAATTTCATGGAAATGGGTTTTAAGAATTTTGGATATTTTGGTGAAAATTTGCATGAAGCTTGATTTGGAATAATTTGATGGTGAATTTAGGACTTAGGTAATGGCTTTAATTAAGTGGATGACAAATGGAAATGTCATGTGGGCTTTAGGGTAGATTTTGGGCCTTTGGATGTGGTGAAGTGGGCTTTTAGGAAAGTTTAAGGGGAATGGGGTTTTTGATTTTAGGATGGGCATTTGGGTAAAGATTTTGTGAAGAACTTTGTCAAATAAATGTCATAATTGGTTTAGGGATGTTCTATGAAGGGCTTGGAATCAATTTGGTGTGATTTGGAGTTGAATTGGTTTGAATTCGGATTTATTCTGGTAAGTGGGCCTATGTAGGTCAAATTGGGCTAACTTGTGCTAATGTTGGGCTAGGGTTGAAATTGATATAAAATCAATGTTGAGAAATGTTTATGGGAGTGTTTCAAAAGGTTTTGACTTTGGTTGGGCTTTGATTTTGGGGTTTAGGCTCATTTGGGTTAGGTTTGGGTTTAGGTCAAAATAGGGCCTTTTAACTTTGGGTTGAGTTTGAGTGGGGTTTGGGTCCAAATTTTGGGCAAATCATGTTAGTATTTTGTTTGTGGGAATGTTAAGGAAGATTTAGAAAAGATTTGGGGTTAATTGGAATTGAGTTGGGTGAGTTCGGGTTAGGTTTGGGTCATGGGTCCAAATCGGGCTTTAAGGCCAAAAGTGAGATTGGATCCAAATGTCAATCAAATTGGACTTGGATTTGGTCTAGATTGGTATTGGGGATATTTAATTGAAGTTTAGAATTGAATTGGACCAAAATTGGGGTCAATTGGGTAGGTTTGGTTTGACATTGGGTTCACTCAGGGTTAAAATGGGTCAAATTGGGGGTTTTGACAAAAGTAGGGTAAATTGGCAAAATTGGCCCATGGTGTAGTTGGACAAAATGAAATTGAGAATATTTGGGATGTTCTGGAATTTTCTGGGAATTTTCTGAATTTTTGGATTTTTTGGCCAAGAGGGGTATTTTAGGTATTTGGAGGGTATTGGGAAGTTTTCTTGGAATTTTTGGTATTTTTGGGTATGGATGATCAATTTAAGTGATGTAGAAATGTTTGGGAATGATTTTGGAGAATTTTGGATAATTTGGAAATTTTGAGAAATTTGGGTAATTTCAGGGGTTTTGGGTAGGCTAAGCGTGTGTAGGGTCCCTGGGTCAAAAATCGAAAATTTGGAAAATTGAAGATTGGGTGGATGTAAGTGGAAAGAAGTCATTTTGGTTGAGCCATGAAGCCATATCAAGCCCATGTGAGCCATGAAGGGACTCATTTGAGGCATTCACTATGTTGTTCCTAACCCTCTTAGCCAAGGGCTTAGGGGTTAAGGACCATCCATGTGAATCACCCACATGAGTCAGGAGGTCAAGTTAAGTATGGGTGTGTGAAAGTGTAGTGTATAAGTGTAGTGTATAAGTGTAGTGTGTGTGTAAGCCAGCCCTTTCACCGCACCAGTGCCACCTGTAGGGCGTCCTAAGGCCAAAGAGTCCTATAGGAACTCATCCTTTAAACTTCCACATTCGATTTCAACCCTCTAGGTGATTATGGGTCTACGATCAAGTTTGTGGAGTTTGCAGGGAGTTAAGAAGTGGTTTGAATTTCTAAAAGGTGGGTCCCAATTCTAGTCCTCTAAGATAGTCAAAGGAGAAGCCTAAGGCTAGATCCTAAGTACTAAAGAGAAGAAGAGAAGACCTCATCAAAAATGAGGTCAACAAATGGACCCCCAATAGGTGTGGTGAGCTGACGGAGCACACCGCGCGTATTGGTGTTGACCGAAGCGACCAACAAAACCAACACAAACATCCAAGTGACAAACTTAGGACGAAATAGAGGAGTTTTCGCGGGGAGTAGCAAGTATATCTCTGAAACCGGAGATTCCTAAACTCTCGCTGGGGAAAGGAAAAGGAGGTAAACTCCAAATCACATGACCTGGGGGAATTTCGATTTAGATCTTATTTTGTTTCAATTTAAGTCTTGATGTGTGAGTTTAGATTTTAGTTTGGAGTTTCGATTTAGGTTGAAGTTTGTCAAGATTAATTTGAACGATTTGATTTGAAATGAAAATTGGAATTCTGAGGTTGTAGATGTAACATCTTCAACCTCGAAAGAAAATTGAATTGATCGGATTGAATCATTGCAATGAGGAGAGATCTCAGAGCAATGCGGTATTGGATGTAAAATCCTTAACCTCAAGAGTTTGATTTTGATGTATTTCAGTGCAATAGGAAAAGAATCCTAAAGCAGTGCAGTCTCGGATGTAAATCCTCAACCCAAAAGTTTGAATTTTGATGTATTTCAGTGCAATAGGGAAAAGAATCCTAAAGCAGTGCAGTCTTGGATGTAAAATCCTCGACCCAAAAGTTTGAATTTGATGTATTTCAGTGCAATAGGAAAAAGATCCTAAAGCAGTGCAGTCTTGGATGTAAAATCCTCGACCCAAAATTTTGAATTTGATGTACTTCAGTGCAATAGGAAAGGAATCCTAAAGCAGTGCAGTCTTGGATGTAAAATCCTCGACCCAAAAGTTTGAATTTGATGTACTTCAGTGCAATAGGAAAAGAATCCTAAAGCAGTGCGGTCTTGGATATAAAATCCTCGACCCAAAAGTTTGAATTTGATGTACTTCAGTGCAATAGGAAAAGAATCCTAAAGCAGTGCAGTCTTGGATATAAAATCCTCGACCCAAAAGTTTGAATTTGATGTATTTCAGTGCAATAGGAAAAGAATCCTAAAGCAATGCAGTCTTGGATGTAAAATCCTCGACACAAAAGTTGAATTTGATGTATTTCAGTGCAATAGGGAAAGAATCCTAAAGCAGTGCAGTCTTGGATGTAAAATCCTCGACCCAAAAGTTTGAATTTGATGTATTTCGAAGTGCAATAGGAAAAGAATCCTAAAGCAAGGCAGTCTTGGATGTAAAATCCTCGACCCAAAAGTTTGAATTTGATGTATTTCAGAGTGCAATAGGAAAGAATCCTAAAAAGGTAGATCTTGGATGTAAAATCCTCGACCCAAAAGTTTGAATTTGATGTATTTCAAAGGCAATAGGAAAATAATCCTAAAGCAAGTGCAATCTTGGATGTAAAATCCTCGACCCAAAAGTTTGAATTTGATGTATTTCAGAGTGCAATAGGAAAGAATCCTAAAGCAAGCGGTACTTGGATGTAAAATCCTCGACCCAAAAGTTTGAATTTGATGTACTTCAGTGAAATAGGAAAGAATCCTAAAGCAGTGCAGTCTTGGATGTAAAATCCTCGACCCAAAAGTTTGAATTTTGATGTACTTCAGTGCAATAGGGAAGAATCCTAGCAGAGGTGCGGTCTTGGATGTAAAATCCTCGACCCAAAAGTTTGAATTTGATGTATTTCGAGTGCAATAGGAAAAGAATCCTAAAGCAGTGCGGTCTTGGATGTAAAATCCTCGACTCAAAAGTTTGAATTTGATGTATTTCGAGTGCAATAGGAAAAGAATCCTAAAGCGATGCAGATCTTGGATGTAAAATCCTCGACCCAAAAGTTTGAATTTGATGTATTTCAAGTGCAATAGGAAAAGAATCCTAAAGCAAGTGCGGTCTTGGATGTAAAATTCTCGACCCAAAAGTTTGAATTTGATGTATTTCGAGTGCAATAGGAAAAGAATCCTAAAGCAAGTGCAGTCTTGGATGTAAAATCCTCGACCCAAAAGTTCGAATTTGATGTATTTCGGTGCAATAGGAAAAGAATCCAAAAGCGATGCGGTCTTGGATGTAAAATCCTCGACCCAAAAGTTTGAATTTGATGTATTTCGATGCAATAGGAAAAGAATCCTAAAGCAGTGCAGTCTTGGATGTAAAATCCTCGACCCAAAAGTTTGAATTTGGTTGAGATTTGATTTGAGATTTGGAAGAAATTGAGTTTGAATTTGATTGAGACTTGAAATCTGGAAAGATTGAATTTGAGATTTGGAAGGATGAGTTTGAACTCGATCGAAATTTGATTTAAGATTTGATTTGAAATTTGGAAGATCAAATTTGAAACTTGATCGGGAGTGGATTTGGAATTTGATTGAGAATTTGATTTGTGGTTTGACTTAACATTTATGCTCGATTTCGTTTATCTTTTAATGATTCAAATTTTATTTTATCGTTCATTTAATGTTCACGTGAATTTGGTGTTCGTCATTTTTAGATTTTTAAAGAAAGTTTTCTTTTATCCTCTTTTTTTGTTTCTTTTTCGTTCTTTGTTCGAAGTTTCATTTAACTTTAATGGCGTTTCCCAATCAATTTGCACAAAAGAGGTGAAGGCCAAAAATGTGACATGGTCACTTTCATTCCAATCATGTTGAAAATACATCATACAACTCGATCTGGAATACATTTCATACAATCCATGTATACTCAAAACGGACTATGTATGATCTTTGGCGATCCATCAAGAGAAGCATCTGTCAAAAATCCATGTCTGAATAGTGGGGTACATGGTTAATAACATCACCTTCCAAGCCATCCTTGGCAAGGATGCCGACTGGATGTACGTTGGAGGTGTGATATTTCCCATGTAACTCACAGCTCGTAAGGCCGGAGGTTCTCTAGCTCTGGGTCTGGTTGGAAATGGTAAGGTATCTTCGTTGTCGTCCATTCTCCTGAAAGTAACTGAGATCCGCTTCACCGGCACTCCTGGTATGCAATGCTTAGCGATATCTGCTCCGTTGCCCTTCAGCATCATGACGGAACCTACCGGTAAAGGTATCTTCACCGGCCCTCGGAACTCACCCGGCCTGCTATCCGGAGGTCGGATCCGAACATGATGTCACACTCGTTCGGGAAAGAGACCGTGCGAAAGGTCCGACGAAGTCGTGGTGATCTATATGTGGGGGTATGCAGTCACCCTGTTTGTAGATGTTGATAATGCAGCAATTGGATATGTAATCTGCTGGCAGTACCCTCCATGTTATCAATCTCTTTACCATTCTCTTGATGACTAATGGCATCAGATCTACTTGCCCATGACGGAGTATTCCCGGTGGGTTTCCCTTCCTGTCTTCAGCAAAGTTGTAGCAGCATCCGCATTGTATTGTGATTCTTCCCTTCCCTGGCATCCATCTTCGGGGTTCTGAGTAGGTATTTTCCCTTAGGCGGCCTGCTCGGCCCATTCTTTTCAAATCCCGGATACTATCCATGATTTGCTCTTGTTCATACTCGGAGAATATGTCGGTATGTAGCTCGAGGACCTCTAGTATGTTGATTCTTCTTCCTTTAATTCTCTCGAAGTATTCAAAGGTTTTCTGTTCAACTTTTTGCATCCTCTCCAGCTCGTATTCCGGAATGATCTGCAGATGGCGAGACCTTGTGACATATTGTGGGATATATGGTTCAATCCCTTCACGTTCTCCTGCATACCTCGGCTCCTCAGGGATGATGCACCGTCGGGACATCCCCGGGGTTGCTTCGCAACAAGGTCATGCATCACTCGGTGGTTCTATTCGGTGGCGTGGCAGCCTTCTTTCTTCCGATCTTCCGGAGATTTCCCCGGTCCTTTCGTTATCCTAGGAGCCGGCCTCCTTTCTTCGGAGTTCCCGGTGAACCGGTGTCCTCGAAGTGTATGTATCGGCATTAGCAACTATCTCGTCGCGCTGGTCCGCAGCTAGTTTTGTTAACATCTTACGGATACGGCGATTCTTATTTCTTCGTTGCGTGGCTGTGAGAGTAGCCCTTCAAACTTCATGAATCTCTTTGGGCGCGGCACTGACAAGCCTGCCCTCCGCTGTAGCGACTACGGACTTCATTTTCTTATCTTCTTCGGTGTATGCTTTTCTTTTCTTGTTGTTGGATTGGTGGCTTGGGCCACCCACTTTCATCACTGTCTGCCCGGGTAGTTCTTCTCGGTTAACCGGGATCCAGATCACTTTCCTCGTATCGTAGGCTCGCTGGTGCGAAATCCGAGTCAATCTTGATTATCGCTCCATCTCTCACCCTCTTTTCATCGAGTGTAAGGCTTAAGCCATTCTTAAAGTTCAGGACCAACCGCCCGTTCAACATTTCCCTGCGAAAAGACAAGGAAAAGGATCAGGGGCTGTACTAAGAACAAGAACATTAAGAAAACGTTTGTTAAAGACATATTTTTTTTATATATATTTTTTTATATTCAAATTTAACAGGAATGAAGTAGGATAAGATCAGGGAAGAGATTTTGATTTGGAAAAGAAAACAAGGAAAACATATTATCATGACTTTATTTATTTTAACACATTTTATTATTTTTGGGTTCGGACCCAATCATAAGTAATTATTTCGCCCATGTTTCTTAGGGATGAAGAATTCATTCCTTCGAAACATCAGGTAGAGTAATACTTTTTCAAGTATCGTCCGTTGATCGGAAGCATATGTCGTTCTCCCTGGCAATTCACTAGCTGGTAGGAATCTCCTGAGTATACTGCTTCAACCACAAACGGTCCTTCCCAAGTGGGTTCAAATTTTCCTCCTATCTTGCGGTGTGCAAGAATAGGTCTCTTGAGAACGAGAACTAAGTCACCAATTTTGAAGGTTCTTGGGTGGACCAGTTTGTCATGGGCTTGAACCATCTTAGCTTGGTATAGTTCTAAATTCTGTTGCGCTGCAAGCCTTTTCCCTTCCAGGCTTTCTAATTCTTCTAGTCGTAATTTGGCGTTCTCTTCTGTCGTGATCTTGTTTGCAACTACAATTCTGAGTGAAGGAAGCTGAACCTCTAAAGGTAACACTGCCTCGGACCCATACACCAGAGCGTAAGGTGTAGCTTCGAGTAGGAGTTCGAAGGTTGTCCGGTAGGCCCATAAGGCTTCTAACAACTTCTCGTGCCAATTTCTCTTATTATCGTCCAAAGTTTTCTTTAAGATTTGAACGAGAGTTTTATTAAAAGCCTCGGCGAGACCGTTTGCTCTTGGGTAGTAAATTGTTGAGTATCGCCGATCGATTCCGTGTCTCCCGACAAAATTGTTGATTTGTGTGCTTCCGAATGTCGACCCATTATCCGAGATGATCTCGCGCGGCACTCCGAAACGGTAGACAACTTGGTTCTTGAAAAACTGTAGCACGTGGTGTGCTTTCAATTCTCTAAGTGGAACTGCCTCTGCCCACTTGGAAAAGTAATCTGTAGCCGCAAGAATGAAGCGAAGTCCTTTTGAAGATGGTGGTTCTATTGGACCTACTATATCTGTGCCCCAACATTCAAATGGCCACGACGCAATTGTCAGATGTAGCACATTTGGAGGTTGGTGTAGAACCACTCCGTGCACTTGGCATTGGTGACAGCTCTTGGCGATTTTCATGCAGTCGGTCATCATCGAGGGCCAGTAGTACCCTAGTCTTTTAATTTTCATTTTCATCTTTGGACCCGATCGGTGAGCGCCACGAGTCTTGAATGCACCTCTTTAACGATTTCACGGGCCTCGGACCCGCTTAAGCACCTTAACCACATTCGATCAAAAGACCTTCGTACAATGTGTTGTTTATTAATGCGTAAGACGTAGTTCTTTTCTTGATCCGATGGGCTAGCGACCTATCGTCCGGTAGCTTTCTTGTTTGCGGGTAGTCTATCAATGGCCGTCGCCAATCTTCCGTGTTTTTTGTCACCGCCGTAACCGATTCTTTTTTCTTTTTCTCGATTTGTGTATTGTGTCTATGTCGAGCCGTGATAGGACCCGACGTCCGTGAACCGACACTTCCATCGATTCATCTTGCAAACAGGCGAATTCTTTTGCGAGACGGGCTAAAGCATCTGCTAAAGCATTTTCTTTTCTGGGAATTTTGTAGATTGTCACATTTGGAATCTGTTCCAACAGCTGTATGGCATACTAGAAGTATTGTTCGAGTCTTGGCTTTAAAATTCTGTATTGTCCGGCGATCTGTTGAATGATTAACTCGCGAATCCCCGTAGATGTCGATGTCCGTTATCCCCATTCGAATAGCTAATTCTAGTCCCGTTATGAGGGCTTCGTATTCTCGCTTCATTGTTCGTACACGGTTCGTCAAGTGGTAGGAGTATCTTAACATCCCCCGCTCCGGTGTTATAAAGATTAGCCCGATTCCCGCCTTACCGGCACTATCACTTGCGATTCTTCGTCTTTGTGTGCTAAAGATGCTCCGTCGAAATATAATTCCCAACGTCGATCATCAAGGTCTTCTAGGTTCATTATTTGTTCATCTGGCAGATCGTCATTGAGAGGAGATTCGGCCGGCAAAGGGTGTGCTGCGAGGAAGTCTTCTAAGACTTGTCCCATTACGGCACGAAGAGGCACAAATGTTATATCAAATTGCAATAATATCATTGACCATCTGGCAAGTCTGCCGGAAAGTGTTGGACGAGTCATCAAGTATTGCAATGGATTAAACTTCGAGATTAGGTTGACCTTATGAGAAAGCATGTAGTGCCCGAGCTTTTGAGCGGCGAAGATCGTGGCTAAACAATGCTTTTCAATTGCGGGATACCTTACTTCCGTCGGAAGTAAACGACGGCTTAAGTAGTAAAGAGCATTTTCTTTACCCTCATCATCGACCCAGCTAACAGGGCTCCGAGAGAGTCGTCTAGAGCCGCGGTGTAAAGTATCGCGGTCTACTCCGAGACCGGGGCTGCTAAGACAGGAGGTGTCATTAAATATTGTTTAATGTCTTCGAAGGCCTTCTGGCATTTCTCTTCCCAAATAAATTTGGCGTCCTTTTTAACTAGTGCCGAGAAAGGCCGACACCTACCCGACGAGTTTCGAGATAAAGCGTCGAAGATATGCCAACTTCCCTTGAAAAGATCGTAATTGTTTTAAGGTTTTGGGAGGCAGCATTTCTAAGATAGCTTTAATATTTTCCGGGTCGATTTCAATTCCACGATGTCGGACAACGAACCCTAAGAATTTCCCGGAGGTGACGCCGAAGGCGCATTTTAAGGGATTCATCTTAAGGTTAAATTGTCTTAATCGTTCGAAAACAATTCTCAAATCATACGGTGGTTTTCCTTTACTTTGCTTTTGATGACCACATCGTCCACGTAGCATTCAACTTGATTGTGGATGAGATCATCAAAAATTCTTGTCATTGCTCTCGGTAAGTTGCTCCCGCGTTCTTCGAGTCCGAATGACATCACCGTGTAAGCAAAATACTCCGATCGGCGTTCGAATGCCGTAAGCTTTTCATCTTCTAGAGCCATTTTTATCCGGTTGTATCCCGAAGATCCATCCATGAACGATAATATTTCATGTGTTGAAGCAATGTCGATCATTAATTCCGGGATCGGTAGAGGGAATTCATCCTTTGGACATGCCTTGTTTAAATCTCCGAAGTCCACACAAATTCCGATCCGACCATTCTTCTTCTCGACCGGCACCACATTGGCTAGCCAAGTCGGGTATTGTTCTTCACGGACAAATTTGGCGTCTATTAGCTTTTTAACTTCGGCTATGACTTGTTGTTCGATTTCTAGACGCATTCTTCGGGGACCTTTTCTGACTGGGACAGAAGTAGGATCCACTCCTAGCTTATGGATCTGCGACCTCCGGAGCTAATCCCGGCATCTCGTCATAGTTCCAAGCAAAACAAGTCTTTAAATTCCATTAATAATTTGATTATTTCTTCGGAGTCTTCTTTATTGAGTAAGGAGCTAACAAAGGTAGGCCTAGGCTCTTCGCTAGTACCTAAGTTAACTTCCGTTAACTCATCTATTGTAGATTTGATTTCTTCTTCGAATTCTGGTGGAGCGTCTTCAATTTGTAAATCTTCGAGTTCGTCTGTAGTTTCCATGCAGTTTTCATTGGGCTCACAAGTGACAACCAAGCAAAATTCAGTATCGTCAACTGACCCTACTGTGCCGAATCCGAGACCATACTCTGAATTGGGTGGACGGCCGGAATTATTCCATAATTTTTCAAAATGTTGTAATTGGCCTTTTGTCCATTGTCGAGGTAAGAAACCATGCTGAATTAAATTTTGAACACAGGGAGAGTACCACTCAAAAGGTAATTCCATTAATTCTGATGAAGTGACATCTTCGAATTGTACATTATTTTCAGTTTTGGAGGTAGAAGCACCACGGTAGAATTTGATTGGCCTCGCACCATCGTTACGTACCTCTTTGACCACCATACCCTCGATCTTGTTAGAATGGATCGGGGTTAGGGTCATAGTATGTACGTAGTGGTTAATCTTCTCGTACATTGATTTATATTCTTCATTCTTTCCATCTTCGAGGGAGATCTTGAATTGCGGCTTCTTCCGACTTATTGTCGCTGCTTCTTGTTTGATTTCTTTTTCTTCTTCAGAACTATCTTCCCAATCAACATTGATGGCTGGTTTCCTCTGTCTAACTGTCCTAACGTCTCTACCACGGCCTCGTCCCCGGCCTCGACCTCGGATGTGAGTTGTGGAGAAACCTTCACCATCTCGCCGGAAGGGAGTGGTGTGTGACTGTTGGACTAGAACTTCAAGTTCTTCGTTGCCCTGAACTTTCTTTGCTTCATTTGTTACGGTATCTCTGGAGAAGATCGTTTTCTTTGGCGGTGCATAATAAGCTGCATCTTCATGGATTCCAATCTCATGTACGGAGAATGGTTGCAAGTCACCTTTGATGCACCTGTTCCCCTCCATCGTAGTATTTGATGCACCGATGCGAGATGATGGTACCACCTCGTTTTCATGTATCCATGGTCGGCCCAAGTAGAGCGTTGAACGACGTTTCGAATCGATTATGTGAAATTTTGCGGTTGTCTTTGCTAAGTCACCGGTCTTCATCGATAGTGTTATTGACCCGAGGGCTTTTTCTCCTTTACGGTTGAATCCTCTTAATAACATTTTGTCTGCTTCGAGCTCGCGAGCATCAATTTCCAAGTATGCTAGTGTTCGAAGACTCATTATATTGATTGATGCTCTTGGATCCACCAATACTCTGGAGAGCGTAAACTTCCCAATTGTAACTGAAATGTACAACGGTCGGTTGTGATCTATTGTCCCAAGTAGTAGGTCATTGTCCGTGAAGGTAACGCCTCGCTGTTCCTTTAACGAGCAAACCTCATCTAAGGAATCTCCGGCCATTTGAGCTAAGCAAATTTCTGGATCAAGTAAGGCCTTGATCAGAGCTTCTCTCATCTCCTTTGATAAGATGAGAGCATCGTAAATGCTCGGCTGGTCGGTAGTTTCCTAAGATGGGCTAGCACGTTGTAGTCCACTTTGTTCTCATGCGTCTCGGCTTCTTCTCGAACGGGTATTTCTTCTGCTGGGGTTGGTTCTTCTTGAACAACTACTTGCTTTCCTTTGTCCTTTGGACCCATTCTTGGAGGTAGAACTCTTCCACTTCTTAAGTTGACTTCTGTAATTTCTTCTGAATCTAGTGTTGAACTTGTCGGTGTCTCCTCCTGAATCGGAATGACAAGCTCTTCCGGATTATCTTCAAAATCTGAAGGCTCTAACTCTATCGTAACTGGAGCTCCTTGAAACTCACAGATAGATCCGTTGCTTGTTGAACTCTCGTAGCCTCCTTGATGGATGTCTTCTTCGTCATTTTGGTCGTCGAGATCGTGTATGATTTGAGAATTGTCGTTGGTATCGAAATCGATGTCCGGATTGTCGCTAGTTACGTAATCGTTAGAAACAGTCAAAACGTAGCCAACGCCATCACCCTTATCATTATATGATCCCACCGAAGTGAGCAGATAATCATACAAAATCAGAGGTTCGAGGGATTTCTCCCCGAATCGGAAACAACTATCCTAGGATAAGCAGCCCCTAGCCTAGCCTTAGGAGTCTCGGTCCCCTCTTCTTCGTCAATTTTCTTCTTTTCTTCGATCGTCTCCTGTTGAGGTGGTTCTTCTATCACAAGTGATAGTACCGGCTTAACAGGTCTCGAACTCTGAATTGAAGCTCGCACCGAGGCGGTTCGGATGTTGTCTAAAATCTTCTTCGAAGACCTCGTCCAGGCGGTAGTCCATCCATCGTCAGCTGCATAGGGATCTATCGGAATGACGAGATCGGCTGAGATAACATTGACGGAACCTCCTTTCGGGGTTCCTTTATGTACTCCTTCGGGATTGTTATATTTCCTTTCCGAAGGTTGTCGTTGAGCCAACTTTTAAAGGTAATGCAATCTTCTATCTTGTGCCCAAGCATCCGATGGTAGGGGCAAAAGTTGGGATCACCGTTCTTGTTGACTTCCTCTGGTCTTTTAGGTTCTGGCAGCTGGAAATCTGGAGTCTTCATTAGGCTACGGAACATTTTCGGTACTGCTTCATTCTTGAACGGATATTCCCTGCTCAGAAGCTCCCTCAATGTACGTTGCGGACGAGACGGTTGTTCATACTGCGGAGATGACTGATAGCTGGACCGGGGTTGCTGGTAATTCTGTTGTGGTTGCTGCGGCCGTTCCGGTGGTATTTGCATCGGTTGCTTGCCTTTATCAACTGCTGCAATGATCCCGGATTTCTTTTCGAAGGTCTTCACCGGCTTCTGCTTATCCGTCTTGTCGGCAAAACTCAATTGCTTCGCCTCTTCTTGCAAGCTTCCGAGCTTGCTTAACAACTTCTCGAAAGTCTTAATAGTGAATCCTTTGAGGAGAAGTGCTATCGGGCCGTGAATTCTTTTAAGCAAGATGCCGACTGCATGTTGTTCTTGCAGTTGTGGTTCACACTTCATGCTTAAGTTTCTCCATCGAAGTATGTAATCCCCCAAAGTTTCATTCGGCCTTTGTTTCTCTACCACTAAATCACCTATAGTGATGTGGTGCTGAGCTCCGGCGAATCGTTTAATGAAGAGGCTCTCTAGCTCTGAGAATGTCTTCACTGAACCATTGGGTAATTCTACATACCAGTCGAAGGCGATTCTCGACAGATCGCCGACGAACCGTCGGAAGAGTAACGCATCGCTCCCGCCGGCATTGCAACAACCGGCACGAAAGTGTGCAACATGCCGTCGGGGTTCCTGGCTCCGTCGAAGGCCTTGAACGAGAGGTGGTATGAAGCCTTTCGGGTATTGGACGGTGTCGAATTCTTCCGGGTAAGGTCTACCCGTCCGAATGGATGTCCCGTTCTTCGATTGTGCTAAGGCTTCTCGCACTCGCTGTTCTACCAAGTTCTTGATATCCTTTTCGGGGATCATACTTTGTGTTGTATCCTTTTCAGTCGGTCATCCCCATTGACGGATGTAATCTCCTTTCCTCCGTCTACAATGTGAATGACCTCCGAGGGTGTCTCTCTATGTGGTTGTACTTGACTCCGGAGAGTGGCCGAGCTACGGCCATCTCTTCCATCCTTTTCGCCATTTGAGCGATCGTGTCGTCCTTTTCCCGAAGCCGTCTTCTCATCGCTTCCGGCTCCTCTCTTTCTGCGGCTGCAGGAGCACCTTGCGAAGCTGATTAAGCTCGTGTATCAACCATATTGATTTCTGCATATTCGTCGTCCATGAACTCCGATGAATCGATCTCATCTCCGAACTTTTCTTCTCTTTCTTTTGTCAACCGTCGGATATCGGTTCTCAACTTTTCCATGGCTTCTTCTAGCGGAGCTTTCTGTGTGTCTTTGCGGTTGTCATGCGATAGTTGTCGGGTCCCTTTTTCACAAGTCCCCTTTATCGCAGTAGCACTTTCTTCGCATTCCAGCCTCTCGGCGAGACTTTCTTTCTCGGGCCGTTGTTTCAATCTCAATCGCTCCGTAGTGGGACGCCATACCATCCTTCTAGCGACGAAGGTCTAGGACCGGATGGTCCGTCGGCCAAATGCCGGAAGGTGGTATCCTCCCTAATCCGTAATCCCGAGACTTTGACGAGCGGGCTAGCCTTCATTCTCTTGCGTCGGCTTTTCGTCGGGATGGCGGGCTCTACTCGGGGCCCAAGACGGGATTCGATCGGCACCCACCCTATCCTTCGTAGAATCTCCGATACGGGCGCGTTTCCTTCCTTGCTAACTTTTCTACCAAAGTTTGCAGTCGAGCAAACGGCGTAGTTCTAGTTCTTTTCTTGCGGCTATCGTTGTAGTATGCGGGCTGAGGTAATGTGGCAGCAATCTTGCAAACATTCTCCTCATCCTCTGCGGCGGAGAGGGGATGGAACCTGCTTCCTCCCAAAAGTGGTATGTAGTCAGGCAGCGGTGTATATTCTGGTAGCGGTGTATATTCTGGCAGCGGTGTATATTCAGGCAGTTCTGGGATTTCCTCCAGGAAAGCAATTTCAGCGGCTCTGGCTTCTCTGGCGATCCTTCTACTCCTGTTTCTTCTTTGGGTCCTTGTCAGTGACGGAATCTTTGAACTGGGACCCGTTTTCGAAAACGGAAGGTCTTACAGGAAGATCCGTACCCTCCACGGTAACGCATTTACCATAGTTCCGGATTTCTTTCCCTTTGATTTGGCGAAGTCGGGGTAGGTGCAGAAACAACTAGACCAGTGGGGGTAGTAAGAACAGTCCTCCTGCAGACGGCAGTACTCCTCCTAGTCGGGATCCTTTGTAGGGGAGGAAACTCTTGGGTTGACCTAAGGTTGAACTCAAGCAGTGGCTCCTGAGCTTCAGATACCTTGTTTGTCAGTGCTAAGAGGGAGACGTCGGTGACCTTGACGTTTGTGTTTTCAAATCCCTGTCCAAATCGGATGATCCCATTGTCGGGCAGCTCATCCTTATAGACAGCGAAGTCCAGTCCGTTGGTGAAGGAGAAAATCAGCTTCGGGGCTTCCATTTCTGCAGGGTAGATTCTGGTTGTCAGTCCCAAGTTATGCTTCTTTTCTTTAGGACGAAAAGAAAGGAATTGAAAAGAGTCCGAACTCATTCTTGTTCATGTATTTATAAGAGGGAATCATTTGTTAAAAGAGTTACTTATTAGAGAGTTTGTTTATTTAGAACGGAATGTTCAAAGGTGTAGAGAAGGTAAGGAATCCGATTCAGAGTTGGAAAGGAAAAGAAAGTCTTAAGCAAGACTTCTCGACTCGAAGGATCATTCCTAAACTAACACCTATTGGGGGTCCACTCCACCTCAAAAATGAGGTAAAAGGATCTCGGAACCTCTCTGTTTAGGGGTGTCTAAACAGTGGCTCCTAAATCCGAGAGAATGTTGGGTATACTTATTCAAGATAGAAATGAACATAGTATTCCAACGGAAAGAAGGGTAGTTCGATCCACTAAGGACATGGATGCACTACCGATTTTTGAAAGCAGAATTATCTGATTATAATGGAGAGAGGAATTTTCCCCAGCGGAGTCGCCAGAATTTGTACGGCTTATTTTTAGGTTATGTTGTATTTTTGAAAAAGGGGTCGCCTAACAGAAGTTGTCGGCGAATTTTTAATTTAATTTAAATAAATAATTTTGAAAAGTAGTATTTGATTTTGAAAATAATTTTAAGTTTGAAAATTTTAAGATATGAAATCAAACCGATCTCACATCCCAAATAGTTTACATAAACGAGCACCGCACCACAAACCGTGTATTAATCCCGAAGAATAGACACACTGCTTGATAATGGGGCTCAATTAAATAAACTAAAAGATTTGTGAAATCCGTTTGGTCTGCGAACCAATCTTATAAGCCGACAAGTTCCTCTGCTTAATATAAAGGAGTTAAGCGGTGGTTTATATTACTCGGGTTCTTTAAAATTCCCTATAAGGGCAAGCCCCTATAGTTAATTACATCTTAAGTGATGGGAATCACCTAAGAAAACTCTCGATAATAATCAATAATTCTGCTCTCAAGAATTTCAAAGTTTAAGATTTTCAAGGGATTGAAATTTTCGAATTTCAATAGGGAATGGATCAAGTTTGGAACATTTTGTTTTGTGAATCCAAAGGAAGAAAAGTAGGAGAAATCATAGATTTGAAGTGAACTTCGGTAATTTCCCGACTATCCTATTGTTTGGCTTGGATTTAAGAAAGTCCTACTATTTATTTAAATGTTTTGATTTTGCCAATTTTAATTAATTAGGACTTATATTTATATGATATAATCATACAAATAGCCTCGAAGATGTGAGGGTTTATGTCGTATCGGACGACTACCTCGGAATCCTAAAACTGGTTAGGGCTTAATTTGTAGTGCAAATGCCTAACAAAAGGTTGAGGATTTATGTAGCACTAGGCAAACTACCTCGAAGTCCTATGGTTTTGTTGTTTAGTTCTAGGAAAGTTTTGTCGAAGTAGACTCGAGTTTTCGCCGATCATGATGGCCGTGCTGCCCACCATGCTCCGAGCTCCTTGTTGTTGCAGAGGTTTAGTTTTAGAAATCATAAATCAGGCGATGAGAAAAGTGTTTTGGTTTAGATAAAATCTTAATTTCCAGGTGTTTTTTATGTTTTAATTAAAACAAATCTTAAAGTTGATTATAACGACACCGGTTAAGATCCCACGGTTCCATCCTTCCGACATCATTATTTTTATCGGATTCACTTAGTCCAGATGAATTTGCTAAACTCAACTGAATGAGTTCCACACTTTCATTTAGACCGTGGGAAATCCCGTTAGCAACACGTAGGTTACATCATCCGAGGTATTCCCGATCATCCAACAGGATGTTTTAATTTAGTTGTAATTGTAGTTTTGTGTTCTGTTTGTGATTAAATTTTGAGTTGTTTTATATTTTGAAATGTTGTGGCGGTGAATTTTATCTTGCAATGACTTTTATCTTAGTTTTGGTTTCAGTTTTAGGGTCTATCCTAAATGTGAGAGTTTTCATGCAACAGTTGTTTATCATGCAAGAAAAGTAAGTGCAATGCAGTTAAATAAATTGCAAGAAGGTAAATTGCAAGAAGGTAAATTGCAATAAAATAAAAGCGTAACTGGAGGGTCTTCCCGTCATCCCAAGCTGCACTTAAAACACAATTAAAATATTTAAGCAAGTTCCTAGGTAAAGCTAAGGGAAGGGTTATGGTTTTCTACCAAATTCCTAATCCTATAGCTTAGTCATTTCCTATGACGTCTAGGTCTTTGTGTTTTTTGTTTGAGGACGATTTTCTTCATCAAAGAATGATTAAATTCAATTGTTCTTATAAATGTCCTATCATATCGAGGAAGTGCTTAAGAAGAATCTTAAACATCTTTTCAATATTTCTAGGATTGTTTTAAGTCCAAATGAATTTAATTATATAAATGAATTAATCGTCCGAGAATTCAAGTTTTGTTGTTATCTTGCTCAGTGAACTAGGACATTTGAATATCCTATAAGTGAAGTAACATTTCATTTAATGTTCTATTTAGGGGTTATGATGACCAAAGTATTTGAGGGTAAATTGGTGTTCAGATGGTTTGTGATTTAGTTTAATTTCAATTAATGGGTTTAAATTTGGAATAGTGTTCAAGTTGCTTTATATTTAATTTCTTTCTGTTTTAGGTGATGTTATATTTAATTCAATTGAGTTTTAATTTAGTTCAATTTAATTTAATTTGATGTTTAATTAATTTAATTTGATTTGATTTAATTTTAATTTAATTTGATTTAATTTAATTTAATTTAATTTAATTTAATTTAATTTGATTTAATTTTTTTAATTTAATTTGATTTAATTTAATTTGTTTATTTAATTTAATTTAATCTTTAATTTAATTTAATTCAACTTTTAATTTTAATTTAATTTAATTTAATTTAATCCAATTTAATTTACTTAATTTAATTTAATTTTTAATTTAATTTTATTTTTAATTTTAATTGAAATTTTTTTTAAAAAAAATTTAATAATTTGATTTTAGTTTAATGATTAAGTCTTTTAATATTTTGAATTTGAGTTATCATTTTAATTAAGAATTGAATATTAATGAGATAATTAATTTAGGGATTTTTAAATTAAAGAATAAATCTCTTTCTAATAATATCCCTATTTTAATAATTCCAATTTTATTATTCTTCCAAATTTAATCCATCATTTAATTAAAGTTTAATCATTTTAAAATTGCTTAATGGGTTTCTACCCTTTAATCATTTAAATTTCAATCATCCAAATCAGATTAGGATCAAATATTTTACTTGTTAATTTTTTTATTAAACCTAAAGTTTTAATTAAGGATTAAAAAATTTAATTACCACTTTACCCTTTAAGCTTAATAATTTCATAACTCACTAAATTGAACTCAAATGAACTTGAAATTTTTATGTGACTTCACTGATATGTCAATAAAGACATGAGAGGAGAAAATGTGATTTTTCTGTATTTAATTTATTTATATAATTATTTTTGGTAGAAAATAGAGATTTTCAAGGAAAATTTAATAACATGACCAAGGGAAAGTTTCTGTCCTTAAGAAAATTAGGGGACATTCCTAATGATCAGAGGATCACTTGGACCAATTTTGGTGATTTTTTGAAATATATTATTTTTATTATAATTATTTTAAGTTTTGGAGTGTTAATTAATTTAAAAATAAAATAAATGTTGAAAAATGAATTTTATATTTTTCAAAAATCTCTCTGATATCAAGGAAACCAGAGAAGCAAATTTTGTAATTTTCTGATTTTTCTATGATTTATTATAATTATTTTAGTGAAAATGCTAGAAAATACATTTTTTTTAATTTTAAAATTACCTTAAGGCTTTAAAATTTAATATCTCACTAAATAGACCTAAGAAAAATGTGGGATTTGTTCCTATGTGATTAAAATTCAAAATGTGACATTTTGGTGAGTTTTATTATTTTTGTGATTTTTATTATTTTTAAATTATTAAAAATATTAAAATATTATTAAAAATCAACTTTTTTAGAAAATTGAAATTTTAATTTTCTTAGGTTCACCTGATATCAGAGAGGCTCCAAAACCAATTTGGTGAATTTTTGAAAGGTATTTTAAAATTTATAAATTTTTAAAGTTTAAAATGACTAAGTGGCTTAATCAACCCAATTAGTGGGGCTAACCAAGTCCAATTGACCTCAAACTTTTATGGTGGATTCCTCTGATCCTAAAGGTCAGTGGAGAATTGATTTCAAGTTAATTTGATGCATGGTTAACTCTAATTAATTAAAGACCTATTTTGGGTGTTTAAGCCAATTAGGGTTGTTTTAAATGAACTAACTCAAAACCTATTTTTCCTAAGGTTCTCTGATCATAAGGAACATCACCAAATTTCCTAGAATTTATTTCACAACATGCTATTTATTGGAATTAAAATACTCATAACAGCAACATGAATTTGAAAAATCAATAACTTTTCATAGGGATGGCCTCTGACTTTGGAAAATTCAGGGAATGTTCTCAAATTCAGAGGCTTCAAAAGACCTATGGTCTCATGCCATGGTGAATTGTATACATGCATGGAGAATTAAAAGTATGCAGAGAGTAAATAAATTATTAAAAATAAAATACTTGATGAAATTAAATGATTTTTTTCCACATTATTCTCCTCTATTCACTGAGCAAGAGGGTATTTTTATTTTATTTTTCTGATTTTTCTACACAGAGTTATGAATTTTTGAAGTTTAGGGAATTAAATAAATCAAAAATACCCTAATTTTCTATTTATCCACGCGGCGCCAACTCATCCTCGGCATCTCCGAAACGCCGCGTGTCGCGCTCCCATTCGACGCCGCCACTCGAGTCGGCGGCACGGGCCCCGCGGTTCTCGTACCGTCTCCCGGTCCGACGCCATCTGAGCCGTTCGTCCGCGCGTGTATTGAATGGACGGCATCCGTTCATCGTCCCCGAGCGTCCTCACCCGAGAGCCGTCCACACTAAATCCCTAAGATCTCACTCGATACTCAATGGATTTTCATGTTCTTATGCTCTATGGATTCGTCTTGAAGAGACGAACACATCTATATGGTTATCATGCAATGAAACTAAGGCATTTGAAATGGAGAATCTCCAGAAGCTCGGGATGAAGAATTAGCTCATACCTTTGCTCAGAGAAGTGTGGCTTCGATCTGAGAGTTGTTGCACCTTCGATTGGATCCCAGCAAAGCTCCGGATGAAGTCTCCCGGTCCAGTGAATTGTCTAGATGTGATTTCGACCAAGCCCGATCACAAAGCTTGGAGGCTGGAGCAACCGGGTGGCTCGGAGATGGGGCTTTTGTTGGTGGACACCTTCCCTTGGTCCGGTGAAGGTGTAGAACCAATCAATTTGGGAATTGGCTCACTGTGGAGAAGTGTCCTGGTTTTGGGTGGAATTTCGGTTGGGAAATTGGATTTTATCGAGTGGGGATTAGGGCAAATTGACACCTGGGATCAACTCGCTCTAAGGGTGGAGAAGGGTTTGGAACAATTTTGGCGAGTTTCGGCAAGGTTTGTGCAACTCTCTTCTCATGGCCGTGAGGGGGTCGGGTTTAAATAGAGGTGGCCGGAGAGCCTCCCGTGGATGGCCAAGGGTCGGGATCAGCTTGCTCTGGTCATGGGAAGAACAGTCATGGTGGCCATTGGGCATGGGGCAGCTCGACGAAGGTGGAATTTCAAAGTTAGCTCACATGTGAGCTCTCGGGTGTGGTGTTTTCCGGCGATCCAGTGCGTGGCCGGCGCAGCATGGGTCACCATCTTGACCAGGGAGGTCGGGGCTTGGCAATGGTGAAGTCAATCGGGCTTGGACATGTGTAAAGTGTTTGGATTAAAATGGAATGGGGGATAGGCCACTTTGGCTTGAAATTGGTCAATCCATTGGTTTGGGTTGGGTTCACCTCCCCATGGCTGGTCTTGGGCTCGAGAAGATCGGTTAAGCTAGCTCGGTCAAGAGGTGGTGATGTCCTTATCCAAGAATATTTGGATTAAATCTTGGTTAAGGGGAAACATGCTTAAGGCTAATGACTTTTAGAAGATGGTTAAAGGACCTCCTCCTTTTGCCATTAATGGCATGGTCACATGCCAAATTTTCATGGCTTCATATGGCTTGTGAATGGCTCACCTTTGGCTTGGGAAAAGGTTTGGTCAATTTCATGGAAATGGGTTTTAAGAATTTTGGATATTTTGGTGAAAATTTGCATGAAGCTTGATTTGGAATAATTTGATGGTGAATTTAGGACTTAGGTAATGGCTTTAATTAAGTGGATGACAAATGGAAATGTCATGTGGGCTTTAGGGTAGATTTTGGGCCTTTGGATGTGGTGAAGTGGGCTTTCAGGAAAGTTTAAGGGGAATGGGGTTTTTGATTTTAGGATGGGCATTTGGGTAAAGATTTTGTGAAGAACTTTGTCAAATAAATGTCATAATTGGTTTAGGGATGTTCTATGAAGAGCTTAGAATCAATTTGGTGTGATTTGGAGTTGAATTGGTTTGAATTTGGATTTATTTAGTAAGTGGGCCTATGTAGGTCAAATTGGGCTAACTTGGGCTAATGTTGGGCTAGGGGTGAAATTGATATAAAATAAATGTTGAGAAATGTTTATGGGAGTGTTTCAAAAAGGTTTTGACTTTGGTTGGGCTTTGATTTTGGGGTTTAGGCTCATTTGGGTTAGGTTTGGGTTTAGGTCAAAATAGGGCCTTTTAACTTTGGGTTGAGTTTGAGTGGGGTTTGGGTCCAAATTTTGGGCAAATCATGTTAGTATTTTGTTTGTGGGAATGTTAAGGAAGATTTAGAAAAGATTTGGGGTTAATTGGAATTGAGTTGGGTGAGTTTGGGTTAGGTTTGGGTCATGGGTCCAAATTGGGCTTTAAGGCCAAAAGTGAGATTGGATCCAAATGTCAATCAAATTGGAATTGGATTTGAACTAGATTGGTATTGGGGATATTGAATTGAAGTTTAGAATTGAATTGGACCAAAATTGGGGTCAATTGGGTAGGTTTGGTTTGACATTGGGTTCACTTAGGGTTAAAATGGGTCAAATTGGGGGTTTTGACAAAAGTAGGGTAAATTGACAAAATTGGCCCATGGTGTAGTTGGACAAAAGGAAATTGGAAATATTTGGGATTTTCGGGAATTTTCTGGGAATTTTCTGAATTTTTGGATTTTTTGGCCAAGAGGGGTATTTTGGGTATTTGGAGGGTATTGGGAAGTTTTCTTGGAATTTTTGGTATTTTTGGGTATGGATGATCAATTTAAGTGATGTGGAAATGTTTGGGAATGATTTTGGAGAATTTTGGATAATTTGGAAATTTTGAGAAATTTTGGTAATTTCGGGGGTTTTGGGTAGGCTAAGCGGGTGTAGGGTCCCGGGGGTCAAAAATTGAAAATTTGGAAAATTGAAGATTGGGTGGATGTAAGTGGAAAGAAGTCATTTTGGTTGAGCCATGAAGCCATATCAAGCCCATGTGAGCCATGAAGGGACTCATTTGAGGCATTCACTATGTTGTTCCTAACCCTCTTAGCCGAGGGCTTAGGGGTTAAGGACCATCCATGTGAATCACCCACATAAGTCGGGAGGTCGAGTTAAGTATGGGTGTGTGAAAGTGTAGTGTATAGGTGTAGTGTATAAGTGTAGCGTGTGTGTAAGCCGGCCCCTTCACCGCACCAGGCCACCTGTAGGCGGTCCTAAGGCCAAAGAGTCCTATAGGAACTCATCCTTTAAACTTCCACATTTGATTTCAACCCTCTAGGTGATTAGGGGTCTACAGTCAAGTTTGTGGAGTTTGCAGGGAGTTAAGAAGTGGTTTGAATTTCTAAAAGGTGGGTCCCAATTCTAGTCTTCTAAGATAGTTAAAGGACAAGCCTAAGGCTAGATCCTAAGTACTAAAGAGAAGAAGAGAAGACCTCATCAAAAATGAGGTCAACAAATGGACCCCCAATAGGTGTGGTGAGCTGACGGAGCACACCGCGCGTATTGGTGTTGACCGAAGCGACCAACAAAACCAACACAAACATCCAAGTGACAAACTTAGGACGAAATAGAGGAGTTTTCGCTGGGGAGTAGCAAGTATATCTCTGAAACCGGAGATTCCTGAACTCTCGCTGGGGAAAGGAAAAGGAGGTAAACTCCAAATCACATGACCTGGGGGAATTTCGATTTAGATCTTATTTTGTTTCAATTTAAGTCTTGATGTGTGAGTTTAGATTTTAGTTTGGAGTTTCGATTTAGGTTGAAGTTTGTCAAGATTAATTTGAAGGATTTGATTTGAAATGAAAATTGGAATTCTGAGGTTGTAGATGTAACATCTTCAACCTCGAAAGAAAATTGAATTGATCGGATTGAATCATTGCAATGAGGAGAGATCTCAGAGCAATGCGGTATTAGATGTAAAATCCTTAACCTCAAGAGTTTGATTTTGATGTATTTCAGTGCAATAGAAAAAGAATCCTAAAGCAGTGCAGTCTCGGATGTAAATCCTCAACCCAAAAGTTTGAATTTTGATGTATTTCAGTGCAATAGGGAAAAGAATCCTAAAGCGAGTGCGGTCTTGGATGTAAAATCCTCGACCCAAAAGTTTGAATTTGATGTATTTCGAGTGCAATAGGAAAAAGATCCTAAAGCGATGCGATCTTGGATGTAAAATCCTCGACCCAAAAGTTTGAATTTGATGTACTTCAGTGCAATAGGAAAAGAATCCTAAAGCAGTGCAGTCTTGGATATAAAATCCTCGACCCAAAAGTTTGAATTTGATGTACTTCAGTGCAACAGGAAAAGAATCATAAAGCAGTGCAGTCTTGGATGTAAAATCCTCGACCCAAAAGTTTGAATTCGATGTACTTCAGTGCAATAGGAAAAGAATCCTAAAGCAGTGCAGTCTTGGATATAAAATCCTCGACCCAAAAGTTTGAATTTGATGTATTTCAGTGCAATAGGAAAAGAATCCTAAAGCGAGTGCGATCTTGGATGTAAAATCCTCGACCCAAAAGTTTGAATTTGATGTATTTCAGTGCAATAGGAAAAGAATCCTAAAGCAGTGCAGTCTTGGATGTAAAATTCTCGACCCAAAAGTTGAATTTGATGTATTTCAGTGCATTAGGGAAAGAATCCTAAAGCAGTGCAGTCTTGGATGTAAAATCCTCGACCCAAAAGTTTGAATATGATGTATTTCGAGTGCGATAGGAAAAGAATCCTAAAGCGATGCGGTCTTGGATGTAAAATCCTCGACCCAAAAGTTTGAATTTGATGTATTTCGGTGCGATAGGGAAAGAATCCTAAAGCGATGCGGTCTTGGATGTAAAATCCTCGACCCAAAAGTTTGAATTTGATGTATTTCGAGTGCGATAGGAAAAGAATCCTAAAGCGAGTGCGATCTTGGATGTAAAATCCTCGACCCAAAAGTTTGAATTTGATGTATTTCGGTGCGATAGGGAAAGAATCCTAAAGTAGTGCGGTCTTGGATGTAAAATCCTCGACCCAAAAGTTTGAATTTGATGTACTTCGGTGCGATAGGAAAGAATCCTAAAGCGAGTGCGGTCTTGGATGTAAAATCCTCGACCCAAAAGTTTGAATTTTGATGTACTTCGGTGCGATAGGGAAAAATCCTAAAGCGAGTGCGGTCTTGGATGTAAAATCCTCGACCCAAAAGTTTGAATTTGATGTATTTCGGTGCAATAGGAAAAGAATCCTAAAGCGAGTGCAGTCTTGGATGTAAAATCCTCGACCCAAAAGTTTGAATTTGATGTATTTCGGTGCAATAGGAAAAGAATCCTAAAGCAGTGCAGTCTTGGATGTAAAATCCTCGACCCAAAAGTTTGAATTTGATGTATTTCAGTGCAATAGGAAAAGAATCCTAAAGCAGTGCAGTCTCGGATGTAAATTCTCAACCCAAAAGTTTGAATTTTGAGGTATTTCAGTGCATTAGGGAAAAGAATCCTAAAGCAGTGCAGTCTTGGATGTAAAATCCTCGACCCAAAAGTTTGAATTTGATGTATTTCGAGTGCAATAGGAAAAAGATCCTAAAGCGATGCGGTCTTGGATGTAAAATCCTCGACCCAAAAGTTTGAATTTGATGTACTTCGAGTGCGATAGGAAAAGAATCCTAAAGCGAGTGCGGTCTTGGATATAAAATCCTCGACCCAAAAGTTTGAATTTGATGTATTTCGAGTGCAATAGGAAAAGAATCCTAAAGCGAGTGCGGTCTTGGATGTAAAATCCTCGACCCAAAAGTTTGAATTTGATGTACTTCGAGTGCAATAAGAAAAGAATCCTAAAGCGGTGCGATCTTGGATATAAAATCCTCGACCCAAAAGTTTGAATTTGATGTATTTCAGGTGCGATAGGAAATGAATCCTAAAGCGATGCGGTTTTGGATGTAAAATCCTCGACCCAAAAGTTTGAATTTGATGTATTTCGGTGCAATAGGAAAAGAATCCTAAAGCGATGCGGTCTTGGATGTAAAATCCTCGACCCAAAAGTTGAATTTGATGTATTTCAGTGCAATAGTGAAAGAATCCTAATGTAGTGCAGTCTTGGATGTAAAATCCTCGACCCAAAAGTTTGAATTTGATGTATTTTAGTGCAATAGGAAAAGAATCCTAAAGCAGTGCAGTCTTGGATGTAAAATCCTCGACCCAAAAGTTTGAATTTGATGTATTTCATTGCAATAGGGAAAAAATCCTAAAGCAGTGCAGTCTTGGATGTAAAATCCTCGACCCAAAAGTTTGAATTTGATTTAATTCAGTGCAATAGGAAAAGAATCCTAAAGCGATGCGGTCTTGGATGTAAAATCCTCGACCCAAAAGTTTGAATTTGATGTATTTCGGTGCAATAGGGAAAGAATCCTAAAGCGAGTGCAGTCTTGGATGTAAAATCCTCGACCCAAAAGTTTGAATTTGATGTACTTCGGTGCTGATAGGAAAGAATCCTAAAGCGGTGCGGTCTTGGATGTAAAATCCTCGACCCAAATGTTTGAATTTTGTTGTACTTCGGTGCAATAGGGAAGAATCCTAAAGCAGTGCAGTCTTGGATTTAAAATCCTCGACCAAAAAGTTTGAATTTGATGTATTTCAGTGCAATAGGAAAAGAATCATAAAGCGAGTGCGGTCTTGGATGTAAAATCCTCGACCCAAAAGTTTGAATTTGATGTATTTCGGTGCGATAGGAAAGAATCCTAAAGCGATGCGGTCTTGGATGTAAAATCCTCGACCCAAAAGTTTGAATTTGTTGTATTTCGGTGCAATAGGAAAAGAATCCTAAAGCAGTGCAGTCTTGGATGTAAAATCCTCGACCCAAAAGTTTGAATTTGATGTATTTCGGTGCAATAGGAAAAGAATCCTAAAGCAGTGCAGTCTTGGATGTAAAATCCTCGACCCAAAAGTTTGAATTTGATGTATTTCAGTGCAATAGGAAAAGAATCCTAAAGCAGTGCAGTCTTGGATGTAAAATCCTCGACCCAAAAGTTTGAATTTGGTTGAGATTTGATTTGAGATTTGGAAGAAATTGAGTTTGAATTTGATTGAGACTTGAAATCTGGAAAGATTGAATTTGAGATTTGGAAGGATGAGTTTGAACTCGATCGAAATTTGATTTAAGATTTGATTTGAAATTTGGAAGATCAAATTTGAAACTTGATCGGGAGTGGATTTGGAATTTGATTGAGAATTTGATTTGTGGTTTGACTTAACATTTATGCTTGATTTCGTTTATCTTTTAATGATTCAAATTTTATTTTATCGTTCATTTAATGTTCACGTGAATTTGGTGTTCGTCATTTTTAGATTTTTAAAGAAAGTTTTCTTTTATCCTCTTTTTTTGTTTCTTTTCACGTTCTTTGTTCGAAGTTTCATTTAACTTTAATGGCGTTTCCCAATCAATTTGCACAAAAGAGGTGAAGGCCAAAAATGTGACATGGTCACTTTCATTCCAATCATGTTGAAAATACATCATACAACTCGATCTGGAATACATTTCATACAATCCATGTATACTCAAAACGGACTATGTATGATCTTTGGCGATCCATCAAGAGAAGCATCTGTCAAAAATCCATGTCTGAATAGTGGGGTACATGGTTAATAACATCACCTTCCAAGCCATCCTTGGCAAGGATGCCGGCTGGATGTACGTTGGAGGTGTGATATTTCCCATGTAACTCACAGCTCGTAAGGCCGGAGGTTCTCTAGCTACGGGTCCGGTTGGAAATGGTAAGGTGTCTTGCTTGTCGTCCATTCTCCCGAAAGTAACCGAGATCCGCTTCACCGGCACTCCCGGTATGCAATGCTTAGCGATATCTCGCTCCGTTGCCCTTCGGTATCATGACGGAACCTACCGGTAAAGGTATCTTCACCGGCCCTCGGAACTCACCCGGGCCTGCTATCCGGAGGTCGGATCCGAACATGATGTCACACTCATTCGGGAAAGAGGCCGTGCGAAAGGTCCGACGAAGTCGTGGTGATCTATATGTGGGGGTATGCGGTACACCTGTTTGTAGATGTTGATAATGCAGCTATTGGGTATGCAATCTGCTGGCGGTACCCTCCATGTTATCAATCTCTTTACCATTCTCTTGATGACTAATGGCATCGGATCTACTTGCCCATGACGGAGTATTCCGGTGGGTTTCCCTTCTTGTCTTCGACGAAAGTTGTAGCGAGCATCCGCATTGTATTGTGATTCTTCCCTTCCCTGGCATCCATCTTCGGGGTTCTGAGTAGGTATTTTCCCTTAGGCGGCCTGCTCGGCCCATTCTTTTCAAATCCCGGATACAATCCACGATTTGTTGTTGTTCATACTCGGAGAATACGTCGGTATGTAGCTCGAGGCCCTCTAGTATGTTGATTCTTCTTCCTTTAATTCTCTCGAAGTATTCAAAGGTTTTCTTTTCAACATTTTGCATCCTCTCCAGCTCGTATTCCGGAATGATCTGCGGATGGCGAGACCTTGTGACATATTGTGGGATATATGGTTCAATCCCTTCACGTTCTCCCGCATACCTCGGCTCCTCGGGGATGATGCTCGTCGGGACATCCCCCGGGGTTGCTTCTGCAACAAGGTCATGCATCACTGGTGGTTCTATTCGGTGGCGTGGCGGCCTTCTTTCTTCTGATCTTCCGGAGATTTCCCCGGTCCTTTTCGTTATCCTAGGAGCCGGCCTCCTTTCTTCGGGTTCTCGGTGAACCGGTGTCCTCGAAGTGTATGTATCGGCATTAGCAATCTGTCTCGTCGCGCTGGTCCGCGGCTAGTTTTGTTAACATCTTACGGATACGGCGATTCTTATTTCTTCGTTGCGTGGGCGTGAGAGTAGCCCTTCGAACTTCATGAATCTCCGTGGGCGCGGCGCCGACAAGCTCGCCCTCCGCTGTAGCGACTACGGACTTCATTTTCTTATCTTCTTCGGTGTATGCTTTTCTTTTCTTGTTGTTGGATTGGTGGCTTGGGCCACCCACTTTCATCACTTGTCCGCCGGGTAGTTCTTCTCGATTAACCGGGACCCGGTCACTTTCCTTGTCTTGTAGGCTCGCTGGTGCGAAATCCGAGTCAATCTCGATTATCGCTCCATCTTTCACCCTCTTTTCATCGAGGGCAAGGCTTACGCCATTCTTAAAGTTCAGGACCAACCGCCCGTTCGACATTTCCCTGCGAAAAGACAAGGAAAAGTATCAGGGGCTGTACTAAGAACAAGAACATTAAGAAAACGTTTGTTAAAGACATATTTTTTTTTATATATATATTTTTATATTCAAATTTAACAGGAATGAAGTAGGATAAGATTAGGGAAGAGATTTTGATTTGGAAAAGAAAACAAGGAAAACATATTATCATGACTTTATTTATTTTAACACATTTTATTATTTTTGGGTTCGGACCCAATCATAAGTAATTACTTCGCCCGTGTTTCTTAGGGATGAAGAATTCATTCCTTCGAAACATCAGGTAGCGTAATACTTTTTCAAGTATCGTCCGTTGATCGGAAGCATATGTTGTTCTCCCTGGCAATTCACTAACTGGTAGGAACCTCCTGAGTATACTGTTTCAACCTCAAATGGTCCTTCCCAAGTGGGTTCAAATTTTCCTCCTATCTTGCGGTGTGCAAGAATAGGTCTCTTGAGAACGAGAACTAAGTCACCAATTTTGAAGGTTCTTGGGCGGACCGGTTTGTCATGGGCTTGAACCATCTTAGCTTGGTATAGTTCTAAATTCGTTGCGGCTGCAAGCCTTTCCCTTCCGGACTTTCTAATTCTTCTAGTCGTAATTTGGCGTTCTCTTCGTCGTGATCTTGTTTGCAACTGCAATTCCGAGTGAAGGAAGGCTGAACCTCTAAAGGTAACACTCGCCTCGGACCCATACACCGGAGCGTAAGGTGTAGCTTGAGTAGGAGTTCTGAAGGTTGTCCGGTAGTCCCATAAGGCTTCTAACAACTTCTCGTGCCAATTTCTCTTATTATCGTCCAAAGTTTTCTTTAAGATTTGAACGAGAGTTTTATTAAAAGCCTCAGCGAGACCGTTTGCTCTTGGGTAGTAAATTGTTGAGTATCGCCGATCGATTCCGTGTCTCCCGACAAAATTGTTGATTTGTGTGCTTCGAATGCTGACCCATTATCCGAGATGATCATGCGCGGTACTCCGAAACGGTAGACAACTTGGTTCTTGAAAAGCGTAGCACGTGGTGTGCTTTCACTTCTCTAAGTGGAGCCGCCTCGCCCACTTGGAAAAGTAATCCGTAGCCGCAAGAATGAAGCGATGTCCTTTTGAAGATGGTGGTTCTATTGGACCTACTATATCTGTGCCCCAACATTCAAATTGCCACGACGCAATTGTCGGATGTAGAACCACTCCGTGCACTTGGCATTGGTGACAGCACTTGGCATTGGTGACAGCTCTTGGCGATTTTCATGCAGTCGGTCATCATCGAGGGCCAGTAGTACCCTAGTCTTTTTATTTTCATTTTCATCTTTGGACCCGACTGGTGAGCGCCACAGAGTCCCGAATGCACCTCTTTAACGATTTCACGGGCCTCGGACCCGCTTAAGCACCTTAACCACATTTGATCAAAAGACCTTCGTACAATGTGTTGTTTATTAATGCGTAAGACGAGTTCTTTTCTTGATCCGATGGGCTAGCGACCTATCGTCCGGTAGCTTTCTTGTTTGCGGGTAGTCCATCAATGGTCGTCGCCTGATCTTCGTGTTTTCCGTCACTGCTCTGCAGTCGATTCTTTTTTTCTTTTTCGATTTGTGTATTGTGTCTATGTCGAGCTGTGATAGGACTCGACGTACGTGAACCGACACTTCCATCGATTCATCTTGCAAACGGGCGAATTCTTTTGCGAGACGAGCTAAAGCATCTGCTAAAGCATTTTCTTTTCAGGAATTTTGTAGATTGTCACATTTGGAATCTGTTCAACAATTTGTATAGCATACTTGGAAGTATTGTTCGAGTCTTGGCTTTAAAATTCCGTATTGTCCGCGATCCGTTGAATGATTAACTGCGAATCCCCGTAGATGTTGATGTCCGTTATCCCCATTTGAATAGCTAATTCTAGTCTCGTTATGAGGGCTTCGTATTACTGCTTCATTGTTTGTACACGGTTCGTCAAGTGGTAGGAGTATCTTAACATCCCCCGCTCCGGTGTTATAAAGATTAGCTCGATTCCTGCCTTACGGACACTATCACTTGCGATTCTTCGTCTTTGTGTGCTTGAAGATTCTCCGTCGAAATATAATTCCCAACGTCGATCATCGAGGTCTTCTAGGTTCATTATTTGTTCATCCGGCGGATCGTCGTTGATAGGAGATTCGGCCGGCAAAGGGTGTGCTGCGAGGAAGTCTGCTAAGACTTGTCCCTTTACGGCACGAAGAGGCATGAAAGTTATATCGAATTGCAATAATATCATTGACCATCTGGCAAGTCTGTCAGAAAGTGTTGGATGAGTCATCAAGTATTGCAATGGATTAAACTTCGAGATTAGGTTGACCTTATGAGAAAGCATGTAGTGCCTAAGCTTTTGAGCGGCGAAGATCAGGGCTAAACAATGCTTTTCAATTGCGGGATACCTTACTTCCGTCGGAAGTAAACGACGGCTTAAGTAGTAAAGAGCATTTTCTTTACCCTCATCATTGACTCAGGCTAACGAGGCTCCGAGAGAGTCGTCTAGAGCCTCCGTGTAAAGTATCGACGGTCTACCCGAGGTCGAGGTCGCTAAGACGGGAGGTGTCATTAAATATTATTTAATATCTTCGAAGGCCTTTTGGCATTTCTCTTCCCAAATAAATTTGGCGTCCTTTTTAACTAGTGCCGAGAAAGGTTGACACCTACCTGACAGGTTTGAGATAAAGCGTCGAAGATATGCCAACTTCCCTTGAAAAGATCGTAATTGTTTTAAGGTTTTGGGAGGCGGCATTTCTAAGATAGCTTTAATCTTTTCCGGGTCGATTTCAATTCCATGATGTCGGAGAACGAACCCTATGAATTTCACGGATGTGACGCCGAAGGCGCATTTTAAGGGATTCATCTTAAGGTTAAATTGTCTTAATCGTTCGAAAACAATTCTCAAATCATACAGGTGGTTTTCCTTTACTTTGCTTTTGATGACCACATCGTCCACGTAGCATTCGACTTGATTGTGGATGAGATCATCAAAAATTCTTGTCATTGCTCTCTGGTAAGTTGCTCCTGCGTTCTTCAGTCCGAATGGCATCACTGTGTAGCAAAATACTCCGATCGGCGTTCGAATGTCGTAAGCTTTTCATCTTCTGAAGCCATTTTTATCTGGTTGTATCCTGAAGATCCATCCATGAACGAGAATATTTCATGTGTTGAAGCAATGTCGATCATTAATTCTGGGATCGGTAGAGGGAATTCATCCTTTGGACATGCCTTGTTTAAATCTCTGAAGTCCACACAAATTCTGATCTGACCATTCTTCTTTCTGACTGGCACCACATTGGCTAGCCAAGTTGGGTATTGTTCTTCACGGACAAATTTGGCGTCTATTAGCTTTTTAACTTCGGCTATGACTTGTTGTTTGATTTCTAGACGCATTCTTCGGGGACCTTGTCTGACTGGGACAGAAGTAGGATCCACTCCTAGCTTATGGATCGCGACCTCCGGAGCTAATCCTGGCATCTCGTCATAGTTCCAAGCAAAACAGTCTTTAAATTCCATTAATAATTTGATTATTTCTTCGGAGTCTTCTTTATTGAGTAAGGAGCTAACAAAGGTAGGCCTAGGCTCTTCGCTAATACCTAAGTTAACTTCAGTTAACTCATCTATTGTAGATTTGATTTCTTCTTCGAATTCTGGTGGAGCGTCTCCAATTTGTAAATCTTCGAGTTCGTCTGTAGTTTCCATGCAGTTTTCATTTGGCTCACAAGTGACAACCAAGCAAAATTCAGTATCGTCAACTGACCCTACTGTGCCGAATCCGAGACCATACTCTGAATTGGGTGGACGGCCGGAATTATTCCATAATTTTTCAAAATGTTGTAATTGGCCTTTTGTCCATTGTCGAGGTAAGAAACCACGCTGAATTAAATTTTGAACACAGGGAGAGTACCACTCAAAAGGTAATTCCATTAATTCTGATGAAGTGACATCTTCGAATTGTACATTATTTTCAGTTTTGGAGGTAGAAGCACCACGGTAGAATTTGATTGGCCTTGCACCATCGTTACATACCTCTTTGACCACCATACCCTCGATCTTGTTAGAATGGATCGGGGTTAGGGTCATAGTATGTACGTAGTGGTTAATCTTCTCGTACATTGATTTATATTCTTCATTCTTTTCATCTTCGAGGGAGATCTTGAATTGCGGCTTCTTCCTACTTATTGTCGCTGCTTCTTGTTTGATTTCTTTTTCTTCTTCAGAACTATCTTCCCAATCAACATTGATGGCTGGTTTCCTCTGTCCAACTGTCCTAACGTCTCTACCACGGCCTCGTCCCCGGCCTCGACCTCGGATGCGAGTTGTGGAGAAACCTTCACCATCTCGCCGGAAGGGAGTGGTGAGTGACTCGTTGGACTAGAACTTCAAGTTCTTCGTTGCCCCGAACTTTCTTTGCTTCATTTGTTACGGTATCTCCGGAGAAGATCATTTTCTTTGGCGGTGCATAATAAGTCGCATCTTCATGGATTCCAATCTCATGTACGGAGAATGGTTGCAAGTCACCTTTGATGCACTCGTTCCCCTCCATCGTAGTATTTGATGCACCGATGCGGAGATGATGGTACCATCCCGTTTTCATGTATCCATGGTCGGCCCAGTAGAGCGTTGAACGACGTTTCGAATCGATTATGTGAAATTTTGCGGTTGCCTTTGCTAAGTCACCGGTCTTCATCGGTAGTGTTATTGACCCGAGGGCTCTTTCTCCTTTCTCGGTTGAATCCTCTTAATAACATTTTGTCCGCTTCGAGCTCGCGAGCATCAATTTCCAAGTATGCTAGTGTTCGAAGACTCATTATATTGATTGATGCTCCTGGATCCACCAATACTCTGGAGAGCGTAAACTTCCCAATTGTAACTGAAATGTACAACGGTATGTTGTGATCTGCTGTCCCAAGTAGTAGGTCATTGTCCGTGAAGGTAACGCCTCGCTGTTCCTTTAACGAGCAAACCTCATCTATGGAATCTCCGGCCATTTGAGCTAAGTAAATTTCTGGATCAAGTAAGGCCTTGATCAGAGCTTCTCTCATCTCCTTTGATAAGATGAGAGCATTGTAAATGCTCAGTTTGGCAGGTAGTTTCCTAAGATGGGCTAACACGTTGTAGTCCACTTTGTTCTCATGCGTCTCGGCTTCTTCTCGAACAGGTATTTCTTCTGCTGGGGTTGGTTCTTCTTGAACAACCACCTGCTTTCCTTTGTCCTTTGGACCCATTCTTGGAGGTAGAACTCTTCCACTTCTTAAGTTGACTTCTGTAATTTCTTCTGAATCTAGTGTTGAACTTGTCGGTGTCTCCTCCTGAATCGGAATGACAGGCTCTTCCGAATTATCTTCAAAATCTGAAGGCTCTAACTCTATCGTAACTGGAGCTCCTCGAAACTCACAGATAGATCCGTTGCTTGTTGAACTCTCGTAGCCTCCTTGATGGATGTCTTCTTCGTCATTTTGGTCGTCGAGATTGTGTATGATTTGAGAATTATCGTTGGTATCAAAATCGATGTCCGGATTGTCGCTAGTTACGTAATCGTTAGAAACAGTCAAAACGTAGCCAACGCCATCACCCTTATCATTATATGATCCCACCGAAGTGAGCAGATAATCATACAAAATCAGAGGTTCGAGGGATTTCTCCCCCGAATTGGAAACAACTATCCTAGGATAAGCAGCCCCTAGCCTAGCCTTAGGAGTCTCGGTCCCCTCTTCTTCGTCATTTTTCTTCTTTTCTTCGATCGTCTCCTGTTGAGGTGGTTCTTCTATCGCAAGTGATAGTACCGGCTTAACAGGTCTCAAACTCTGAATTGAAGCTCGCACCGAGGCAGTTCAGATGTTGTCTAAAATCTTCTTCGAAGACCTCGTCCGAGCGGTAGTCCATCCATCGTCGATCGCATAGGGATCTATCAGAATGACGGGATCGGTTGAGATAACATTGACGGAACCTCCTTTCTGGGGTTCCTTTATGTACTCCTTCGGGATTGTTATATTTCCTTTCCGAAGGTTGTCGTTGAGCCAACTTTTGAAGGTAATGCAATCTTCTATCTTGTGCCCAAGCATCCGATGGTAGGGGCAAAAGTTGGGATCACCGTTCTTGTTGACTTCCTCCGGTCTTTTAGGTTCGGCAGTCGGAAATCTGGAGTCTTCATTAGGCTACGGAACATTTTCGGTACTGCTTCATTCTTGAACGGATATTCCCTGCTCAGAAGCTCCCTCAATGTACGTTGCGGACGAGACGGTTGTTCATACTGCGGAGATGACTGATAGCTGGACCGGGGTTGCTGGTAATTCTGTTGTGGTTGCTGCGGCCGTTCCGGTGGTATTTGCATCGGTTGCTTGCCTTTATCAACTGCTGTAATGATCTCGGATTTCTTTTCGAAGGTCTTCACCGGCTTCTGCTTGTCCGTCTTGTCGGCAAAACTCAATTGCTTCGCCTCTTCTTGCAAGCTTCCGGCCTTGCTTAACAACTTCTCGAAAGTCTTAATAGTGAATCCTTTGAGGAGATGTGCTTATCGGGCCGTGAATGCTTTTAAGCAAGATGCCGACCGCATGTTGTTCTTGCGGTTGTGGTTCACACTTCATGCTTAAGTTTCTCCATCGAAGTATGTAATCCACCAAAGTTTCATTCGACCTTTGTTTCTCTACCACTAAATCACCTATAGTGATGTGGTGCCGAGCTCCGGCGAATCGCTTGATGAAGAGGCTCTCTAGCTGCGAGAATGTCTTCACCGAACCATTGGGTAACTCCGCATACCGGTCGAAGGCGATTCTCGACGGATCGCCGACGAACCGTCGGAAGAGTAACGCATCGCTCCCGCCGGCATTGCAACAACCGGCATGAAAGTGTGCAACATGCCGTCGGGGGTTCCCGGTCCGTCGAAGGTCTTGAACGAGAGGTGGTACGAAGCCTTTCGGGTATTGGACGGCGTCGAATTCTTCCGGGTTAGGTCTACCCGTCCGAATGGATGTCCCGTTCTTCGATTGTGCTAAGGCTTCTCGCACTTTGCTGTTCTACCAAGTTCTTGATATCCTTTTCAGGGATCATACTTTGTGTTGTATCCTTTTTCAGCTGGTCATCCCCATTGACGGATGTAATCTCCTTTCCTCCGTCTACAATGTGAATGACCTCCGGGGGTGTCTCTCTATGTGGTTGTACTTGACTCTGGAGAGTGGCCAGAGCTACGGCCATCTCTTCCATCCTTTTCGCCATTTGAGCGATCGTGTCGTCCTTTTCCTGAAGCTATCTTCTCATCAGTTCCGGCTCCTCTCTTTCTGCTGCTGCAGGAGCACCTTGCGAAGCTGATGAAGCTCGTGTCTCAACCATATTGATTTCTGCATATTCGTCGTCCATGAACTCCGATGAATCGATCTCATCTCCGAACTTTTCTTCTCTTTCTTTTGCCAACCGTCGGATATCGGTTCTCAACTTTTCCATGGCGTCTTCTAGCGGAGCTTTCTGTGTGTCTTTGAGGTTGTCATGTGATAATTGTCGGGTCCCTTTTTCACGAGTCCCCTTTATCGCAGTAGCACTTTCTTCAGATTCCAGCCTCCTGGCGAGACTTTCTTTCTCGGGCTGCTGTTTCAATCTCAATCGCCACGTAGTGGGACGCCATACCATCCTTCTAGCGACAGAAGGTCTAGGACCGGATGGTCCGTCGGCCAAATGCTCGGAAGGTGGTATCCTCCCTAATCTGTAATCCCGAGACTACGACGGGCGGGCTAGCCTTCATTCTCTTGCTTGGCTTTTCCGTCATGATGGCGGGCTCTACTCGGGGCCCAAGACGGGATTTGATCGGCACCCGCCCTATCCTTCGTAGAATCTCCGATACGGGGCGGCTTTTCCTTCCTTGCTAACTTTTCTACCAAAGTTTGCAGTCGAGCAAACGGCGTAGTTCTAGTTCTTTTCTTGCGGCTATCGTTGTAGTATGCGGGCTGAGGTAATGTGGCAACAATCTTGCGAACATTCTCCTCATCCTCTGCGGCGGAGAGGGGATGGAACCCGCTTCCTCCCAAAAGTGGTATGTAGTCGAGCGGCGGTGTATATTCGGTAGCGGTGTATATTCCGGCAGCGGTGTATATTCAAGCAGTTCTGGGATTTCCTCCAGGAAAGCAATTTCAGCAGCTCTGGCTTCTCTGGCGATCCTTCTACTCCTGTTTCTTCTTTGGGTCCTTGTCAGTGACGGAATCTTTGAACTGGACCCGATTTCGAAAACAAAGGTCTTACAGGAAGATCTGTACCCTCCACGGTAACAGATTTACCATAGTTCTGGATTTCTTTCCCCTTTGATTTGGCAGAAGTCGGGGTAGGTGCGAAACAACTAGACCGGTGGGGTAGTAAGAACGGTCCTCCTGCGGACGGCGAGTACTCCTCCTAGTCGGGATCCTTTGCGGGGGAGGAAACTCTTGGGTCGACCTAAGGTTGAACTCGACCGGTGGCTCCCCGGCTTCGGATACCTTGTTTGTCGGTGCAAAGAGGGAGACGTCGGTGACCTCGACGTTCGTGTTTTCAAATCCTCGTCCAAATCGGATGATCCCATTGTCGGGCAGCTCATCCTTATAGCATGGCGAAGTCCGATCCGTTGGTGAAGGAGAAAATCGGTTTCGGGGCTTCCATTTCGCGGGGTAGATTCCGGTTGTCGGTCCCGAGTTATGCTTCTTTTCTTTAGGACGAAAAGAAAGGAATTGAAAAGAGTCCGAACTCATTCTTGTTCATGTATTTATAAGAGGGAATCATTTGTTAAAAGAGTTACTTATTAGAGAGTTTGTTTATTTAGAACGGAATGTTCAAAGGTGTAGAGAAGGTAAGGAATCCGATTTAGAGTTGGAAAGGAAAAGAAAGTCTTAAGCAAGACTTCTCGACTCGAAGGATCATTCCTAAACTAACACCTATTGGGGGTCCACCCCACCTCAAAAATGAGGTAAAAGGATCTCGAACCTCTCTGTTTAGGGGTGTCTAAACAGTGGCTCCTAAATCCGAGAGAATGTTGGCTATACTTATTCAAGATAGAAATGAACATAGTATTCCAACGGAAAGAAGGGTAGTTTGACCCACTAAGGACATGGATGCACTACCGATTTTTGAAAGCAGAATTATCTGATTATAATGGAGAGAGGAATTTTCCCCAGCGAAGTCGCCAGAATTTGTACGGCTTATTTTTAGGTTATGTTGTATTTTTGAAAAAGGGTCGCCTAACAGAAGTTGTCGGCGAATTTTTAATTTAATTTAAATAAATAATTTTGAAAAGTAGTATTTGATTTTGAAAATAATTTTAAGTTTGAAAATTTTAAGATATGAAATCAAACCGATCTCACATCCCAAATAGTTTACATAAACGAGCACCGCACCACAAACCGTGTATTTATCCCGAAGAATAGACACACTGCTTGATAATGGGGCTCAATTAAATTAACTAAAAGATTTGTGAAATCCGTTTGGTCTGCGAACCAATCTTATAAGCCGACAAGTTCCCCTGCTTAATATAAATGAGTTAAGCAGGGTTTATATTACCTGGGTTCTTTAAAATTCCCTATAAAGGCAAGCCCCTATAGTTAATTACATCTTAAGTGATGAGAATCACCTAAGAAAACTCTCGATAATAATCAATAATTATGCTCTCAAGAATTTCAAAGTTTAAGATTTTCAAGGGATTGAAATTTTGGAATTTCAATAGGGAATGGATCAAGTTTGGAACATTTTGTTTTGTGAATCCAAAGGAAGAAAAGTAGGAGAAATCACAGATTCGAAGTGAACTTCGGTAATTTCCCGACTATCCTATTGTTTTGCTTGGATTTAAGAAAGTCCTACTATTTATTTAAATGTTTTGATTTTGCCAATTTTAATTAATTAGGACTTATATTTACATGATAGAATCATACAAATAGCCTCGAAGATGTGAGGGTTTATGTCGTATCAGACGACTACCTCGGAATCCTAAAACTGGTTAGGGCTTAATTTGCAGTGCAAATGCCTAACAAAAGGTTGAGGATTTATGTCGCACTAGGCAAACTACCTCGAAGTCCTATGGTTTTGTTGTTTAGTTCTAGGAAAGTTTTGCTGAAGTAGACTCGAGTTTCGTCGATGATGATGGCCGTGCTCGCCCACCATGCTCCGAGCTCCTTGTTGTTGCAGAGGTTTAGTTTTAGAAATCATAAATCAGGGGATGAGAAAAGTGTTTTGGTTTAGAGAAAATCTTAATTTCCAGGTGTTTTTTATGTTTTAATTAAAACAAATCTTAAAGTTGATTATAACGACACCGGTTAAGATCCCACGGTTCCATCCTTCCAGCATCATTATTTTTATCGGATTCACTTAGTCCAGATGAATTTGCTAAACTTAACCGAATGAGTTCCACACTTTCATTTAGACCGTGGGAAATCCCGTTAGCAACACGTAGGTTACATCATCCGAGGTATTCCCGATCATCCAACGGGATGTTTTAATTTAGTTGTAATTGTAGTTTTGTGTTCTGTTTGTGATTAAATTTTAAGTTGTTTTATATTTTGAAATGTTGTGGCGGTGAATTTTATCTTGCAATGACTTTTATCTTAGTTTTGGTTTCAGTTTTAGGGTCTATCCTAAAGGTGAGAGTTTTCATGCAACAGTTGTTTATCATGCAAGAAAAGTAAGTGCAATGCAGTTAAATAAATTGCAAGAAGGTAAATTGCAAGAAGGTAAATTGCAATAAAATAAAAGCGTACCTGGAGGGTCTTCCCGTCATCTCAAGCTGCACTTAAAACACAATTAGAATATTTAAGCAAGTTCCTAGGTAAAGCTAAGGGAAGGGTTATGGTTTTCTACCAAATTCCTAATCCTATAGTTAGTCATTTCCTATGACGTCTAGGTCTTTGTGTTTTTGGTTTGAGGAAGATTTTCTTCATCAAAGAATAATTAAATTCAATTGTTCTTATAAATGTCCTATCATATTGAGGAAGTGCTTAAGAAGAATCTTAAACATCTTTTCAATATTTCTAGGATTGTTTTAAGTCCAAATGAATTTAATTATATAAATGAATTAATCGTCCGAGAATTCAAGTTTTGTTGTTATCTTGCTCAGTGAACTAGGACATTTGAATATCCTATAAGTGAAGTAACATTTCATTTAATGTTCTATTTAGGGGTTATGATGACCAAAGTATTTGAGGGTAAATTGGTGTTCAGATGGTTTGTGATTTAGTTTAATTTCAATTAATGGGTTTAAATTTGGAATAGTGTTCAAGTTGCTTTATATTTAATTTCTTTCTGTTTTAGGTGATGTTATATTTAATTCAATTGAGTTTTAATTTAGTTCAATTTAATTTAATTTGATGTTTAATTAATTTAATTTGATTTGATTTAATTTTAATTTAATTTGATTTAATTTAATTTAATTTAATTTAATTTAATTTAATTTGATTTAATTTTTTTAATTTAATTTGATTTAATTTAATTTGTTTATTTAATTTAATTTAATCTTTAATTTAATTTAATTCAACTTTTAATTTTAATTTAATTTAATTTAATTTAATCCAATTTAATTTACTTAATTTAATTTAATTTTTAATTTTAATTGAAATTTAAAAAAAAAAGTTTAATAATTTGATTTTAGTTTAATGATTAAGTCTTTTAATATTTTGAATTTGAGTTATCATTTTAATTAAGAATTGAATATTAATGAGATAATTAATTTAGGGATTTTTTAAATTAAAGAATAAATCTCTTTCTAATAATATCCCTATTTTAATAATTCCAATTTTATTATTCTTCCAAATTTAATCCATCATTTAATTAAAGTTTAATCATTTTAAAATTGCTTAATGGGTTTCTACCCTTTAATCATTTAAATTTCAATCATCCAAATCAGATTAGGATCAAATATTTTACTTGTTAATTTTTTTATTAAACCTAAAGTTTTAATTAAGGATTAAAAAATTTAATTACCACTTTACCCTTTAAGCTTAATAATTTCATAACTCACTAAATTGAACTCAAATGAACTTGAAATTTTTATGTGACTTCACTCATATGTCAATAAAGACATGAGAGGAGAAAATGTGATTTTTCTGTATTTAATTTATTTATATAATTATTTTTGGTAGAAAATAGAGATTTTCAAGGAAAATTTAATAACATGACCAAGGGAAAGTTTCTGTCCTTAAGAAAATTAGGGGACATTCCTAATGACCAGAGGATCACTTGGACCAATTTTGGTGATTTTTTGAATTATATTATTTTTATTATAATTATTTTAAGTTTTGGAGTGTTAATTAATTTAAAAATAAAATAAATGTTGAAAAATAAATTTTATATTTTTCAAAAATCTCTCTGATATCAAGGAAACCAGAGAAGCAAATTTTGTAATTTTCTTATTTTTCTATGATTTATTATAATTATTTTAGTGAAAATGCTAGAAAATACATTTTTTTTAATTTTAAAATTACCCTAGGGCTTTAAAATTTAATATCTCACTAAATAGACCTAAGAAAAATGTGGGATTTGTTCCTATGTGATTAAAATTCAAAATGTGACATTTTGGTGAATTTTATTATTTTTGTGATTTTTATTATTTTTTAATTATTAAAAATATTAAAATATTATTAAAAATCAACTTTTTTAGAAAATTGAAATTTTAATTTTCTTAGGTTCACCTGATATCAGAGAGGCTCCAAAACCAATTTGGTGAATTTTTTAAAGGTATTTTAAAAGTTATGAATTTTTAAAGTTTAAAATGACTAAGTGGCTTAATCAACCCAATTAGTGGGGCTAACCAAGTCCAATTGACCTCAAACTTTTATGGTGGATTCCTCTGATCCTAAAGGTCAGTGGAGAATTGATTTTAAGTTAATTTGATGCATGGTTAACTCTAATTAATTAAAGACCTATTTTTGGTGTTTAAGCCAATTAGGGTTGTTTTAAATGAACTAACTCAAAACCTATTTTTCCTAAGGTTCTCTGGTCATAAGGAACATCACCAAATTTTCCTAGAATTTATTTCACAACATGCTATTTATTGGAATTAAAATACTCAAAACAGCAACATGAATTTGAAAAATCAATAACTTTTCATAGGGATGGCCTCCGACTTTGGAAAATTCAGGGAATGTTCTCAAATTCGGAGGCTTCAAAGCTCCTATGGTCTCATGCCATGGTGAATTGTATACATGCATGGAGAATTAAAAGTATGCAGAGAGTAAATAAATTATTAAAAATAAAATACTTGATGAAATTAAATGATTTCTTTTCCACATTATTCTCCTCTGTTCACTGAGCAAGAGGGTATTTTTATTTTATTTTTTTGATTTTTCTACACAGAGTTATGAATTTTTTAATTTTAGGGAATTAAATAAATCAAAAATACCCTAATTTTCTATTTATCCACGCGGCGCCAACTCATCCTCGGCATCTCTGAAACGCCGCGTGTCGCGCTCCCATTAAACGCCGCCACCAGAGTCAGCAGCCCGAGCCCCGCGGTTCTCGTACCGTCTCTTGGTCCGACGCCATCTGAGTCGTTCGTCCGCGCGTGTATTGAATGGACGGCATCCGTTCATCGTCCCCGAGCGTCCTCATGCGAGAGCCGTCCACACTAAATCCCTAAGATCTCACTCGATACTCAATGGATTTTCATGTTCTTATGCTCTATGGATTCGTCTTGAAGAGACGAACACATCTATACGGTTATCATGCATTGAAACTAAGGCATTTGAAATGGAGAATCTCCAGAAGCTCGGGATGAAGAATTAGCTCACACCTTTGCTCAGAGAAGTGTGGCTTCGATCTGAGAGTTGTTGCACCTTCGATTGGATCCCAACAAGCTCCAGATGAAGTCTCCTGGTCTGGTGAATTGTCTAGATGTGATTTCGACCAAGCCCGATCACAAAGCTTGGAGGCTGGAGCAACTGGGTGGCCTGAAGATGGGGCTTTTGCTGGTGGACACCTTCCCTTGGTATGGTGAAGGTGTAGAACCAATTAATTTGGGAATTGGCTCACTGTGGAGAAGTGTCCTGGTTTTGGGTGGAATTTCAGTTGGGAAATTGGATTTTATCAGTGGGGATTAGGGCAAATTGACACTGGGGATCAACTGCTCTAAGGGTGGAGAAGGGTTTGGAACAATTTTGGCGAGTTTCGGCAAGGTTTGTGCAACTCTCTTCTCATGGCCGTGAGGGGGTCGGGTTTAAATAGAGGTGGTCGGAGAGCCTCCCGGGGATGGCCAAGGGTTGGGATCAGCCTGCTCGGTCATGGGAAGAACGATCATGGTGGCCATTGGGCATGGGGCGGCTCGAGCAAGGTGGAATTTCAAAGTTGGCTCACATGTGAGCTCTCGGGTGTGGTGTTTTCCGGCGATCCAGGCGGCTGGCCGGCAGGCATGGGTCATCATCTTGACCAGGGAGGTCAGGGCTTGGCAATGGTGAAGTCAATTGGGCTTGGACATGTGTAAAGTGTTTGGATTAAAATGGAATGGGGGAGAGGCCACTTTGGCTTGAAATTGGTCAATCCATTGGTTTGGGTTGGGTTCACCTCCCCATGGCCGGTCTTGGGTCGAGAAGATCAGTTAGGCTAGCTGGTCAAAAGGTGGTGATGTCCTTATCCAAGAATATTTGGATTAAATCTTGGTTAAGGGGAAACATGCTTAAGGCTAATGACTTTTAGAAGATGGTTAAAGGACCTCCTCCTTTTGCCATTAATGGCATGGTCACATGCCAAATTTTCATGGCTTCATATGGCTTGTGAATGACTCACCTTTGGCTTGGGAAAAGGTTTGGTCAATTTCATGGAAATGGGTTTTAAGAATTTTGGATATTTTGGTGAAAATTTGCATGAAGCTTGATTTGGAATAATTTGATGGTGAATTTAGGACTTAGGTAATGGCTTTAATTAAGTGGATGACAAATGGAAATGTCATGTGGGCATTAGGGTAGATTTTGGGCCTTTGGATGTGGTGAAGTGGGCTTTTAGGAAAGTTTAAGGGGAATGGGGTTTTTGATTTTAGGATGGGCATTTGGGTAAAGATTTTGTGAAGAAATTTGTCAAATAAATGTCATAATTGGATTAGGGATGTTCTATGAAGGGCTTGGAATCAATTTGGTGTGATTTGGAGTTGAATTGGTTTGAATTTGGATTTATTTGGTAAGTGGGCCTATGTAGGTCAAATTGGGCTAACTTGGGCTAATGTTGGGCTAGGGTTGAAATTGATATAAAATCAATGTTGAGAAATGTTTATGGGAGTGTTTCAAAAAGGTTTTGACTTTGGTTGGGCTTTGATTTTGGGGTTTAGGCTCATTTGGGTTAGGTTTGGGTTTAGGTCAAAATAGGGCCTTTTAACTTTGGGTTGAGTTTGAGTGGGGTTTGGGTCCAAATTTTGGGCAAATCATGTTAGTATTTTGTTTGTGGGAATGTTAAGGAAGATTTAGAAAAGATTTGGGGTTAATTGGAATTGAGTTGGGTGAGTTTGGGTTAGGTTTGGGTCATGGGTCCAAATTGGGCTTTAAGGCCAAAAGTGAGATTGGATCCAAATGTCAATCAAATTGGACTTGGATTTGGTCTAGATTGGTATTGGGGATATTGAATTGAAGTTTAGAATTGAATTGGACCAAAATTGGGGTCAATTGGGTAGGTTTGGTTTGACATTGGGTTCACTTAGGGTTAAAATGGGTCAAATTGGGGGTTTTAACAAAAGTAGGGTAAATTGACAAAATTGGCCCATGGTGTAGTTGGAAAAAATGAAATTGGGAATATTTGGGATTTTTTGGAATTTGTTGGGAATTTTCTGAATTTTTGGATTTTTTGGCCAAGAGGGGTATTTTGGGTATTTGGAGGGTATTGGGAAGTTTTCTTGGAATTTTTGGTATTTTTGGGTATGGATGATCAATTTAAGTGATGTGGAAATGTTTGGGAATGATTTTGGAGAATTTTGGATAATTTGGAAATTTTGAGAAATTTGGGTAATTTCGGGGGTTTTGGGTAGGCTAAGCGGGTGTAGGGTCCCGTGGGTCAAAAATTGAAAATTTGGAAAATTGAAGATTGGGTGGATGTAAGTGGAAAGAAGTCATTTTGGTTGAGCCATGATGCCATATCAAGCCCATGTGAGCCATGAAGGGACTCATTTGAGGCATTCACTATGTTGTTCCTAACCCTCTTAGCCAAGGGCTTAGGGGTTAAGGACCATCCATGTGAATCACCCACATGAGTCAGGAGGTCACGTTAAGTATGGGTGTGTGAAAGTGTAGTGTATAGGTGTAGTGTATAAGTGTAGTGTGTGTGTAAGCCAGCCCCTTCACTGCACTGGGCCACCTGTGGCGGTCCTAAGGCCAAAGAGTCCTATAGGAACTCATCCTTTAAACTTCCACATTTGATTTCAACACTCTAGGTGATTAGGGGTCTACAGTCAAGTTTGTGGAGTTTGCAGGGAGTTAAGAAGTGGTTTTAATTTCTAAAAGGTGGGTCCGAATTCTAGTCTTCTAAGATAGTCAAAGGAAAAGCCTAAGGCTAGATCCTAAGTACTAAAGAGAAGAAGAGAAGACCTCATCAAAAATGAGGTCAACACTTCATCATTTCAATGGAAAAAGATAAATAAAACTACTCAGAATACATGGAGAAAACACAATCACAACTTGATTTGAAAGTAAAAATCACAGTGAAAACACAACAATTTTTACTTAAAAACCAAATGTGAAACAAAGATAAACACTTATCTGAAAATCCTCTCCACGAGACTCTTGAAGTTCCTTTGAAACTTTGCTTTCCCTTTACAAGACTCAATAGAGGTTGGCGCCTAACTCTGTTGACTCCAAATCTCTATTCTACTCTTAATAGTAACTAGATACAATTGTTAACAAAAGTGGTGAAGTGGAAAGGTGTACTCTCAATAACTCTCTAACATAAACTTGAGTCTTAGAACTAATTACACCCTCCACCAACAACCCTTTTTCTGATCTTCAAGTTTTTTTTTTAATTTTCCAAAAGTTGCCTTGATGTCTCTTCAAAATGTGTCCAGATTCAATGTATCCACAAAAAATGCATCCATCGATTCAAATTTTAAATGAGTTTTGGCACTGATGGGAAATTAGTGAAGTTTAAACCAAAGGATGCCTAAAAAAATCCTTCAAATTCATGCCAAATTTAAATAAATTTACCACTTTAACTGTGGCACCTATGCGCCAGCGATCCAGCGCTTAGGCGACATTGGCCAAATTTGTACATCTTTCAATTTTTGCTCCAAATTTGATCATCTTTTGCTCCTTTCATCATAATGACTCATTTTAATCATACCTGCAAGAAAAAAATAAAAATACTTTCCATCAAAGTGCAATATCATAAAAAAAAAAATGTATAAAAATGTGCTTAAAATCACCATATATTTTAGGTATATCAAAATCCCCCAAACTTAAAATGGTACCTGTCCTCAAGTGACACTTACTCACTTAGAAAATCTTAACATGCAATATATGTAATGAGTTTCTTTAGGAAGGTTTCAAAATTTTGTTCTAGAAATGAAAATAGTCCAATTTAGAAATAATTTTAGTAAATGAGACCAACTTAAAGTTTAGAAAATTCTTAAGTAAAGGATAATGAAAAATATTAGTTCCTATATAATTCAAAAATTCTTGTAGATTTTTCAAATTATAGGCTTTAAACATTTCATCTTCCTCACCTACAAAATTTTGTTTAGAAATAATTTTACTTACTATATTATAACCTTAAGCTTCAGATTTTCTCAAAACTTATATTTTAAATTTTAGGTATGGAACCAATTTTTTATTAGGCCCTTAAATCCTCAAGCTTCTCCTTCCTTTCTACATATTATTTTTCTTTCTTTTCTTTTTTTTTCTTTTTCTTTCTTTTTTTTCTTATACTTTCTTTTTATAAGGCAAGGATTACTGTATCTGGATAGGCCTTTACTGATTTTGAATTCCACCCTTTCATTTAAAAAAAAGGTCTGAAATATATCCTTCACTTAAAAAATTATAATAATAGTGTTGAAAATTATTTCTCAATAAAAGAAATTTATGCTTTGAAAAATAAAAGTCAAATCTTCTATTTATCCAAAAATACAATACTTCTTACAAAAGATAGTTTAACTGTATTTTACATTTCTTTACTAAGAAAATTTTAACTTAAAATTTTTCATCATTACTATAAATTTTACCAAAATTCTCTACGCATTTCTATATTCAAAATTTTGCTTCCCTAATATAACATCATATACATAATTATTTTCAATTGAAAATTAAATTTTATTTAAGTATTCTTTAGAACAAATAAAATTTTAGTTTTTTTTTAATATCTAAACTTTAATTTTTTAGTTGGTTAAATTATTAAGCATAAAAATGATACATGTGTAAGAATTAATAGACTAGAATAACATTCTTCCATGAATCTTAATATTCTAAATATGTAAGTATAACAGTTTAAAAATAAGGAGTAAAAAGAAATCAATTTCAGTTTTCCAGTTTTTAATAAAATAAAATTTTCAAAATTTCAAAGAACTTCTACAATAGTGGAGGTTTTCAAAGCAAATACACACGACTTAATATAACACAAATCACAACATACTAGAAAATAAATGGTAGCAAATTTTGAAAAGTTTAAACATGATATATAAATAGTGGTTTCTAACAGTGTTCTAAATTTTTCTAATATTTATAGGAATTAAATTTGAGACTACTAAAAACTTAAACATTAAAAACACATAAAAACATTTACTACCACAGACACATCATGTATTACATCATAAAACTTTAATCCAACACATAAACATCTGAATGTGCATAAAAGAAAATAGTTCAACTATAATCTACATAACATCAGAGTCCATCACATATGAGAATATTAAATAAAAGCATCAAAACACATATGAAAATCACATAATAACATCACAAACTCAACGCAACAATCCTAATCATCATCCTCATCATCATCATCTTCATTCCAGTCTCTGGATGGCTCATAAGGTATAAAAATGGATGAGGGTGCATCTCATCGCTTTGATGTCCTCTAATCACTTAGTCCATGTACTACTGATAATTCTCCTCATATTTGTCAAGTTTTACACTATACCTTTCAATATTTTCAATCTTACCATCCATATCTCTAGAATTCTCTTTGGTAAGACTCACCTTCTTTAAAATCTTCTGTAATAATCTAGTTTGTGAATCTCTGAAAGATGATGCATGTGTAGTAGAAGCAAGAGAAGTAGAAGTAGCAGAAGCAGAAGCAGAAGCACAGGAAGCTCTAACAGATCCTCCTTTCCGACAAAATACTGAATGTACAGTGTAAGTGTTCACATCTACACTGGTAATAGGTCTAAGTGACTGAAGAACCTCTTCCCATGTATTAGTCTTAACACCGAACTACTCACAAAGTGAATAAATCAAAGATGGAAATCCCATACCTGTAGTAGTAGCAGCTCTGGCACAGTTCAGAATATAATAACAAATAATAGCCCCAATATCCAAAGGCTTTCCCTGCTGAATACAATGGTTCAGAACATCTCTCTCCCTTGTAACTTCACTAAAATGACGTGAAGGCAAAAGCTTAGATGAGATAAAATAATGCCATGCCTTTGAATGGCATTCAACTTAAAGGCTTGAAAATTCACGCTTCTGTCATTTGTAATCTTCCACAAACCTCTTCCATCCGTAAGAAAGGCCATAATATCATCTAATTCTCCCTCAGAAGGATAAAAGTTTGCATAAAAATATAACATTGCAAGTGGTAATCGGTAAAAAGTATTAATTACCACAGATGAAAAAAATCAGCTTGTTGCCCCCTAACCATCAACAAATTGTCTTCTGCTACTGGAGAGTTAGCATAGAAATCTTTTACCACAGAAACAACTGTAACAGCGAAGAAGCAACATTATCTTTGCCAACTCTTTCTTGTAATTAACTCCTCAAATTCACCATTTTGCTACTAAAAACACACTCTGGAATTAATTTTCGTGATGCAAGTGCATTGACATAATGACTCTCTGCCTTATAACTGAAAAACTTGTCGGAATCAAAATTTTCTTTTCCTTTTGAACGCTTTAACTTTGGAGCCATCTCTAAAAATTCATAAAAATTTCACCATAAATTCTAAATTTAAACTAAACTTGTTAACTCAACATCCCAAGTTAAACTCCACTAAATCCAACCAATTTGTCATGCTTTTCTAAAATTTTCACCATGAATAGTGATTTTTAGATTTTTTAATAACATACTCAAACTACATGGTGAAAATAAAAAAATTTTACTTAGGAGTTGTGATCATACCTTAAAAAACTCAAATCCAACAAATTTCGGCGAAATAGGCTCTAAAATGATCAAAATATTGATGCCCTAGGCTTCTATTTTGCGAAATCGTGAGGTTGAAGCTGACGAGGATGCTAAAAATGGTAAATTTCAGGTTATTAACTGTCGAAAATCAATTTTCACCAACCGAAACCTTTGCATGAGCATATGGCGCTTAGCTGCAAAATCTGGCGCTTTTGCGCCGTCGGTTTGATGCTTAGGCGCGAGTGCACAAATTTTGACAATTAAGTTAATTCTATCAAAAAACTGAGTTAATCACCTTTAATCAGATCAAATAATTATTTCTCCCCATAAAATCTTCTAATACTCCAAAAGTACATATTAATTTCCAATGATTCCACACAAATTTCACACAAACACAAACTTATATTTCATTAAACATTAAAGAAAACTTAATACAAACTATAATTTCTATCAAAATACTTTAGATAAAATTCTCCAAATATGTAAGTTCAAACACATGTAATTAAACATTGACATACATCATTAAGATGTATCAAACACATATAAAGTGCAACAAACATAAAAATTAATTAAAATCACACATAAATTAGTAAACACACATAATCAAACCATAAGACCACACATAATTTAATTCCTTTCTCCATTTAGTGGAATATATCCAGAACCACCATTAGTTCCAATTGAACCATCTGGAATCTAAATTTGATAAAATGGGTGATGATTAAAAGCTCTTACATCTTCTTCTTACATCCATTTGTTCTTCAGATACATCGCTTTATTCGCTTCTTCCACATGACTTTTATGATTGAATTGCATTTTGAGTTGCCATTCAATCTGCACTAAACGAGCATTATTTTCATTTACCTTTGCATCGATAGACTCCACATCAGCCTGAAGCTTTGTAATCCTTTCTGTTATTCCTTGGATACTTGCATCCATAAATCTATTAAATAACTTTTGCGCATTATCACAAATAAAGTTCTTCTTCTTATCTTCCTCTTTCTTCTTAACTTTTATCTCCCAAGAAAACATTTTTGCACTCAAAATACTCCTTTAGAAGACTCAGGAATGAAATTAAGAATTGGAGCAAGTATTTCATAAATTCAGAGTCTTTTTCTAGACTGGGGAAGGCCCAAAACCGACCTTAGACGTGTTAAAACTCCTCAATAACTCCAAAAACTACTCTCCCACGATTTTGGATTCTAGAAGCTCATTTTTCACGTTTTTTATAATTGTAGCGTCTATGCGCCAAGTGCACATTTTTGCACAATTTTCCAAATGTTAAAATCTATATTCTGATTCCTTTACGGCATTAAATGATATTGGGCCATGCATATTTTTTAGGAGTATTTCCACTACGTGTTTTTCTTGAAGTTGTGGCTCACATTTCATACTAAAATTTCTCCAACGCAAAATGTAATCCACAAGTGTTTCTCCTGACTTTTATTTTATTATGACCAGATCTCTAACAGTCCCAAGATGTTGTGCTCCAGCAAAGCGTTGGATAAAAATATTTTCTAATTCTGTACAAGTTTTAACATAACATTTAGGAAGTTCGGCGTACCAGTCGAAAGTGACTCTCATTAAATAGTGGACAAATTGTAGGAATTATCAGGGGATCACATCCTCCTGCATTGCGACAACTTGCTCTGAAATTTGTAAGATGTTTTCTCTGATTTCTTGTTCCGTCAAACATTTTAAAAAGTGGTGGAACAAAACCGTTAAGATTTTTGTCGACCGTTAAATTTAAAAAGGAATTTTTAAAATGTAGTTTAAATTTAGAATAGTTTAATTTAAAATAATGGGTATAAATTTTGAAAATTAGTAATATAATTTTAAAAAATGAAATAGGATACCGTACATTTGATAATTTGGAGTCGAGTGTAACATTACAAGTAATGCATTTATCCCGCTGGGTAAACATATCACTTGAATAGTGACACACAACTAGATGAACTAGAAAATCTACAGTATCCATTCATTCTGTGAAACCAGTTTTATAAGCCAACAAGTTCCCTTATTTAATACAAATGATTACATAGGGTTTATATTACCTGAGTTCTAATGCTCGCTATAGAGACAAACCTCTATAGTTAATTGCATCTCAGGTAAAAAGAATCACTTAAGAAAACTCTCAATTAAGATCAGTGGTTCTGCTGTTAAGAATTTCAAAGTTCAAGTTTCAAACAATTAGATTTTGGAAATTAAAAGGGGAGTGGATAAAATTAGGAACAATTATTTTTAGAAATCCAAAGAAAGAGAGGTAGGGGGTATCAAGGATTCAAAGCGAACTTCGATGATCTCCCATCTATTCTGTGGTTTGACTTCAATTCCAGAGAAATTTTAAAGGTTATAATCTTGCCAATTTTAATTAATTGGGATTTACACTTGTATGATATAACCATACAAGTAGCCTAGAAGTTATGAGGGTTTATGTTGTAACGAACGACGACCTCGGAGCCTAGCACGTGTCAGGGGTTAAACTGCATAATATGATTAAGAAAATTCCTAAAGGATGAAGTGAGGATTTATGTTGCGCTAGGCAAACTACATTGAAACCTTATGGCTTGGTTGTTTATTTTTAAGGAAAGTTAAGCTGACGAAGATTTGTTTTGCTGTTGAAGATGGTCATACTACCCACTGCGCTTGCTCTAAGCTCCTCGTTGTAACAGGTTTAGTTTAAAGAAGTGAAAATCAAGAGATGAGAGGAGTGTCATGGTTCAGAGGTCACGTTTTCTAGTGTGTCAAATTCAATATGTTTAATTTTATTGGGGGAAATATTAAAATTAATTAAGCGGAACCAGTTAAGATCCCACTATTCCATCATCCAGACACCACTATTTTCATCAAATTCACTTAGTTCAAATGAATTTGCTAAACTCAAATGAATGAGTTCCTCACTTTCATTTAGACCGTAGGAAATCTAGTTACAACACGTAGGTTACATCCTCTGAGGTAATCCTGGTCATCCGTGAGATGTTTTAATTTAGTTACGATTGTGATATTGTTTTGTTTGTGATTAAATTTTCAGTTGTTTAAACATACTAGGTTTAATCATTTTCATAGGTTTATAAATTACAGGAAAATAAGCATTTAATAAATTGCAGAATGTAAATTGCAATAAACTAAAATGTGTACATGAAGGGTCTTCCCGACATTTCCAACTATACTTAAAATGCATGTTAAGGCATTTAAATATTTGAATGAAACACCTAGGTAAAACTAAGGGAAGGTTCTGGTTGTCTACCAAAATCTAATCTTATCACTAATGAATTCTTAAAGTGTGTTGGGGATGATTTTCTTCATCAAAAAACAATGAAATTCAATTGTTCTTCTAAAACATCCCATTGGATTGAGAAAGTGTTTAGGACGGGTCCTGAACATCCTTTCAATGCTTTTGGGATCATTTTGAGTTCAAAGGAATTTCATTCTGTGGATGAATTTATCGTCCAGGGTTTAGTTGAGTTTTGACTCTTGCTTAGAGAACTTGGATGTTTCATTGTCCCATGAGTAAGGAAATGTTTCATCCGACACTTCATTAATAATTATAAAGATGAAAGCCCTTAAGGGCAAATTAGTCCATTAAAGAACTTAACCATTCTTAATTAAAGTTGGGTAGGTAATTTAAAATAATTCAATTTAGTTCTAAGGTTAGTTGATTTTTTTAAAATATTTTAAATTATTTTTAAGTTAGAAAAACTGTTCAAGTTGTTTTAATTAAATTAATTTTAATGTTTTAAATTGTTTTAATTTAATCATAATATTTTAGATTTATTTTAATATTTAAATTGTTTTAATTTAATTATGATGTTTTAAATATAAATTATTTCAAATTAATTTTAATATTTTAAATTTGTTTTAATTTAATTTTAAATTATTTCCAATTAATTTTAATATTTTAAATTGTTTTAATTTAATCATAAGATTTCAAAATTATTCTTTTTAATTATTAATTTCAATTATCATTTTATAGTTTCATTAGTAAACTTTAGATAGTATTAGATCAATTTATTGGTTAGGGGTTTAATTTAGAGAATTAAAATCTTCCTATATCACACCCCCTAACCTTAAAAACTTATTCTTTAATTAACTTCCGATGCTTAATGAATTAATTAGTTGAGATTTCTTCTTTAATGTTAAAGGTGATTAATGGGTTTCTATCCCTTAACTGCCTATGTTTGAATCATCCAAGAGGAAGGTTAAGATCAAATATTTCTCCTTTCCCCCTTGGTTAAGTCTGAATATTAATTAATGCTAAGGTTCCTTAATTACTCTTATGCCCTCTTAAGCTTGTTCACCCCATAATCCACTAAACTAAACTTAAAGGAATTTTAAATTTTTATATCACCTTACTCATATGTTAATCAAGACATGAGAGGAGAAAATGTGATTTTTATATTTTTAATTTAGTTTATATAATTATTTTAATGGAAAATAGGGATTTTCAATGAAAATTCATCAATATGACCAAGGTAAAATTTCTGTTCTTAGAAAAATTATGGGAGGTTCCTACTAACCCGAGGACCACATGGACCAATTTTGGTGATTTTTTGAATTTTGATTTATTTATAATAAATATTTTAATTTTTGGAGTATTAATTAATTATAAAATAAAATTGAGGTGAAAAATTAGGTTCTATATTTTTCTTAAATCTATCTTAGGTCAGAGAACCTAGAAAAATAAACTTTGTATTTTTCTTATTATTTTTGAATTTTTAGGATTATTTTAGTGAAAGGCTTAAAAAATCTATTTTTAAATATTAAAAATTACCTTGAGCATTTAAAATTTAATATCTTTACTTAGAGGCTTAGGAAAAATGTTTTTTTGGTTCCCAAGTGGTTAGGAGGCCAAATGTGACATTTTAGTGAATTTTAATATTTTTGAAATTTTATGATTTTTTTAATTATTAAAATATTCAAAAATGATTAAAAATGAATTTTTTATGAAAAATACAATTTTCTTTTTCCTGGCCTCCTCTGATCACAGAGAACTCCCAAAATTACTCTGGTGAATTTTTTAGTTATATTTTTGGTTTTATGAATTTATAAATTTCTAATATGACCATGTTACTTAAGTAATGTATCTAATGACTCCAATTGATATGAATTTTTTATGCGATGTTTTCCTAACATTAAAGTACAGTGGAGAATTAATTTCATGTCATTATTATGTGAGGTTGCTCAAATTAATTTAAGTTCAATTTTAAGTGTTTGATTCAATTAAGGTTGTTTGTAGTGAGTTAAATCAAAATATAATTTTCATAAGGCCCTCTAGTCATAAGAAACCTACCCTAATTTTTCTATATTTTTCCAATCAACATGCTAATTTATAGAATTAATTCATCAAAACAGAGACATAAACTTGGAAAATATGGATCTCTATCTAGAGGTCTCCCTTGACCTTGAAAATATAGGGAATGTTCCCAAGGATAGAGGGAACAAAAACCCCATCCCAAGCCATGGTGAATTACGTATGTGAATGGAGAATTAAAATACCCAAGGCAGTAAATAAATAATTAAAAATCAACCACAACACAAAATACTTTGATTTTAGTTCCACATTATTCTCCTCTTCTCACTGAGCAAGGTGGTATTTTTAGTTTATTTTTATGATTTTTCTATGAAAATATATGCATTTTTAAAGTTTCTATGATTTAAATAATTCAGAAAATCCTATTTTTCTACTTATCGGACTCAGCGCTGAATGCATCCTCGGAGGCATCAAAAGCACACGCGGTGTGCTCCCATTAAATGCCACCATATGAGTCAGCGTGCCCTTTTCGTCCCATAGTTTTGTCCGGCTCGATCTCCACAGTTAATCCGATACGCGTGAAATCTGACGGCTCCCCGTCATCGTCTCCAGACATTCTAACCTGTGAAATGTCCACCTTCTAGACATAAAATCTCACTCAATACTCAACCAAATCAAGTGTGGTTGGTCTTTAGCAATGCGTCTAGCCTAGGCAAATGATGCATTGAAATTAAGTAAAATGAAATGGAGAATTCATGGAGGCTCGGGTTGAGGGGGTGGTTTATACCATTTCTCTGAGAGGTGAGGCCTCAATCAGAGATGGTCGACAAGTTCATCAAGGTCCAAGGAGCCTACGGATTAAGCCTCTAGTTGTAGTGAGTTTCTTAGACCAAAGTTCGATCAGGACCGATTTAGAGGTCTGGCCGATAGCAAAAATTGGTGGCCTAGTAATGAGGCTTTCAATGGGAAACTCCTTCTCATGGTGTGGGGATGGTGTGGGTGAAGTTAATTTGGTTTTGGTGGTGGTTTGAAGAGTATCCTATTTTGGGCTCAAATTTGGGCTGAGAAATTGAGCTCGGGGATGGGGCTTGAGGGCTCGAGAATAATAGGGATTTTCTTCTCATGGTTGCAATTAGGATTGTGAGCAATTTAGGGGAGTTTTGTGGAGAAAATTTCAGCACTAAAAAATTAGCCGTGGAGAAACCAATTTATAGAGCTCCCCGGAGAGGGGAGTTCGGGGCCAGTCAATGAGGGCTTTGAGCCACTTAGGGTGAGGGCTGAGCAGGGCAGTAGAGCAGTGAGGGGATTGCTCACTCTCATGGAAAAATTTTGAGTTTATTGGTTATGAGGGGGTTCACGCATGCTTATTTCGACGGCTCTGCTGACTGGCAAGGATCGGGCAAGCAGCTTGCAGGCTGAGGAGGAGTGAGGGAGGAGCTCAGATCAATTAATTTTGGCAGGGAGGTTTCTTATGCAAGGGTTAGTGAAGGGACTTATGCTTAACCAAAAAACTAAGCCCATTGGTCCAAAGTGGTGGAACATTGGTCCATAGCTCAAGGAGCCTGGGTTGGGTCAGGTCAAACCAGTCCTAGGAGGTCTAAGGTTGGCTACCAAGAAGTGGGTTTGATCAACTTTGGCTTGGTTTGGTTCAATTTGTGTCATATGTCTAAATATGTCACCTTGGGTGCAAATTAGGCTAGCTTGAGTTAGGGTGGTGATTGTGCTCAATTGATTGGTCAATTTGGTGCATATGATTGTTACAAAGGGTTTTAGAAAGGATTGGAGTGATTTGAATTAATTTGGAGGGTCAATTTAGTGTGATTAAGGCATAAGGCCAATTTAGGGCAAATTGGGCTAATTTGGGTTAGAGTTGGGCTAATGTTGGTTTAGGTGCAAAATTAATGTTGCAAAATGTTTATGGGAATGTGAGAAAGAGTTTTCAACATTGGTTGGGTGCCAATTTAAGGATTTGGGCATATTTGGGTTCATGGGTTATTTAGGGTAAATTTGGGTATTTTGGTTTGAATAGGACTTGGGTGATATTTGAGTTCATATTGGGGGCGAATTAATGTAGAATTTTGTTTGTGGGGACATTCAAAAGAGTTTAGGATTGAAATTTGGGGGAATTGGTTGACATTGGGTCAATTTAAGTGTTTTGGATCATTTAGGTAAAATTGGGGATTTTGGATTTCAAGTGGAATTGAATTCAAATGTGGGTTAAATTAGGCTTTGATTTGGTTTCGATTGGTATTCGAAATGTTGAATTGAAGTTTGGAATTAAAATTGGGCAAGATTTGGGTCAATTGGGTAGACATTGGGTTTAATTTGGGCACGTTTGGGTTAAATGTGACAAATTAGGGCTTTTGGTTACGTTGGGTTAAATTGACAAAATTGGGGTATGTGGTAGTTGAAGAGAATGCTATTGGGAACATTTGGGAGATGTTGGAATTGTTCGAGAATTTTAGAAATTTTTAGAATTTTGAGCCAAGAGGGTCATTTTGGTCATTTTTGGGGTTTTGCTGGAATTTTTGGGAAATTTTGTAAATTTGGGATTAATTAGTCAATTTTGGTTACATGGAACAATTTGGAAAGGTTTTTGGAGGAATTTGGGTAATTTGGAGAATTTTGGTTGATTTGGTGGTTATAGGGGCAACTTGGGTAATATAGGGTAAGTTTAAGGGCTTGGGGTCATAAATTGAAACTTTGGAAAAAGTAATGTAGTTTTAAAGGGAGAAGAATGGGACCATTTTGGTGGAGTCAAGATTAAGTAGGAGTGGTTTGGGATGGAATTAAAGTTTAGGAGCATGGGTCATGGGCTTTAACCAATTTTAACCACTTTGGGACCAAGCCTAGGAAAATGGCAACCACTTTATGATCCTGCACATATTGAACCTAGCCATCTTAATCAAAGACTTGTGACTTTGGTTCAATCATGTGAGTTTCATAAAGGGTAGAAGGGGAAGGGTTTAAGGTTTGGGTCAAGTGTCCTAGGGAGTGTGTGTGTGTGTGTAAGAGAAGCTCAAGTCACCCAGAGTTACGCTATGTCCAAACATGCCTATGGGAACTCACCATTGGGCTTTCACATGGAGGTTTTAACCTTCCAAGGTTATTTAGAGGTTTGTATCCATCCATGTGGGGTTCCAAGAGGAGTTAAGATGTGGCTGAAAATCTCTTAAATGGTAGGTTCCAACACTAGTCTTCTAGAATAATCCAGGAGAAGTCCTATAGCTAGATCCTGAGCAATAAGAGGAAGATTAGACCTCACCTAAAAATGAGGTCAATAAATGGACCCCCAATAGGTGTGGTGTGCTGACCAAACACACCGCGCGTATTGGCGTTGACTGACGAGATCAACAGGAACCAAAACAACCCACTGAGTTAACACACTCAAGAGAGAAAACATAAATTTAGTGAGAAAGCATCAATTGGGGATAAATTTTCAACAGTAAAGGTTTCATAACTCTCGCTGGGGATGAAGAGGTGAGTTTCAAGATGATTGAATTTAAGATTGATTTGGATAGAGACTTCAAATATTGATTTTGATTTTGATCTATTGATTTTGAATTTTTAGAATTATAATTTGGAGTTTTAAAATTTTGATTAGAATTGATTTGAGATTGGATTTGAAAGGGAATTTGGAATTGACAAAAGCAAAGTTTAAATTAGAAAGGGGTGAGGACTAGAATTTGAGTACCGACCTCGGAGTAAGAATTACAATTTAGGTACCAATCCCAAAAGGTGAAGATCAGAATTTAGGTACTGATCTCAAAAAGGTGGGAATCAAAATTTAAGTAGTTATCCTGAGATGAGAACTGGAATTTAGGTACCAGCCTCGAAAAGAGAATCAGAATTTAGGTACCAATCTCAGAAGATGGGAATCAGAATTTAGGTACTGATCCTGAGATGAGAACTGAAATTTAGGTACCAGCCTCAAAATGAGAATCAGAATTTAGGTACCAATCTCTAAAGATGGGAATTAGAATTTAGGTACTGATTATGAGATAAGAACTAGAATTTAGGTACCAGCCTCGAAATGAGAATCAAAATTTAGGTATCGATCTCGGAAGATGGGAATCAAAATTTAAGTACTGATCCTAAGATGAGAACTAATATTTAGGGATAGCCTCGAAATGAGAATCATAATTTTGGTACCGATCTCGGAAGATGGGAATCAGAATTTATGTACTGATACCGAGATGAGAATTGGAATTTAGGTAACAGCCTCAAAAGTTGACGATTGACTTGTGAAGGTTTTGGTGTTTAGAAGTGTAGACATGAAAGTGTTTCACATCCCGAATGAATTGATCAAAGGTTAATTGTTTGGCGAAGGATGTGAATTCTGGCCATGTTGACCTCATTTTTGATGAGGTCTTCCTTTTCTTCTTTTTAGTGCTTAGGATCTAGCCTTAGGCTTTTCCTTTGACTATCTTAGAGGACTAGAATTGGGACCCGCCTTTTAGAAATTCAGACCACTTCTAAACTCCCTGCAAACTCCACAAACTTGACTATAGACCCCTAATCACCTAGAGGGTTGAAATCAAATGTGGAAGTTTAAAGGATGAGTTCCTATAGGATTCTTTGGCCTTAGGACCGCCACAGGTGGCTCGGTGCAGTGAAGGGGCTGACATACACTACACTTACACACTACATTTCCACACACTTCCTAAAACCACACCCATACCCAACTTGACCTCCTGACTCATGTAGGTGATTCACATGGATGGTCCTTAACCCCTAAGCCCTTGGCTAAGAGGTTAGGAACAACATAGTGAATGCCTCAAATGAGTCCTTTCATGGCTCATATGGGCTTGAAATGGCTTCATGGCTCAACCAAAATGATTTCACCCCACTCAAATTCACCCAATCTTCAATTTCCCAAAATTTCAATTTTTGACCCCGGGACCCTACACCTACTAAACCTACCCAAAACCCTCGAATTACCCAAATTTTTGCAAAATCTCCAAATTACCTAAAATTTTCCAAAATCAATCCCAAACACCTCCACATCACTCAAATTGATCATCCATACCCAAAAATACCAAAAATTCCAAGAAAACCTCCCAATACCCTCCAAATACCCAAAATACCCTTCTTGGCCTAAAAATCCAAAAATTCAGAAAATTCCCAGAAAATTCCAGAAAATCCCAAATATTCCCAATTTCATTTTGTCCAACTACACCATGGGCCAATTTTGTCAATTTACCCTACTTTTGTCAAAACCCCCAAATTGACCCATTTTAACCCAAAGTGGACCCAATGTCAAACCAAACATACCCAATTGACCCCAATTTTGGTCCAATTCAATTCTAAACTTCAATTCAACATTCCCAATACCAATTTAGACCAAATCCAAGTCCAATTTGATTGACATTTGGATCCAATTTCACTTTGGGCCTTAAAGCCCAAATTTGGACCCATGACCCAAACTCAGCCCAAACTAACCCAATTCAACTCCAATTAACCCCAAATCTTTTCTAAACCTTCCTTAACATCCTCATAAACAAAACACTAACATGATTTGCCCAAGATTTTGACCCAAACCCCACTCAAATTCAACCCAAAATCAAAAAGCCCAATTTTGACCTAAACCCAAATCTAACCCAAATAGGCCCAAACCTCAAAATTAAAACCCAACCAAAGCCAAAACCTCTTTGAAACACTCCCATAAACATTTCTTAATATTTATTTTACATCAATTTCAACCCTAGCCCAACATTGGCCCAAGTTAGCCCAATTTGACCTACATTGGCCCATTCACCAAAAGAATTCAAATCCAACCCAATTCAAGTCCAAACTACCCCAAATTTGCTTCAAGTCACTCATGACACATCCATGAGCTAAACCCAATAATTATTTGGCCCAACCTCTTTACAAAATTTCATCCCAAAATCCATTTTAAAATTCAAGAGCCCACTTTCCTAATCCATCTTAAAAGCCCATCTAAAACCCTTTCAAAAAAGCCCAAAATTCTTCCAAGGCCCATATGACATTTCCCCTCATCATACTTTCAATTAAAATCATCCCTAAGTCCTAAATTCATCATCAAATAATTCCAAATCAAGCCTCATGCCAAATCACCCCTAAATACCAAAATTTTCCTTAAATCCATTTCCATGAAATTGACTTTACTTTTCCCAAGCCAAATGGAGCCATGGAGCCATGCATAAGCCATATGCAAGCCATGAGAGCCTCTTTACATGTCACCATGCCATTTTGGGCAAAAGGAGGAGGCTCTTTCCTTAACTCCTAAAGGTGGTTAACCACTTACATGATTCCACTAAACCATGCTTAAGCCTAATTGTACTTGGATTGTGACTTGACCCCACTAATCAAGCTGATCCAAATCACTTTCTCCTCAGCCTAAACCAGGCCTTGGGTGGTGCACCTAGCCCAAATGGGTGGGTTGACCCATTTAGGTCCAAATCTAGCCATGCCCCATTCCACTTTGGATCAAAGCCTTTACACATGTCCATGGCCAATTGATTGCACAAACCTCCAGCCCTGACCCACCGACCTTGAGGGTGACCCATGCCTGGCCGGCCGGCCACCAGGCCACCGGAAAACACCATGGCCGAGAGCTCACATGTGAGCCAACATTGAAATTCTCACTTGCTGAGCTGCCCCATCCCTAGTGGTCACCATGGCTGATCTTCTCCTCACCGGAGCAGGCTGATCCCAAGCCCTAACTCTCCACGGAGGCCCCCAGCCAGCTCTATTTAAACTCCACCCCTCTCGGCCATGAGAGGAGCCAAGCACAAACCTTGCCGAAACTCTGCCAAAATTGTTCCAAGCCCTTCACCATCCTTAGAGCAGTTGATCCCCAGTGTCAATTTGCCCTAATCCCCACCAACGAGCCCGATTTCTCAGCCGAAATTCCACCCAAAACCAGGACACTTTGCCACGGTGAGCCAATCCTCAAATTGACTGGTCCTACACCTTCACTTGGACCAAGAGGAGAAGTTTCCCACCGAAAGCCCCATCTCCGGGCCACCCGGTTGCTCCGACCTCCAAGCTTTGTGATCGGGCGTGGTCACTTTCATAGCTAGGCAATTCACCGGACCGGGAGACTTCATCCGGAGCTTGCCGGGACCCGATCGAAGGTGCAACAACTCTCGGATTGAAGCCACACTTCTCCGAGCTAAGGTATGAGTTAACTATCCATCCCGAGCTTCCGGAGATTCTCCATTTCAAATGCCTTAGTTTCAATGCATGTTAGCCGTATAGATGTGTTCGTCTCTTCAAGACGAATCCATAGAGTATAAGAACATGAAAATCCATTGAGAATCGAGTGAGATCTTAGGGATTTAGTGTGGACGGCTCTCGGGTGAGAACACTTGGGGACGATGAACGGATGCCGTCCATTCGATACACGCGCGCACGGACGGCCGAGATTGCGTCGGACCGGGAGACGGTACGAGAACCGCGGGGCCCGGGCTGGCGACTCGAGTGGCGGCGTCGAATGGGAGCGCGCCGCGTGGCCTTTCGGAGTCGCCGAGGATGCGTCGGCGCCGCGTGGATAAATAGAAAATTAGGGTATTTTCTTATTTATTTAATTCCCTAAACTTCAAAAATTCATATCTCCGTGTAGAAAAATCAGAAAAATAAAATAAAAATACCCCCTTGCTCAGTGAACAGAGGAGAATAATGTGGAAAAGAAATCATTTAATTTGATTAAGTATTTTATTTTTTATGATTTATTTACTCTCTGCATACATTTAATTCTCCATGCATGTATACAATTCACCATGGCATGAGACCATAGAGCTTTTGAAGCCTCCGAACTTGGGAACATTCCCTGAATTTTCCAAGGTCGGAGGCCATCTCTGTGAAAAGTTATTTATTTTTCAAATGCATGTTGCTGTTTTGAGTATTTTAATTCCAAAAATTAGCATGTTGTGAAATAAATTCTAGAAATATTTGGTGATGTTCCTTATGACCAGAGAACCCTAGGAAAAATAGGACTTGAGTTAATTCACTCGAGATTAACCCTAATTGGCTTAAACACCCAAAATAGGTCTTTAATTAATTAGAGTTAACCAGGCATCAAATTGACTTGAAATCAATTCTCCACTGACCTTTAGGATCAGAGGAATCCACCATAAAAATTTGAAGTCAATTGGACTTGGTTAGCCCCACTAATTGGGTTGATTAAGCCACTTAGCCATTTTAAACTTTAAAAATTCATAACTTTTAAAATACTTTTTAAAAATTCACCAAATTGGTTTTGGAGCCTCTCTGATATCAGGGGAACCTAAGAAAATTAAAATTTCAATTTTCTAAAAAAGTTGATTTTTAATAATATTTTAATATTTTTAATAATTAAAAAATAATAAAAATCACAAAAATAATAAAATTCACCAAAATGTCACATTTTGAATTTTAATCACTTAGGAACAAATCCCACATTTTTCCTAAGTCTATTTAGTGAGATATTAAATTTTAAAGCCCTAGGGTAATTTTAAAATTAAAAAAATGTATTTTCTAGCATTTTCACTAAAATAATTATTATAAATCATAGAAAAATCAGAAAATTGCAAAATTTACTTCTCTGGTTTCCTTGATATCAGAGAGATTTTTGAAAAATATAAAACCCATTTTTCAACATTTATTTTATTTTTAAATTAATTAATACTCCAAAACTTAAAATAATTATAATAAAAATAATATAATTCAAAAAATCACCAAAATTGGTCCAAGTGCTTCTCTGGTCATTAGGAATGTCCCCTAATTTTCTTAAGGACAGAAACTTTCCCTTGGTCATGTTATCAAATTTTCCTTGAAAATCTCTATTTTCCACTAAAAATAATTATATAAATAAATTAAATACAGAAAAATCACATTTTCTCCTCTCATGTCTTTATTGACATATGAGTAAAGTCACATAAAAATTTCAAGTTCATTTAAGTTCAATTTAGTGAGTTATGAAATTATTAAGCTTAAAGGGTAAAATGGTAATTAAAATCTTTAATCCTTAATTAAAACTTTAGGTTTAATAAAAAAATCAACAAGTAAAATATTTGATCCTAATCTGATTTGGATGATTGAAATTTAAATAATTAAAGGGTAGAAACCCATTAAATAATTTTAAAATGATTAAACTTTAATTAAATAATAGATTAAATTTGGAAGAATAATAAAATTGGAATTATTAAAATAAGGGATCTTTATTAGGAAGAGATTTATTCTTTAATTTAAAAATCCCTAAATTAATCATATCAATTAATATTCAACTCTTAATTAAAATGATAACTCAAATTTAAAATATTAAAAGACTTAATTAAATTATTAAACTCTTTTGAAATTTCAATTAAAATTAAAAATAAAGTAAATTAAAGATAAATTAAATTAAAATTAAATTAAATTTAACAATTAAATTAAATTAATTAAAATTAAATTAAATTAAATAATTAAAATTAAATTAAGTTAAATTAAATAATTAAATTAAAGTTAAATCAAATCAAATTAATTAAACACCAAATCAAATTAAATTGAACTATGTTAAACTAAATTAAAACTCAATTAAATTAAGTTAAATTAAATACAACATCACCTAAGACATAAAAGAAATTAAATATAAAACAACTTGAACACTATTCCAAATTTAAACTCTTTAACTTAAACCAAATCATTTGAATACTAACTTACCCTTGAAAGCTTTAGTTATTATAACTCCTAAATAAAACATTAAATGAAGTGTCACTTCACTCATAGGATATTCAAATGTCCTAGTTCACTGAGCAAGTTAACAAAACTTGAAATTCTTGGACGATTAATTCATTTGTATAATTAAATTCATTTGGACTTAAAACAATCCTAGAAATATTGAAAAGATGTTTAAGATCCTTCTTAAGCACTTCCTCAATATGATAGGATATTTATAAGAACAATTGAATTTGATTATTCTTTGATGAAGAAAATCGTCCTTAAACCAAAACCCAAAGAACCTAGACGTCATAGGAGATGACTAGCTATAGGATTAGGAATTTGGTAGAAAACCATAACCTTTCCCTTAGCTTTACCTAGGAACTTGCTTAAATATGCTAATTGTGTTTTAAGTGCGGCTTGGGATGACGGGAAGACCCTCCAGTGTACGCTTTTATTTTATTGCAATTTACTTTCTTGCAATTTACTTTCTTGCAATTTACTTTATTGCAAATGCATTTTACTTTTCTTGCATGATAAAACAACGAGTTGCATGAAAACCCACACCTTTAGGATAGCCCCTAAAACTGAAACCAAAATTAAGTTAAAAGTCATTGCAAGATAAAATTCACCGCCACAACATTTCAAAATATAAAACAACTCAAAATTTAATCACAAACAGAACACAAAACTACAATTACAACTAAATTAAAACGTCCTGTTGGATGATCGGGAATACCTCGGATGATGTAACCTACGTGTTGCTAACAGGATTTCCCACGGTCTAAATGAAAGTGTGGAACTCATTCAGTTGAGTTTAGCAAATTCATCTGGACTAAGTGAATCCGATAAAAATAATGATGCCGGAAGGATGGAACCGTGGGATCTTAACCGGTGTCGTTATAATCAACTTTAAGATTTGTTTTAAATAAAACATAAAAAACACCTGGAAATTAAGATTTTCTCTAAACCAAAACACTTTTCTCAACTCCTGATTTATGATTTCTAAAACTAAACCTCTGCAACAACAAGGAGCTCGGGGCATGGTGGGCAGCACGACCATCGTCATCAGCAAAACCTGAGTCTACTTCAACAAAACTTTCCTAGAATTAAAACAACCAAGCCATAGGACTTCGAGGTAGCTTGCCTAGTGCAACATAAATCCTCAACTCTTCGTTAGGCATTTGCATTGCAAATTAAGCCCTAACCGGTCTTAGGATTCCGAGGAAGTCGTCCGATACGACAATAAACCCTCACATCTTCTAGGCTATTTGTTTGATTTTATCATACAAATATAAGCCCTAATTAATTGAAATTGGCAAGATTGAAATATCAAATAAACATTAGGACTTTCCTAAATTCAAGACAAACAATAGGATAGTCGGGAAATTATCGAAGTTCACTTCGAATCGGTGATTTCTCCTACCTCTCTTCCTTTGGATTCACAAAACAAAATGTTCCAAAATTTGATCCATTCCCTATTGAAATTCCAAAATTCAATCTTTGAAAACCTTAAACTTTGAAATTCTTGAGAGCGAGAATTATTGGTTATTATCGAGAGTTTTCTTAGGTGATTCCCGTCACTTAAGATGTAATTAACTATAGGGGCTTGCCCTTATAGGGAATTTTAAAGAACCCGAGTAATATAAACCCTGTTTAATGTTTTCATATTAAGCAGGGGAAACTTGTCGGCTTATAAAATTGGTTCGCGGACCAAACGGATGTCACTAATCTTCTAGTTTATTTAATCAAGCCCCACCATCAAGCGGTGTGTCTATCCTTAGGGATAGATACACGGTTTGTGGTGCGGTGCTCGTTTATATAAACTATTTGGGATGTGAGGTCGGTTTAATCTCATATCTTAAAACCATCAAATTTAAAAATTATTTTCAAAATCAAATACTACTTTTCAAATTATTTATTTTAATTAAATTAAAAATTCGCCGACAGATTTCTGTTAGGCGACCCCTCTTCAAAATAAAACACGACTCTAAAAAATAAGCCGCACAGGATTTCTGGCGACTCCGCTGGGGAAGATTCCTCTCTCCATTATAATCAAATAATTCTGCTTTCAAAAATCGGTAGTGTATCCATGTCCCTAATGGATCAAACTACCCTTCTTTCCGTTGGAATACTATGTTCATTTCTATCTTGAACAAGTATAGCCAACATTCTCTCGGATCTAGGAGCCACTGTTTAGACACCCCTAAACAGAGAGGTTCCGAGATCCTTTTACCTCATTTCTGAGGTGGGGTGGACCCCCGATAGGTGTTAGTTTAGGAGTGATCCTTCGAGTCGGGAAGTCTTGCTTAAGACTTTCTTTTCCTTTCTGAATCGGATTCCTTACCTTCTCTACACCTTTGAACGTTCCGTTCTAAATAAACAAACCCTCTAATAAGTGATTCTTTTAACAAATAATTCCTTCTTATAAATACATGAACAAAGAATGAGTTCGGACTCTTTTCAATTCCTTTCTTTTCGTCCTAAAGAAAAGAAGCATAACTTGGGACTGACAACCAGAATCTACCTTGCAGAAATGGAAGCCCCGAAACTGATTTTCTCCTTCACCAACGGACTGGACTTCGCTGTCTATAAGGATGAACTGCCCGACAATGGGGTCATCCGATTTGGACAGGGATTTGAAAACACGAACGTCAAAGTCACCGACGTCTCCCTCTTTGCACTGACGAACAAGGTATCTGAAGCTGAGGAACCACTGCTTGAGTTCAACCTTAGGTCGATCCAAGAGTTTCCTCCCCTGCAAAGGGTCCCGACTAGGAGGAATACTGCTGTCCGCAGGAGGACTGTTCTCACTACCCCCACTGGTCTAGTTGTTTCTGCACCTACCCCGACTTCTGCCAAATCAAAGGGGAAAGAAATCCAGAACTATGGTAAACCTGTTACCGTGGAGGGTACGGATCTTCCTGTAAGACCTTCTGTCTTCGAAATCGGGTCCAGTTCGAAGATTCCGTCGCTGACAAAGACCCAAAGAAGAAATAGAAATAGAAGGATCGCCAGGGAAGCCAGAGCTGCTGAGATTGCCTTCCTGGAGGAAATTCCAGAGTTACCAGAATATACACCGCTACCAGAATATACACCACTGCCTGACTACATACCACTTTTGGGAGGAAGCAGGTTCCATCCCCTCTCCGCCGCAGAGGATGAAGAGAATGTTCGCAAGATTGCTGCCACATTACCACAGCCCGCATACTACAACGATAGCCGCAAGAAAAGAATCAGAACTACGCCGTTTGCTCGACTGCAAACTTTGGTAGAAAAGCTAGCAAAGAAGGAAAATTGCCCCGTGTCGGAAATTCTACGAAGGATAGGGCGGGTGCCAGTCAAATCCCGTCTTGGGCCCCGAGTAGAACCCGCCGTCATGATAGAAAAGCCAAGCAAGAGAATGAAGGCTAGCCCGCCTGTCGTAGTATCAGGGTTACAGATTAGGGAGGATACCACCTTCCAGCATTTGGCCGATAGACCATCTGGTCATAGACCTTCTGCTGCTAGAAGGATGGTGTGGCGTCCCACTACGGGGCAGTTGAGACTGAAACAGCAGCCCGAGAAAGAAAGTCTCGCCAGGAGGCTGGAATCTGAAGAAAGTGCTACTGCGATGAAGGGGACTCGTGAAAAAAGGACCCGGCAACCATCGCATGACAACCACAAAGATACACGAAAGCTCCGCTAGAAGATGCCATGGAAAAGTTGAGAACCGACATCCGACGGTTGGCAAAAGAAAGAGAAGAAAAGTTCGGAGATGAGATCGACTCATCGGAATTCATGGACAACGAATATGCGAGAAATCAACATGGTTGAGACACGAGCTTCATCATCTTCTCAAGGTGCTCCTGCGGCCGCAGAAGAGAGGAGCCGGAACCGATGAAGAGACGGCTTCGGGAAAAGGACGACACGATCGCTCAAATGGCGAAGAGGATGGAAGAGATGGCCATAGCTCTAGCCACTCTCCAAAGTCAAGTACAACCACATAGAGAGACACCCCCAGAAGTCATTCACCTCGTAGACGGAGGGAAGGAAATTACATCCGTCAATGGGGATGACCAGCCGAAAAAGGATACAACACAAAGTATGATCCCTGAAAAGGATATCAAGAACTTGGTAGAACAGCAGGTGCGAGAAGCCCTAGCACAATCGAAGAACGGGACATCTATTCGGACGGGTAGACCTTACCCGGAAGAATTCGACGCTGTCCAATACCCGAAGGGCTTCGTACCACCTCTGTTTAAGACCTTCGATGGAACCGGGAACCCCCGACAGCATGTTGCACACTTTCGTGCCAGTTGTTGCAATGCCGGCGGGAGCGATGCGCTACTCTTCCGACAGTTCGTTAGCAATCCGTCGGGAATCGCCTTCGGCCGGTATGCGGAATTACCCAACGGATGCCGTAAAGACATTCTCGGAGCTAGAGAGCCTCTTCATTAAGCGATTTGCCGGAGCTCGGCACCACATCACTATAGGTGATTTAGTGGTAGAGAAACAAAGACCGAATGAAACTCTAGTGGATTACATACTTCGATGGAGAAATTTAAGTATGAAGTGTGAACCACAACTGCAAGAACAACATGCGATCGGCATCTTGCTTAAAAGCATTCACGGCCCGATAGCACTTCTCCTCAAGGGATTCACTATTAAGACTTTTGAGAAGTTGTTAAGCAAGGCCGGAAGCTTGCAAGAAGAGGCGAAGCAATTAAGTTTTGCCGACAAGACGGACAAGCGGAAGCCGGTGAAGACTTTCGAAAAGAAATGCGGGGTCGTTGCAGCGGTTGACAAAGGCAAACAACCGATGCAAATACCACCGGAACGGCCGCAACAACCACAACAAAATTACCGAGCAACCCCGGTCCAGCTATCGGTCGTCTCCGCGAGTATGAACAACCGTCTCGTCCGCAACGTACATTGAAGGAGCTTCGAGCGAGAGAATATCCGTTCAAGAATGAAGCGAGTACCAAAGATGTTCCGTAGCTTAATGAAAACTCTAGATTTCCGAGCTGCCGAGCCTAAAAGACCGAGAGGAAGTCAACAAGAAAGGTGATCCCAACTTTTGCCCCTACCATCGGATGCTTGGGCACAAGATAGAAGACTGCATTACCTTCAAAAGTTGGCTCAACGACAACCTTCGGAAAGGAAATATAACAATCCCGAAGGAGTACATGAAGGAACCCCGAAAGGAGGTTCCGTCAATGTTATCTCAACCGATCCCGTCATTCCGATAGATCCCTATGACGATGGATGGACTACCGCCTGGACGAGATCTTCGAAGAAGATTTTAGACAACATCCGAACCGCTTCGGTGCGAGCTTCAATTCAGAGTTCGAGACCTGTTAAGCCGGTACTATCACTTGCGATAGAAGAACCACCTCGACCGAAGACAATCGAAGAGAAGAAGAAAATTGACGAAGAAGAGGGAACTGAGACTCCTAAGGCTAGACTAGGGGCTGCTTATCCTAGGATAGTTGTTTCCGATTCGGGGAGAAATCCCTCGAACCTCTGATTTTGTATGATTATCTGCTCACTTCGGTGGGATCATATAATGATAAGGGTGATGGCGTTGGCTACGTTTTGACTGTTTCTAACGATTACGTAACTAGCGACAATCCGGGCGTCGATTTCGATACCAACAACAATTCTCAAATCATACATGATCTCGACGATCAAAATGACGAAGAAGGCATCCATCGAGGAGGCTACGAGAGTTCAACAAGCAACGGATCTATCCGCGAGTTTCGAGGAACTCCGGTTACAATAGAGTTAGAGCCTTCGGATTTGGAAGATAATCCGGAAGAGCCGGTCATTCCGATTCGGGAGGAGACACCGACAAACTCAATACTAGATTCGAAGAAATTACGAAGTCAACCTAAGAAGTGGAAAAGTTCTACCTCCGAGAATGGGTCCAAAAGACAAAGGAAAGCGGTGGTTGTTCAAGAAGAACCAACCCCGGCGGAAGACATACCCATTCGAGAAGAAGCCGAGACACAGGAGAACAAAGTGGACTACAACGTGCTAGCCCATCTTAGGAAACTACCGGCTAAACTGAGCATTTACGATGCTCTCATCTTATCAAAGGAGATGAGAGAAGCTCTGATCAAGGCCTTACTTGATCCTGAAATTTGCTTAGCTCAAATGGCCGGAGATTCCTTAGATGAGGTTTGCTCGTTAAAGGAACAGCGAGGCGTTACCTTCACGGACAATGACTTACTACTTGGGACAGCAGATCACAACCGACCGTTGTACATTTCGATTACAATTGGGAAGTTTACGCTCTCCGAGTATTGGTGGATCCGGGAGCATCAATCAATATAATGAGTCTTCGAACACTAGCATACTTGGAAATTGATGCTCGCGAGCTCGAAGCGGACAAAATGTTATTAAGAGGATTCAACCGGAAAGGAGAAAGAGCCCTCGGGTCAATAACGCTACCGATGAAGACCGGTGATTTAGCAAAGACAACCGCAAAATTTCATATAATCGATTCGAAACGTCGTTCAACGCTCTACTTGGGCCGACCATGGATACATGAAAACAGGATGGTACCATCATCTCTACACCGAGTGCATCAAGTATTACGATGGAGGGGAACGAGTGCATCAAAGGAGACTTACAACCATTCTCCGTACATGAAATTGGAATCCATGAAGATGCGACTTATTATGCACCGCCAAAGAAAACAATCTTCTCCGGAGATACCATAACAAATGAAGCAAAGAAAGTTCGGGACAACGAAGAACCCGAAGTTCTAGTCCAACAGTCACTCACCACTCCCTTCCGGCGAGATGGTGAAGGTTTCTCCACAACTCGCATCCGAGGTCGAGGCCGGGGACGAGGCCGTGGTAGAGACACTAGGACAATTGGATAGAAAAAACCAGCCATCAATGTTGATTGGGAAGATAGTTCGAAGAGGAAAAAGAAATCAAGCAAGAAGCGACAACAATAAGTCGAAAGAAGCCGCAATACAAGATCTCCCTCGAAGATGAAAAGAACGAAGAATACAAATCGATGTACGAGAAGATTAACCACTACGTACATACTATGACCCTAACTCCGATCCATTCTAATAAGATCGAGGGTATGGAGGTCAAAGAGGTACGTAGTGACGGTGCAAAGCCGATCAAATTCTACCGCGGTGCTTCTTCCTCCAAAACTGAAAATAATGTACAATTCGAAGATGTCACTTCATCAGAATTAATGGAATTACCTTTTGAGTGGTACTCTCCCTGTGTTCAAAATTTAATTCAACGTGGTTTCTTACCCCGACAATGGACAAAAGGCCAATCACAACATTTTGAAAAGTTATGGAATAACTCCGGCCGTCCTCCCAATTCAAAGTATGGACTCGGATTCGGCACAGTAGGGTCAGTTAATGATACTGAATTTTGCTTGGTGGTCACTTGCAAGTCCAATGAAAACTGCATGGAAACTATAGACGAACTCGAAGATTTACAAATTGGAGACGCTCCACCAGAATTCGAAGAAGAAATTAAATCCACAATAGATGAGTTAATGGAAGTTAACTTAGGTACTAGCGAAGAGCCTAGACCTACCTTTGTTAGCTCCTTACTCAACAAAGAAGACTCCGAAGAAATAATCAAGTTATTAATGGAATTTAAAGATCGTTTTGCTTGGAGCTACGATGAAATGCCGGGATTAGCCCCGGAGGTTGCGGTCCATAAGTTAGGAGTGGATCCTACTTCGTTCCGATCGGACAAGGTCCCGAAGAATGCGTCCGGAAATCGAACAACAAGTCATAGCCGAAGTTAAAAAGCTAATAGACGCTAAATTTGTCCGTGAAGAACAATACCCGACTTGGCTAGCCAACGTAGTACCGATCGAAAGAAGAATGGTCGGATCGAATTTGTGTGGACTTCGGAGATTTAAACAAGGCATGTCCAAAAGATGAATTCCCTCTACCGATTCCAGAACCGATGATCGATATTGCTTCGACACATGAAATATTCTCATTCATGGATGGATCTTCGAGGATACAACCGGATAAAAATGGCTCCGGAAGATGAAAAGCTTACGGCATTCGAACGCCGATCGGAGTATTTTGCTACACGGTGATGCCATTCGGATCGAAGAACGCAGGAGCAACTTACCAAAGAGCAATGACAAGAATTTTTGATGATCTCATCCACAATCAAGTCGAGTGCTACGTGGACGATGTCGTCATCAAAAGCAAAGTAAAGGAAAACCACCTGTATGATTTGAGAATTGTTTTCGAACGATTAAGACAATTTAACCTTAAGATGAATCCCTTAAAATGAGCCTTCGGCGTCACCTCCGGGAAATTCTTAGGATTCGTTGTCCGACATCGTGGAATTGAAATCGACCGGAGAAGATTAAAGCCATCTTAGAAATGCCGCCTCCCAAAACCTTAAAACAATTACGATCTTTTCAAGGGAAGTCGGCATATCTTCGACGCTTTATCTCAAACCCGTCGAGTAGGTGTCAGCCTTTCTCGGCACTAGTTAAAAAGGACGCCAAATTTATTTGGGAAGAGAAATGCCGAAGGCCTTCGAAGACATTAAACAATATTTAATGACACCTCCTGTCTTAGCAGCCCCCAGTCTCAGGTAGACCGCTGATACTTTACACCGCGGCTCTAGACGACTCTCTCGGAGCCCTGTTAGCCCAGGTCAATGATGAGGGTAAAGAAAATGCTCTTTACTACTTAAGCCGTCGTTTACTTCCGACGGAAGTAAAGTATCCCGCAATTGAAAAGCATTGTTTGGCCTTGATCTTCGCCGCTCAAAAGCTCAGGCACTACATGCTTTCTCATAAGGTCAACCTGATCTCGAAATTTAATCCATTGCAATACTTGATGACTCGTCCAACACTTTCCGGCAGACTTGCCAGATGGTCAATGATATTATTGCAATTCGATATAACTTTCGTGCCTCTGCGTGCCGTAAAGGGACAAGTCTTAGCGGACTTCCTCGCAAGCACACCCTTTGCGGCCGAATCTCCTCTCAATGACGATCCGCCGGATGAACAAATAATGAGCCTAGAAGACCCCGATGATCGACGTTGGGAATTGTATTTCGACGGAGCATCTTCGAGCACACAAAGACGAAGAATCGCAAGTGATAGTGCCCGTGAAGGCGGGAATCGGGCTAATCTTTATAACACCGGAGCGGGGGATGTTAAGATACTCCTACCACTCGACGGAACCGTGTACAAACAACGAAGCGGAATACGAGGCCCTCATAACGGGACCGGAATTAACCATTCAAATGGGGATAACGAGACATCAACATCTACGGGGATTCACGAGTTAATCATTCAACGGATCGCCGGACGATACGAATTCTAAAGCCAAGACTCGAACAATACTTCCAAGTATGCCATACGAGTTGTTGGAACAGATTCCAAATGTGACAATCTACAAAATTCCTAGAAAAGAGAATGCTTTAGCAGATGCTTTAGCCCGTCTCGCAAAAGAATTTGCCTGTTTGCAAGATGAATCAGTGGAAGTGTCAGTTCACGGACGTCAGGTCCTATCACAGCTCGACATAGACACAGTACACAAATCAGCAAAAGAAAAAGAATCAGTTGCGGCAGTGACAGAAAACACAGAAGATTGGCGACGGCCATTGATGAACTACCCGCAAACAGGAAAGCTACCGGACGATAGGTCGTCGGCCCATCGGATCAAGAAAAGAACTCCGTCTTACGCATTAATAAACAACACATTATACGAAGGTCTTTTGATCAAATGTGGCTAAGGTGCCTAAGTGGGTCCGAGGCCCGTGAAATTGTTAAAGAGGTGCATTCGGGACTCGTGGCGCTCACCGGTCGGGTCCAAAGATGAAGATGAAAATTAAAAGACTAGGGTACTACCGGCCCTCGATGATGACCGACCGCATGAAAATCGCCAAGAGCCGTCACCAATGCCAAGTGCACGGAGTGGTTCTACACCAACCTCCAAATGTGCTACACCCGACAATTGCGTCGTGGCCGTTTGAATGTTGGGGCACGGATATAGTGGGTCCGATAGAACCACCATCTTCAAAAGGACATCGTTTCATTCTTGCGGCTACGGATTACTTTTCCAAGTGGGCGAAGCAGTTCCACTTAGAGAAGTGAAAGCACACCACGTGCTACGGCTTTTCAAGAACCAAGTTGTCTACCGTTTCGGAGTGCCGCGCGAGATCATCTCAGATAATGGGTCAGCATTCAGAAGCACACAAATCAACAATTTTGTCAGGAGACACGGAATCGACTGGCGATACTCGACAATTTACTACCCAAGAGCAAATGGCCTCGCTGAGGCTTTTAATAAAACTCTCGTTCAAATCTTAAAGAAAACCCTAGACGATAATAAGAGAAATTGGCACGAGAAATTGTTAGAAGCCTTATGGGCCTACCGGACAACCTTCAGAACTCCTACTCAAGCTACACCTTACGCTCTGGTGTATGGGTCCGAGGCAGTGTTACCTTTAGAGGTTCAACTTCCTTCACTCGGAATTGCAATTGCAAACAAGATCACGACGAAGAAAACGCCGGACTACGACTCGAAGAATTAGAAAGCTTGGAAGGGAAAAGACTTGCAGCGCAACGAATTTAGAACTATACCAAGCTAAGATGGTTCAAGCCCATGACAAACCGGTCCGCCCAAGAACCTTCAAAGTTGGTGATTTAGTTCTCGTTCTCAAGAGACCTATTCTTGCACACCGCAAGATAGGAGGAAAATTTGAACCCACTCGGGAAGGACCGTTTGTGGTTGAAGCGAGTATACTCGGGAGGTTCCTACCGGCTAGTGAATTGCCGGGGAGAACGACATATGCTTCCAATCAACGGACGATACTTGAAAAAATATTACGCTACTCGATGTTTCGAAGGAATGAATTCTTCATCCCTAAGAAACACGGGTGAAGTAATTACTTATGATTGGGTCCGAACCCAAAAATAATAAAATGTGCTAAGATAAATAAAATCATGATAATTAAGTTTTCCTTGTTTTCTTTTTCAAATCAAGATCTCTTCCCTCATCTTATCCTACTTCATTCCTGTTAAATTTCAAAATATAAGAATAATAAAAAAATGTATCTTTAATAAACATTTTCTTAATGTTCTTGTTCTTAGTACGACCCCGATCCTTTTCCTTGTCTTTTCTCGGGGAAATGTCGAACGGGCGGTTGGTCTTGAACTTTAAGAATGGCGTAAGCCTTGCACTCGATGAAAAGAGGGTGAAAGATGGAGCGATAATCGAGATTGACTCGGATTTCGCACCGGCGAGCCTACAAGACGAGGAAAGTGACCGGGTCCCGAGTTAACCGAGAAGAACTGCCCGGACGGACGAGTGATGAAAGTGGGTGGCCCAAGCCACCAATCCAACAACAAGAAAAGAAAAGCAAACACCGAAGAAGACAAGAAAATGAAGTCCGTAGTCACTACGGCGGAGGGCAGGCTTGTCAGCGCCGCGCCCGCAGAGATTCAAGAAGTTCGGAGGGCTACTCTCACAGCCACGCAACGAAGAAATAAGAATCGCCGCATCCGTAAAATGTTAACAAAACTAGCTGCGGACCAGCGCGACGAGACAGCTGCTAATGCCAGCACTCACATTTCAAGGACACCGGTTCACCAGGAACCTGAAAAAAGGAGGCCAGCTCCTAGGATGACCGAAAGAACCAGGGAAATCTCCAGAAGATCAGAAGAAAGAAGGCTACCACGCCACCGGATAGAACCACCAGTAGTGCATGACCTTGTTGCGAAGCAACCCCGGGGATGTCCCGACGTGCATCATCCCCGAGGAGCCGAGGTATGCGGGGGAACGTGAAGGGATTGAACCATATATCCCACAATATGTCACAAGGCCTCGCCATCCGCGGATCATTCCGGAATACGAGCTGGAGAGGATGCGGAATGTTGAAAAGAAAACTTTCGAATACTTCGAGAGAATTAAAGGAAGAAGAATCAACATACTAGAAGGCCTCGAGCTACACACCGACGTATTCTCGCAGTATGAACAACAGCAAATCGTGGACCGTATCCGGGATCCGAAAAGAATGGGCCGAGCGAGCCGCCCGAGGGAAAATACATACTCGAACCCCGGAGATGGATGCCGGGGAAAGGAAGAATCACAATACAATGCGGATGCTCGCTACAACTTTGCTCGAAGACAGGAAGGGAAACCCACCATGGATACTTCGTCATGGGCAAGTAGATCCGATGCCATTAGTTATCAAGAGAATGGTGAAAAGATTGATAACATGGAGGGTACTGCCAGCAGATTGCATACCCAATAGCTGCATTATCAACATCTACAAACAGGGTGACCGCATACCCCCACATATTGATCACCACGACTTCGTCGACCTTTCGCACGGTCTCTTTCTTGAATGAGTGCAACATCATGTTCGGATCCGACCTCCGGATAGCGAGCCCGAGCGAGTTCCGAGGGCCGATAAAGATACCTTTACCGGTGGGTTCCGTCATGATACCGCAAGGTAACGGAGCGGATATCGCAAAGCATTGCATACCGGGGTGCCAGTGGAGCGAATCTCGGTTACTTTCGGGAGGATGGACGACGAGCAAAATACCTTACCATTTCCAACCGGATCCAGAGCTAGAGAACCTCCGGCCTTACGAGCTGTGAGTTACATGGGAAATATCACACCTCCAACGTACATCCAGCCGGCATCCTTGCCAAGGATGGCTTGGAAGGTGATGTTATTGACCATGTACCTCACTATTCAGACATGGATTTTTTGACAGATGATTCTTTTGATGGATCAACAAAGATCATACACAGTCCGTTTTGAGTCTACATGGATTGTATGAAATATATTCCAGATCGAGTTGTACGACGTATTTTCAACATGATTGGAATGAAAGTGACCATGTCACGTTTTTGGCCTTCACCTCTTTTGTGCAAATTGATTGGGAAACGCCATTAAAGTTAAATGAACTTCGAACAAAGAACAGAAAAGAAAAAAAGAGAATAAAAGAAAACTTTCTAAAAAAAAAATCTAAAAATGACAAACACCAAGTTCACATGAACATTAAATAAACAATAAAATAAAATTTGAACCATTAAAAGATAAACGAAATCAACACAAATCTCAAATTCAATCTTTCCAAATTCCGAATCAAATTTCAATCTTTTCAAACTTCAAAATCAAATTCCATCCTTCCAAACTTCAAAATCAAATTCCAAATCCACTCTCGATCAAATTTCAAATTTGATCTTCCCAAATCTCAAATCAAATTCTCAATCAAAATCCAAATCCAATCTCGATCAAGTTTCAAACTTGATCTTTCAAATTTCAAATCAAATCTTAAATCAAGTTTCAATCGAGTTCAAACTCATCCTTCCAAATTTCCAAATTTCCAAATTCAATCTTTCCAGATTTCAAGTCTCAATCAAATCAAATTCAAAACTTTTGGGTCGAGGATTTTACATCCAAGACTGCACTGCTTTAGGATTCTCTTCCTATTGCACTGAAATACACCAAAATTCAAACTTTTGGGTCGAGGATTTTACATCCAAGACTGCACTGCTTTAGGATTCTCTTCCTATTGCACTGAAATACACCAAAATTCAAACTTTTGGGTCGAGGATTTTACATCCAAGACTGCACTGCTTTAGGATTCTCTTCCTCTTGCACTGAAATACACCAAAATTCAAAACTTTTGGGTCGAGGATTTTACATCCAAGACTGCACTGCTTTAGGATTCTCTTCCTATTGCACTGAAATACATCAAAATTCAAAACTTTTGGGTCGAGGATTTTACATCCAAGACCGCACTCGCTTTAGGATTCTCTTCCTATTGCACCGAAATACATCAAAATTCAAACTTTTGGGTCGAGGATTTTACATCCAAGACCGCACCGCTTTAGGATTCTCTTCCTATTGCACCGAAATACACCAAAATTCAAAACTTTTGGGTCGAGGATTTTACATCCAAGACCGCACTCGCTTTAGGATTCTCTTCCTATCGCACTGAAATACATCAAAATTCAAAACTTTTGGGTCGAGGATTTTACATCCAAGACCGCACTCGCTTTAGGATTCTCTTCCTATTGCACCGAAATACATCAAAATTCAAACTTTTGGGTCGAGGATTTTACATCCAAGACTCGCACTCGCTTTAGGATTCTCTTCCTATCGCACCGAAATACATCAAAATTCAACTTTTGGGTCGAGGATTTTACATCCAAGACCGCACTCGCTTTAGGATTCTTTCCCTATTGCACTCGAAATACATCAAATTCAAACCTTTTGGGTCGAGGATTTTACATCCAAGACCGCATTGCTTTAGGATCATTTCCCTATCGCAATGAAATACATCAAAATCAAACTCTCGAGGTTAAGGATTTTACATCCAACACCACTTTGCTCTGAGATATCTTCTCATTGCAACGATTCAATCTAATCAATTCAATTTTCTTTCGAGGTTGGAGATGTTACATCTAAAACCTCAAAATCCTAATTTTCATTTCAAATCAAATCCCTCAAATTAATTTTGACAAAACTTCAATCTAAATTGAAACTCCAAACTAAAATTTAAACTCACACATCAAAACATAAATTGAAACAAAATAAAATCTAAATCGAAATTCCCCGCATCATGTGATTTGGGATTCACCTCCTTTTCCTTTCCCCAGCCGAGAGTTCAAGAATCTCCGGCTCCGGAGATATACTTGACACTCCCCAGCAGAAACTCTTCTACTTCGTCCTAAGTTCGTCACTTGGACATCCGTGTTGGTTGTGTTGATCGCTTCGGTCAACACCAATACGCGCGGTGTGCTCCGTCACTCACCACACCTATTGGGGGTCCATTTGTTGACCTCATTTTTGATGAGGTCTTCCTTTTCTTCTTTTTAGTGCTTAGGATCTAGCCTTAGGCTTTTCCTTTCGACTATCTTAGAGGACTAGAATTGGGACCCGCCTTTTAGAAATTCAAACCACTTCTAAACTCCCCGCAAACTCCACAAACTTGACTATAGACCCCTAATCACCTAGAGGGTTGAAATCAAATGTGGAAGTTTAAAGGATGAGTTCCTATAGGATTCTTTGGCCTTAGGATCGCCCAGGTGGCCCGGTCCGGTGAAGGGGCCGACATACACTACACTTACACACTACATTTCCACACACTTCCTAAAACCACACCCATACCCAACTTGACCTCCCGACTCATGTAGGTGATTCACATGGATGGTCCTTAACCCCTAAGCCCTGGCTAAGAGGGTTAGGAACAACATAGTGAATGCCTCAAATGAGTCCTTTCATGGCTCATATGGGCTTGAAATGGCTTCATGGCTCAACCAAAATGATTTCACCCCACTCAAATTCACCCAATCTTCAATTTCCCAAAATTTCAATTTTTGACCCCCGGGACCCTACACCTACTAAACCTACCCAAAACCCTTGAATTACCCAAATTTTTGCAAAATCTCCAAATTACCTAAAATTTTCCAAAATCAATCCCAAACACCTCCACATCACTCAAATTGATCATCCATACCCAAAAATACCAAAAATTCCAAGAAAACCTCCCAATACCCTCCAAATACCCAAAATACCCTTCTTGGCCTAAAAATCCAAAAATTCAGAAAATTCCCAGAAAATTCCAGAAAATCCCAAATATTCCCAATTTCATTTTGTCCAACTACACCATGGGCCAATTTTGTCAATTTACCCTACTTTTGTCAAAACCCCCAAATTGACCCATTTTAACCCAAAGTGGACCCAATGTCAAACCAAACATACCCAATTGACCCCAATTTTGGTCCAATTCAATTCTAAACTTCAATTCAACATTCCCAATACCAATTTAGACCAAATCCAAGTCCAATTTGATTGACATTTGGATCCAATTTCACTTTGGGCCTTAAAGCCCAAATTTGGACCCATGACCCAAACTCAGCCCAAACTAACCCAATTCAACTCCAATTAACCCCAAATCTTTTCTAAACCTTCCTTAACATCCTCATAAACAAAACACTAACATTATTTGCCCAAGATTTTGACCCAAACCCCACTCAAATTCAACCCAAAATCAAAAAGCCCAATTTTGACCTAAACCCAAATCTAACCCAAATAGGCCCAAACCTCAAAATTAAAACCCAACCAAAGCCAAAACCTCTTTGAAACACTCCCATAAACATTTCTTAATATTTATTTTACATCAATTTCAACCCTAGCCCAACATTGGCCCAAGTTAGCCCAATTTGACCTACATTGGCCCATTCACCAAAAGAATTCAAATCCAACCCAATTCAAGTCCAAACTACCCCAAATTTGCTTCAAGTCACTCATGACACATCCATGAGCTAAACCCAATAATTATTTGGCCCAACCTCTTTACAAAATTTCATCCCAAAATCCATTTTAAAATTCAAGAGCCCACTTTCCTAATCCATCTTAAAAGCCCATCTAAAACCCTTTCAAAAAAGCCCAAAATTCTTCCAAGGCCCATATGACATTTCCCCTCATCATACTTTCAATTAAAATCATCCCTAAGTCCTAAATTCATCATCAAATAATTCCAAATCAAGCCTCATGCCAAATCACCCCTAAATACCAAAATTTTCCTTAAATCCATTTCCATGAAATTGACTTTACTTTTCCCAAGCCAAATGGAGCCATGGAGCCATGCATAAGCCATATGCAAGCCATGAGAGCCTCTTTACATGTCACCATGCCATTTTGGGCAAAAGGAGGGGGCTCTTTCCTTAACTCCTAAAGGTGGTTAACCACTTACATGATTCCACTAAACCATGCTTAAGCCTAATTGTACTTGGATTGTGACTTGACCCCACTAATCAAGCTGATCCAAATCACTTTCTCCTCAGCCTAAACCAGGCCTTGGGTGGTGCACCTAGCCCAAATGGGTGGGTTGACCCATTTAGGTCCAAATCTAGCCATGCCCCATTCCACTTTGGATCAAAGCCTTTACACATGTCCATGGCCAATTGATTGCACAAACCTCCAGCCCTGACCCACCTGACCTTGAGGGTGACCCATGCCTGGCCGGCCGGCCACCCGGCCGCCGGAAAACACCATGGCCGAGAGCTCACATGTGAGCCAACATTGAAATTCTCACTTGCTGAGCTGCCCCATCCCTAGTGGTCACCATGGCTGATCTTCTCCTCACCAGAGCAAGCTCGATCCCAAGCCCTAACTCTCCTCGGGAGGCCCCCAGCCCGGCTCTATTTAAACTCCACCCCTCTCGGCCATGAGAGGAGCCAAGCACAAACCTTGCCGAAACTCGCCAAAATTGTTCCAAGCCCTTCACCATCCTTAGAGCGAGTTGATCCCGGTGTCAATTTGCCCTAATCCCCACCAACGAGCCCAATTTCTCAACTGAAATTCCACCCAAAACCAGGACACTTTGCCACGGTGAGCCAATCCTCAAATTGACCGGTCCTACACCTTCACCGGACCAAGAGGAGAAGTTTCCCACCGAAAGCCCCATCTCCGGGCCACCCGGTTGCTCCGGCCTCCAAGCTTTGTGATCGAGTCGTGGTCACTTTCATAGCTAGGCAATTCACCGGACCGGGAGACTTCATCCGGAGCTTGCCGGGACCCAATCGAAGGTGCAACAACTCTCGGATTGAAGCCACACTTCTCTGAGCTAAGGTATGAGTTAACTATCCATCCCGAGCTTCTGGAGATTCTCCATTTCAAATGCCTTAGTTTCAATGCATGTTAGCCGTATAGATGTGTTCGTCTCTTCGAGACGAATCCATAGAGTATAAGAACATGAAAATCCATCGAGAATCGAGTGAGATCTTAGGGATTTAGTGTGGACGGCTCTCGGGTGAGAACACTTGGGGACGATGAACGGATGCCGTCCATTCGATACACGCGCGCACGGACGGCCGGGATTGCGTCGGACCGGGAGACGGTACGAGAACCGCGGGGCCCGGGCTGGCCGACTCGAGTGGCGGCGTCGAATGGGAGCGCGCCGCGTGGCCTTTCGGAGCTGCCGAGGATGCGCTGGCGCCGCGCGGATAAATAGAAAATTAGGGTATTTTCTTATTTATTTAATTCCCTAAACTTCAAAAATTCATATCTCTGTGTAGAAAAATCAGAAAAATAAAATAAAAATACCCCCTTGCTCAGTGAACAGAGGAGAATAATGTGGAAAAGAAATCATTTAATTTGATTAAGTATTTTATTTTTTATGATTTATTTACTCTCTGCATACATTTAATTCTCCATGCATGTATACAATTCACCATGGCATGAGACCATAGGGCTTTGAAGCCTGCGAACTTGGGAACATTCCCTGAATTTTCCAAGGTCGGAGGCCATCTCTGTGAAAAGTTATTTATTTTTCAAATGCATGTTGCTTGTTTTGAGTATTTTAATTCCAAAAATTAGCATGTTGTGAAATAAATTCTAGAAATATTTGGTGATGTTCCTTATGACCGAGAGAACCCTAGGAAAAATAGGACTTGAGTTAATTCACTCGATTAACCCTAATTGGCTTAAACACCCAAAATAGGTCTTTAATTAATTAGAGTTAACCAGGCATCAAATTGACTTGAAATCAATTCTCCACTGACCTTTAGGATCAGAGGAATCCACCATAAAAATTTGAAGTCAATTGGACTTGGTTAGCCCCACTAATTGGGTTGATTAAGCCACTTAGCCATTTTAAACTTTAAAAATTCATAACTTTTAAAATACTTTTTAAAAATTCACCAAATTGGTTTTGGAGCCTCTCTGATATCAGGGGAACCTAAGAAAATTAAAATTTCAATTTTCTAAAAAAGTTGATTTTTAATAATATTTTAATATTTTTAATAATTAAAAAATAATAAAAATCACAAAAATAATAAAATTCACCAAAATGTCACATTTTGAATTTTAATCACTTAGGAACAAATCCCACATTTTTCCTAAGTCTATTTAGTGAGATATTAAATTTTAAAGCCCTAGGGTAATTTTAAAATTAAAAAAATGTATTTTCTAGCATTTTCACTAAAATAATTATTATAAATCATAGAAAAATCAGAAAATTGCAAAATTTACTTCTCTGGTTTCCTTGATATCAGAGAGATTTTTGAAAAATATAAAACCCATTTTTCAACATTTATTTTATTTTTAAATTAATTAATACTCCAAAACTTAAAATAATTATAATAAAAATAATATAATTCAAAAAATCACCAAAATTGGTCCAAGTGCTTCTCTGGTCATTAGGAATGTCCCCTAATTTTCTTAAGGACAGAAACTTTCCCTTGGTCATGTTATCAAATTTTCCTTGAAAATCTCTATTTTCCACTAAAAATAATTATATAAATAAATTAAATACAGAAAAATCACATTTTCTCCTCTCATGTCTTTATTGACATATGAGTAAAGTCACATAAAAATTTCAAGTTCATTTAAGTTCAATTTAGTGAGTTATGAAATTATTAAGCTTAAAGGGTAAAATGGTAATTAAAATCTTTAATCCTTAATTAAAACTTTAGGTTTAATAAAAAAATCAACAAGTAAAATATTTGATCCTAATCTGATTTGGATGATTGAAATTTAAATAATTAAAGGGTAGAAACCCATTAAATAATTTTAAAATGATTAAACTTTAATTAAATAATAGATTAAATTTGGAAGAATAATAAAATTGGAATTATTAAAATAAGGGATCTTTATTAGGAAGAGATTTATTCTTTAATTTAAAAATCCCTAAATTAATCATATCAATTAATATTCAACTCTTAATTAAAATGATAACTCAAATTTAAAATATTAAAAGACTTAATTAAATTATTAAACTCTTTTGAAATTTCAATTAAAATTAAAAATAAAGTAAATTAAAGATAAATTAAATTAAAATTAAATTAAATTTAACAATTAAATTAAATTAATTAAAATTAAATTAAATTAAATAATTAAAATTAAATTAAGTTAAATTAAATAATTAAATTAAAGTTAAATCAAATCAAATTAATTAAACACCAAATCAAATTAAATTGAACTATGTTAAACTAAATTAAAACTCAATTAAATTAAGTTAAATTAAATACAACATCACCTAAGACATAAAAGAAATTAAATATAAAACAACTTGAACACTATTCCAAATTTAAACTCTTTAACTTAAACCAAATCATTTGAATACTAACTTACCCTCGAAAGCTTTAGTTATTATAACTCCTAAATAAAACATTAAATGAAGTGTCACTTCACTCATAGGATATTCAAATGTCCTAGTTCACCGAGCAAGTTAACAAAACTTGAAATTCTTGGACGATTAATTCATTTGTATAATTAAATTCATTTGGACTTAAAACAATCCTAGAAATATTGAAAAGATGTTTAAGATCCTTCTTAAGCACTTCCTCAATATGATAGGATATTTATAAGAACAATTGAATTTGATTATTCTTTGATGAAGAAAATCGTCCTTAAACTAAAACCCAAAGAACCTAGACGTCATAGGAGATGACTAGCTATAGGATTAGGAATTTGGTAGAAAACCATAACCTTTCCCTTAGCTTTACCTAGGAACTTGCTTAAATATGCTAATTGTGTTTTAAGTGCAGCTTGGGATGACGGGAAGACCCTCCGAGTACGCTTTTATTTTATTGCAATTTACTTTCTTGCAATTTACTTTCTTGCAATTTACTTTATTGCAAATGCATTTTACTTTCCTTGCATGATAAAACAACTGTTGCATGAAAACCCACACCTTTAGGATAGCCCCTAAAACTGAAACCAAAATTAAGTTAAAAGTCATTGCAAGATAAAATTCACCGCCACAACATTTCAAAATATAAAACAACTCAAAATTTAATCACAAACAGAACACAAAACTACAATTACAACTAAATTAAAACGTCCTGTTGGATGATCGGGAATACCTCGGATGATGTAACCTATGTGTTGCTAACGGGATTTCCCACGGTCTAAATGAAAGTGTGGAACTCATTCAGTTGAGTTTAGCAAATTCATCTGGACTAAGTGAATCCGATAAAAATAATGATGCCGGAAGGATGGAACCGTGGGATCTTAACCGGTGTCGTTATAATCAACTTTAAGATTTGTTTTAAATAAAACATAAAAAACACCTGGAAATTAAGATTTTCTCTAAACCAAAACACTTTTCTCAACTCCTCGATTTATGATTTCTAAAACTAAACCTCTGCAACAACAAGGAGCTCGGGGCATGGTGGGCAAGCACGACCATCGTCATCGCAAAACCCGAGTCTACTTCAGCAAAACTTTCCTAGAATTAAAACAACCAAGCCATAGGACTTCGAGGTAGCTTGCCTAGTGCAACATAAATCCTCAACTCTTCGTTAGGCATTTGCATTGCAAATTAAGCCCTAACCGGTCTTAGGATTCCGAGGAAGTCGTCCGATACGACAATAAACCCTCACATCTTCTAGAGCTATTTGTTTGATTTTATCATACAAATATAAGCCCTAATTAATTGAAATTGGCAAGATTGAAATATCAAATAAACATTAGGACTTTCCTAAATTCAAGACAAACAATAGGATAGTCGGGAAATTATCGAAGTTCACTTCGAATCGGTGATTTCTCCTACCTCTCTTCCTTTGGATTCACAAAACAAAATGTTCCAAAATTTGATCCATTCCCTATTGAAATTCCAAAATTCAATCTTTGAAAACCTTAAACTTTGAAATTCTTGAGAGCGGAATTATTGGTTATTATCGAGAGTTTTCTTAGGTGATTCCCGTCACTTAAGATGTAATTAACTATAGGGGCTTGCCCTTATAGGGAATTTTAAAGAACCCGAGTAATATAAACCCCGTTTAATGTTTTCATATTAAGCAGGGGAAACTTGTCGGCTTATAAAATTGGTTCGCCGACCAAACGGATGTCACTAATCTTCTAGTTTATTTAATCAAGCCCCACCATCAAGCAGTGTGTCTATCCTTAGGGATAGATACACGGTTTGTGGTGCGGTGCTCGTTTATATAAACTATTTGGGATGTGAGGTCGGTTTAATCTCATATCTTAAAACTGTCAAATTTAAAAATTATTTTCAAAATCAAATACTACTTTTCAAATTATTTATTTTAATTAAATTAAAAGTTCGCCGACAGATTTCTGTTAGGCGACCCCTCTTCAAAATAAAACACGACTCTAAAAAAATAAGCCGCACAGGCCATCAGAACCAATTTAAGAATTTAGCGGTTCTGTGTTAGTAGACTCAGTCGACCTTCTCAAAAGAGGGAAGAAATCGCAGAGTCGAATGGATATTGAGTACAGCCGGAGACTGGGGATTTCAGCTTCGGGATTCCTTTTCATTGTTCTTCGTGTTTTAGTGATTTGATTTTGTTTTAATCTTCAAATTTCATTTTGATTGGAATTTCATTTTGACTTGGATTTTCATTCATTTTTTTGTTTGCAATTTGAAATTTTAAGTTGGATTGCTTTGAACTTTGATTTTGTGTCTTATTTAGATTTTGGATTTGAATTTTTTATTTTATTATTATTATTTTTATTGGATTTCTATGAATTCCATTTTTTTATTATATTTAATCCAAATCATTCTTCGTGCAACTTTTCTTTAAATCAAGTCAAACTCAGATTTAGTGTCGTTTGCAGTCAATTGCACAAAACTGAAGGCAAAATACAATATAGTCGTTTCCATTAAAATGCAAAAAATACATATCATATTGTTTCCAAAACATTTCTAATGATATTTTTCTTGATAATAAACTTCTACAAAATCCACATATATCTGAACACAGACTATATTGGCGTCATCATGTTATCTGGCGAAATTGTCTGTTTGATTCGTCCATGTCTGAAAAGTAAACTACATAGGTAATAACATCATCTTCTAAGCCACTTTCCAGAGAAAAACCCTACGTAAGTGTGCTCTAGAGGTGTGCTACCACTATGTAGCTTATAGCTCGTAAGGCTGCAAACTCTCTAAATCTGGAGCTGGCTAGAAATGTTCCGGAATCCTGCTCTCATCCATCCTTCTGAAGGTGATGGAGATCCGATGGTAAGGAACCCCTGGTATGTTGTGCTTTGCCACATCGGCACCGTTTCCTTGTATCACGAGGACAGAGCCTACTGGTAGAGGAATCTCTACTGGCCCTTGAAATTCTCCGGGGTCGACATCTGGAGTTCTTTCCTGAACATGATGTTGCACTGATTAATGAAAGAAACAGTGCAGAAGGGTCTCACAAAATCGTGATGGTCAACGTGAGGTGGAATGTAATCTCCTTCTTCGTAAATGGTGATAATGCAGAGATTCGGTATGTAGTTACCAGGTAACACTCGCCAGGATACCATCCGCTTTATCATTTTCTTGATTAAAATTGTCATTTGGTCTACTTCATCATAGCGGAGTATCCATGATGGGTTTCCATTCTTTTAATTGACAAAGTTATAGCAACATCCGAACTGAATTGTAATCCTCCCCTTGCTCCGCTTCCATTTCTGCAGCTCGGAATAAGTCTTTCTCCATAGTTATCCTGCACGGCCCTAATCTCTCAGACTGAAGACACAATACACTATCTCACTCTACTCGTAGTAAGAGAACACATCAGTATGCAATTCTAATGCCTCAAGGATATTGACATACTTGCCCTAAATTCTCTGAAAATATTCAAAATCCTGTCTTCATATTCTCTAGATCATCTTTAACTCATGCTCCGAGTCCATCTGGGACTGCCAGGGTCTGGTGACGTACTGTGGGATGTATGGCTCTAGGTAGGCACGCTCTCCTACAATCATCACTACCTAAAGTATGGGCTGTTGACCTCATTTTTGATGAGGTCTTCTCTTCTTCTCTTTAGTACTTAGGATCTAGCCTTAGGCTTTTCCTTTGACTATCCTAGAGGATTAGAATTGGGACCCACCACTTAGAAATTCAAACCACTTCTTAACTCCCTGCAAACTCCACAAACTTGACTATAGACCCCTAATCACCTAGAGGGTTGAAATCAAATGTGGAAGTTTAAAGCATGAGTTCCTATAGGGCTCTTTGCCCTTAGGACTACCTTGGGTGGCCTGGTCTACTGAAGGGCTGACTTACACACTACACTTATACACTACACTTTCACACACCTCCTAAAACCATACTCGTACCCAACTTGACCTCCTGACTCATGTAGGTGATTCACATGGATGGTCCTTAACCCCTAAGCCCTTGGCTAAGAGGGTTAGGAACAACATAGTGGATGCCTCAAATGAGTCCCTTCATGGATCATGTGGGCTTGATATGGCTTCATGGCTCAACCAAAATGATTTCATTCCACTTACATTCACCCAATCTTCAATTTTCCAAATTTTCAATTTTTTGACCCCCGGGACCCTACACCCGCCTAGCCTACCCAAAGCCCTTGAAATCACCCAAATTTTTCAAAATTTCCAAATCACCCAAAAATTCCCAAAAATTAACCTTGAACATTTCCTCACCAATCAAGTTGATCATCCATAGCCAAAAATATCAAAAAATTCCAAAAATACCTCCCAATACCCTCCAAATACCCAAAATACCCCTCTTGACCCAAAAAATCAAAAATTCAGAAAATTCCCAGAAAATTCCAGAAAATCCCAAATATTCCCAATATCATTTTGTTCAACTAGACCATGGGCCAATTTTGTCAATTTACCCCACTTTTGTCAAAACCCCCAATTTGACCCATTTTAACCCAAAGTGAACTCAATGTCAAACCAAACCTACCCAATTGACCCAAATTCTGGTCCAATTCAATTCTAAACTTCAATTAAACATTCCCAACACAAATCTAGACCAGATACAAGTCCAATTTGATTGAAATTTGAATCCAATTTCACTTTTGGCCAAAAAGCCCAATTTTGACATAAACCCAAACCTAAACAAATAAGCCCAAACCCCAAAATCAAAACCCACCCAAAGTCAAAACCTCTTTGAAACACTCCTATAAACATTTAACAACATTAATTTTACATCAATTTCAACCCTAGCCCAACATTGGCCCAAATTAGCCTAATTTGACTTACATTGGCCCATGTACCAAATGAACCCAAATCCAACCCAATTCAAGCCCAAACCACCTCAAATTTATTCCAAATCACTCATGAAACATCCCTAAACCAAACCCAACAATTATTTGGCCCAAGCCTTTACCAAACTTTCATCCTAAAGTCCATTTTAAAATCTAAAAGCCCACTTCCCTAAACCATTTTAAAAGCACATCTTCACTAAATTTTAAAGGCCCAAAATTCATACAAAGCCCATATGACACTCTTCTTCAGCATGACTTCAATTAAAATCATCCCTAAAGTTCCAATCAAATATAAATTTATTCTAAATCAAGCTTCATTTTAACCTCTCATACATTTATCAAAAATGCCAAAATCCATTTTCATACAAGTAAGCCAAGCTATGTGCAAGCCATGAAGCCATGCATGAGCCACATGGAAGCCATGAAAGCCCCTTTACATGTCACCATGCTCTCTTGGGCAAATGGAGGAGGTCCTTTCCACATTCCCATAAGGTGATTAACAACTCTCATGATTCTCCTTAACCATGCTTATGCCTAATTGTGCTTGGATGGTGACTTGACATTACTGATTATGCTGAGCCAAATCACTTTCTCTTCAGCCTAAACCAAGTCTTGGGTGGTGCACCTAGCCCAAAAGGATGGGTTGACCAATTTGAGCCAAAATGAGCCTTCTCCCATACCATTCTAATCCAAGCCTTTTACACATGGCATTTGCCAATTGCCTACACTAAACCCCAACCCTAACCCACCGGAACAAGATGGTGACAAGTGCCTGGCAGACCAGCCACCAGGCCGCCAGGAAACACCATGGTCGAGACATGGGCAGGAGCCAAACATTGAAATTCCACCTTGCTGAGGTGCCCCATGCCCAATGGCCACCATGGCTGTTCTTCTCCTCACCAGAGCAGCTGATCCCAAGCCCTAACTCCCCCTGCGAGGCCCTCCACCCTCTCCTATTTAAACCTCACCTCCACTCGGCCATCAAAAGTGCTGAACCAGACCTTACTGAAACCCTACCAAAATTGCTCCAGACCACGCTCCATACTTAGAGCAGTTGATCCCCAGTGACAATTTGCCCTAATCCCCACCAACAGAGCCCAATTTCTCAGCTAAAATTCCACCCAAAACCAGGACACTTCTCCACAGTGGATCAATCCTCAAATTGATTGGTCCTACACCTTCACCGGACCAAGGGAAGAAGTCCACCAAGCAAAAGCCTCCTCTCCGGGCCACCCATCTGTTCCAGACTCCAAGCTTTGTGATCGGGCTTGGTCGAAATCATACCTAGACAATTCACCAGGCCAAGGGACTTCATCTGGAGCTTGCTTGGATCCAATCGAAGGTGACACAACCCTCAGATTGAAGCCACACTTCTCTGAGCAAAGGTATGAGCTAACTCTTTATCCCGAGCTTCTAGAGATTCTCCATTTCAAATGCCTTAATTTCAATGCATGATCACCGTATAGATGTATCCGTCTCTTCAAGACGAATCCATAGAGCATAAGAACACAAAAATCTGTTGAGAAATGAGTGAGTTCTTAGGGTTTTAGTGTGGACGGCTCTCGGGTGAGAACGCTTAGGGACGATGAACGGATGCCGTTCATTCCATACACGCGCGGACGGACGGCCAGTATCGCGCCAGATGAGGAGACGGAACGATACAGCGGGCCCCCGGAGCGCTGAGTTGGATGGCGTCGCCGAATCAGAAGATGACGCGTGTGCGTTCGGAGCTGCCGAGGATGGCGTGGCGCCGCGTGGATAAGTAGGAAATTAGGGTATTTTTTGATTTATTTAATTCCCTAAACTTCAAAAATGCATAACTTTGTGTAGAAAAATCAGAAAAATAAAATAAAAATACCCACTTACTCAGTGAACAGAGGAGAATAATGTGAAAAAGAAATCATTTAATTTCATCAAGCATTTTATTTTTAATAATTTATTTACTGTCTACATTGTTTTAATTTTCCATGCATATAGGAAATTCACCATGGCATGAGACCATAGGGCTTTTGAAGCCTCTGAATTTGGGAACATTCCCTGAATTTTCCAAAGTAAGAGGCCATCCCTAGGAGAAGTTATTGATTTTTCAAATTCATGTTGCTATTTTGAGTATTTTAATTCCCATAATTAGCATGTTGTGAAATAAATTCTAGGAAAATTTGGTGATGTTTCTTATGACCAGAGGACCCTAGGAAAAATAGGTTTTGAATTAATTCACTTGGAATAACCCTAATTGGCCTAAACACCCAAAATAGGTCCTTAATTAATTAGAGCTAATCATGCATCAAATTGACTTGAAATCAATTCTCCACAGATCTTTAGGATCAGAGGAACCCACCATAAAAATTTGAAGTCAATTGGACTTGGTTATCCCCACCAAATGGGTTAATTAAGCCATTTAACAAAACTTAAACTTTAAAAATTCATAACTTTCAAAATACTTTTCAAAAATTCACCAAATTGGTTTTGGAGCCTCTCTGATATCAGGGGAATTTAAGAAAAATAAAATTGCAATTTTTCAAAAAAAGTTGATTTTCTTACATTATTTTAATATTTTAATAATTAAAAAATAATAAAAATCACAAAAATAATAAAATTCACCAAAATGTCACATTTTGAATTTTAATCACTTAGGAACAAACCCCATATTTTTCTTAAGTCTCTATAATGAGATATTAAATTTTAAAGCCCTAAGGTAATTTTAAAATTAAAAAAATGTATATTTTTAGTATTTCCACTAAAATAATTCTAATAAATTAAAGAGAAATCAGAAAATTATAAAAATTGATTCTCTAATTTCCTTGATATCAGAGATATTTTTGAAAAATATAAAATTCATTCTTCAACCTTTATTTTATTTTAAAATTAATTAATACTCCAAAATTCAAAATAATTATAATAAAAAGAATATAATTCAAAAGATCACCAAAATTGGTCCAAGTGATCCTCTAGTCATTAGGAATGTCCCATAATTTTTTTAAGGACAAAAACTTTCCCTTGGTCATATTATTAAATTTTCCTTGGAAATCCCTATTTTCCACCAAAAATAATTACATAAATAAATTAAATACAGAAAAATCACATTTTCTTCTCTCATGCCTTTATTGACATATGAGTGAAGTCACATAAAAATTTCAAGTTCATTTAAGCTCAATTTAGTGAGTTATGAAATTATTAAGCTTGAAGGGCAAAATGGTAATTAAAATTTTAACCCTTAATTAAAACTTTAGGCTTAATAAAATGAAAAAGTAAAATATTTGATCTTAATCTGATTTGGATGATTGAAATTTAGATAATTAAAGGGTAGAAACCTATTAAACAAATTTAAAAATAATTAAAATAAACCTTAATTAAATAATTGATTAAATTTGGAAGAATAATAAAATTGGAATTATTAAAATAGGGATATTATTAGGAAGAAATTTGTTCTTTAATTAAAAAATCCCTAAATTAATCATCTCAATAATATTTAATTCCTAATTAAAATGATAATCCAAATTTAAGATTTAAAATGCTAAAAGACTTAATCACTAAATTAAATTAAAGTTAAATTATTTAAATTAAACCCTTTTAAAATTTCAATTAAATTAAAATTAAAAATAAAATTAAATTAAAATTTAAATTAAATTAAATTAAATTAAGTTAAATTAAATCAAATCAAATTAAAATTTGAATTAAATTAAATTAAATTAATGTAAAATTAAATTAAATCATATTAAATTAAATTAAATCAAATTAAATTAAATTAAATTAAATTAAATTAAATAATAGAATCAAGTTGAAATTAAAATTAGATTAAATTAAATTAAAATTAAAACTAAACCTAATTAAATTAAATTAAAGTTAAATTAAATTGAATTAAAAATACATCACCTATGACATAAAGAAATTCAAAAACAAACTTGAACACAATTCCAAATTTAAACCCACTAACTGAAATTAAATCACAAACCATTTGAACATCAATTTGCCCTCGAAAGCTTTCGTTGTCATAACCCCTAAATAGAACGTTAAATGAAGTGTTACTTCACTTATAGGATATTCAAATGTCCTAGTTCACTGTGCAAGAGAACAACAAAACTTGGATTCTCGGACGATTAATTCATTTGTATAATTAAATTCATTTGGACTTAAAACAATTCTAGCAATATTGAAAAGATGTTTAAGATTCTTCTTAAGCACTTCCTCAATATGATAGGATGTTTATAAGAACAACTGAACTTAATTTTTCTTTGATGAAGAAAATCGTCCTCAAACCAAAACACAAGAACCTAGACGTCATAGGAAATGACTAGCTATAGGATTAGGAATTTGGTAGAAAACCATAACCCTTCCTTTAGCTTTACCTAGGAACTTGCTTAAATATTCTAAACTTTGTTTAAGTGCAGCTTGGGATGACGGGAAGACCCTCCAGGTACGCTTTTATTTTGTTGCAATTTACCTTATTGAAATTTATTTAATCGCATCGCACTTACTTTTCTTGCATGATAAACAACTGTTACATGAAAACCTACACCTTTAGGATAGTCCCTAAAACTGAAACTAAAACTAAATTAAAAGTCATTATAAGATAAAATTCACTGCCACAACATTTCAAAATATAAAACAACTCAAAATTTAATCACAAACAGAACACAAAACTGCAATTACAACTAAATTAAAACGTTTTGTTGGATGATCGGGAATACCTCGGATGATGTAACCTACGTGTTGCTAACGGGATTTCCCACGGTCTAAATGAAAGTGTGGAACTCATTTAGTTGAGTTTAGCAAATTCATCTGGACTGAGAGAATCCGATAAAAATAACGATGCTGGAAGGATGGAACTGTGGGATCTTAACCGGTGTTGTTATAATCAACTTTAAGATTTGTTTAATTAAAATATTAAAAAAAAAAACCTGGATTTTAAGAATTTCTCTAAACCAGAACACTTCTCTCATCTCCTGATTTATGACTTCTAAAACTAAACCTCTGCAACAACAAGGAGCTTGGAGTACGGTGGGCAGCACGGCCATCTTCGTCAGCAAAACAACTCTACATCAGCTAAACATTCCTAGAATTAAACAACAAAGCCATAGGATTTCGAGGTAGTTTGCCTAGTGCAACATAAATCCTCAACTCTTCATTAGGCATTTGCATGATCAGGTCATGTATATTAAGCCCTAACCGGTCTTAGGACTCTGAGGTAGTCGTTTGGTACGACATAAAACCTCACATCTTCAAGGCTATTTGTGTGATTTTACCATACAAATATAAGTCCAAATTAATTAAAATTGGCAAGATCAAAACATTAAATAAACATTAGGGCCTTTCTAAATTCAAGCCAAACAATAGGATAGTCGGGAAATTACCGAAGTTCACTTCGAATCTGTGATTTCTCCTACCTTTCTTCCTTTGAATTCCTAAGATAAAATGTTCCAAATTTGATCCATTCCCTATTGAAATTCCAAAATTCAATCCCTTGAAAACTTAAACTTTGAAATTCTTGAGAGCAGAATTATTGATTATTATCGAGAGTTTTCTTAGGTGATTCCCGTCACTTAAGATGTAATTAACTATAGGGGCTTGCCGTTATAGGGAATTTTAAGAACCCAGGTAATATAAACCCTGTTTAATGTTTTCATATTAAGCAGGGGAATTTGTCGGCTTATAAAATTGGTTCGCTGACCAAACGGATGTCACAAATCTTCTAGTTTATTTAATCGAGCCCCATCATCAAACATTGTGTCTATTCTTCGAGATAGATACACAGTTTGTGATGCGGTGCTCGTTTATATAAACTATTCGGTATGTGAGATCAGTTTGATTTCGTATCTTAAAATTTTTAAATTTAAAATTATTTTCAAAAAAATCAAATACTACTTTTCAAATTATTTATTTAAATTAAATTTAAAATTCGCCGACAATTTCTGTTAGGCGACCCCCTTTTTAAAATAAAACACACAACCTGAAAATAAGCCGTACAATTTCTGGCGACTCCGCTGGGGACAAATTCCTCTCCCCATTTTTAATCAGATAGTTCTGCTTTCAAAAATTGGTAGTGTATCCACGTCCCTAGTGGATCAAACTACCCTTCTTTCTGTTGGAATACTATGTTCATTTCTACCTTGAACGAGTATAGCAAACATTCTCTAGGATTTAGGAGCCACTGTTTAGACACCCCTAGACAGAGAGGTTCCGAGATCCTTTTACCTTATTTCTGAGGTGGGGTGGACCCCCAATAGGTATTAGTTTAGGAGCGCTCTTGTGGGTCGAGAAGTTTCTACAAGACTTTCTCTTCCTTTTCCAGTTCCTAATCAATTCCTTTTACTCTTCCTACAACTCTCCTTCTTTTAATAATTCTCCTTCCTAACGAACAAATCTTTTCGAAAAAAACAATTTTCTTTTAATACCACAAATACACTAAGATAAATAGAAATGTGTTCGGACTCTTTCTTTTTCGTCATAAGTTTTACGACAAGAAGAAGCACGATTCGGAGACTAACATTTGGAATCTGCCCTGCAGAAATGGAAGCCCCAAAACTGATCTTCTCCTTCATCAACGGACTTGACCTGGCCGTGTTCAAGGATGAATTGCCTGATAATGGAATCATTCGATTCGGACAAGGATTCGGGGATACCGACATCAAAATCCCTGACTTCACTCTCTTTTCACTCACAAGCAAAGTACCGAAAACTGAGAAGTTGTTGATTGAGTTTAACCTCAAGTCAACTCATGAATTCCCTCCTCTGCAAAAGATTCCAACTGAGAGGAGTACTGCTGTTCGCAGAAGGACTGTTGTTGCTACCCCCACTGGTCTAGTTGTCTCTGCACCTACCCCGGCTCCTGCCAAATTATAGGGGAAGGAAATTCATAACTATGATGAACCTATTACCGTGGAGAGTACAAACCTTCCTGTGAAACCTTCTGTTTTTGAAATCGGGTCCAGCTTGAGAATTCCATCGCTGACACGGACTCAGAGAAGGAACAGAAGTAGAAGGATTGCTAGAGAAGCCAGAGCTGCTGAGGTTGCTTTCCTGGAGGAAATCCCAGAACTGCCCGAGTATACACCGCTGCCTGAATACATACCACTTTTGGGAGGAAGTTGATTCCATCCCCTCTCCGCCGCAAAGGATGAAGAAAATGTTCACAAGATTGCTGCCGCATTTCCGCAGCCCGTATATTACAACGATAACCGTAAGAAAAGGGCTAGAGTTACGCCATTTGCTCGACTACAAACCCTGATAGAAAAGTTAGCAAAGAAGGAAAAATGCCCTGTATCAGAAATTTTAAGAAGGATAGGGCGGATGCCAGCCAAGTCCCGTCTTGGGCCGCGAGTAGAACCCGCTATCGCTGCGGAAAAGCCAAATAAGAGGATGAAAGCTAGTCCGCCTGACATTGCTTCAGGACTACAAATTAGGGAGGATACCACCTTCCAGCATTTGGCTGACAGACCATCCGCTCCTAGACCTTCTACTGCTAGAAGGATGGTATGGCGTCCCACTACCGGACAATTAAGATTAAAACAACAGCCTGAGAAGGAAAGTCTCGTCAGGAGACTTGAGTCCGAAGAAAGTGCTACCGCAGTAAAGGGGACTCATGAGAAAGAAACCCGACAGTTATCACATGACAACTGCAAGGATATACAGAAAAGACCACTAGAAGATGCTATGGAAAAGCTAAGAACTGATATTCGGCGATTAGCAAGAGAAAGAGAAGAGAAATTCGGAGATGAAGTTGACTAGTCAGAGTTCATGGATGATGAATATACAGAAATTAACATGGTTGAAACACGAGCTTCGTCAGCTTCACAAGGTGCCCCTGCAGCCGCAGAAAGAGAGGAGCCGGAAGTAATGAGGAGACAGCTTCAAGAGAAAGATGATACGATCGCCCAAATGGCAAAAAGGATGGAAGAGATGGCTGTAGCCCTAGCCACTCTCCAGAGTCAGGTTCAACCCCAAAGAGAAACACCCCCGGAAGTTATTCACATTGTAGACGGAGGAAAGGAGATTACGTCAACGGGGATGATCAATTAAAAAGGGATGCAACACAAAGCATGATTCCGGAAAAGGATATTAAGAGCCTGGTGGAACAGCAGGTGCGAGAAGCCTTGGCACAATCAAAGAACGGGACATCCATTCAGACGGGTAGACCTTACCCTGAAGAATTCGACGCTGTCCAATATTCGAAAGGCTTTGTACCACCTCTGTTCAAGACCTTTGATGGAACCGAAAACCCTCGACAGCATGTTGCACATTTTCGTGCCAGTTGTTGCAATGCCGGCGGAAGTGATGCCTTACTCTTCAGACAATTTGTCAGCAGCCTGTTAGGGATCGCCTTTGATTGGTGTGCAGAATTACCAAACGGTTCGATGAAGACATTTTCAGAACTAGAGAACCTCTTCATCAAGCGATTTGCCGGAGCCCAGCACCACATCACTATTTGTGATTTAGTGGTAGAAAAGCAGAAACCCAACGAAACCTTGGTGGACTACATACTTCGATGGAGAAATCTAAGTATGAAGTGTGAGCCACAGCTATAAGAACAACATGCAGTCGACATTTTACTTAAGAGCATTCATGGCTCGATAGCACTTCTCCTCAAGGGATTTACTATTAAGACTTTCGAGAAGTTGTTAAGCAAGGCCGGAAGCTTGCAAGAGGAGGCGAAGCAATTAAGTTTCACCGACAAAACAGACAAACAGAAGCCCATGAAAACTTTTGAAAAGAAGTCTGGGATCGTTGCAGTAGTCGATAAGGGCAAACAACCGATACAAATATCGTCAGAACGGCCGCAGCAACCTCAACAGAATTACCAGCAACCCCGACCCAGCTATCAGTCCTCTCAACAGTATGAATAACCGCCTCGTCCGCAATGTACATTAAGGGAGCTTCTGAGCAGGGAGTATCCGTTCAAGAATGAGGCAGTGCCGAAAATGTTCCGCAGTTTGATGAAGACTCCAGATTTCCAACTACCATATCCTAAAAGACCAGAAGAAGTCGACAAGAAAGGTGATCCCAACTTTTGCCCTTACCACCAGATGCTTAGGCATAAGATAGAAGATTGTATTATCTTCAAAAGTTGGCTCAACGATAATCTTCGGAAAGGGAATATAACGATCCCGAAGGAGTACATGAAGGAACCCCAGAAAGGAGGTTCCGTCAATGTTATCTCGATGGATCTCATTGTGCCGATAGACCCCCTATGCGACTGATGATGGATGGGCTACCGCTTGGACAAAGTCTTCGAAAAGATTTTGGATCACATCCAAACCGCTTCGGTCCGAGCCTCAATTCAGAGTTCGAAACCTGTTAAGTCGACACTATCACTTGCGATAGAAGAACCACCTCAACAAGAGACAATTGAAGAGAAGAAGAAAATCGACGAAGAAGAGAAGACCAAGGCTCCTAAGGCTAGACTAGGGGCTGCTTATCTTAGGATAGTTGTTTCCGATTCGGGGGAGAAATCTCTCGAACCTCTGACTCTGTATGATTATTTGCTCACTCTGGTGGGATCTTATAATGATAAGGGTTATGGAGTTGGCTACGTTTTGACTGTTTCTAACGATTACGTAACTAGCGACAATCCTGACATTGATTCCCATACAAATGACAATTTTCAGATCATACACAATCTCGACGATCACAATGACAAAGAAGACATCCACCAGGGAGGCTACGAGAGTTCAACAAGCAATGGATCTATTTGCGAGTTTCGAGGAGCTCCAGTCACAATAGAGTTAGAGCCTTCCGATTCTGAAGCTAATCCAGAAGAGCCTGTCATTCCGATTCAAGAGGAGAGACCAGAAAACTCAATACTTGATTCAGAAGAAATTACAGAAGTTAACTTAAGAAGTGGAAGAGTTCTACCTCCGAGAATGGGTCCAAAGGACAAAGGAAAGCAGGTGGTTGCTCAGGAAGAACCAACCCCGGCAGAAGAAATACCCATTCGGGAAGAAATTGAGACACATGGAAATAAAATGGACTACAACGTGCTAGCCCATCTTAGGAAACTACCGACCAAACTGAGCATCTACGACGCTCTCATCTTATCAAAGGAGATGAGAGAAGCTCTGATCAAGGCCTTACTTGATCAAGAAATTTGCTTAGCTCAAATGACCGGAGATTCCTTAGATGAGGTTTGCTTGTTAAAAGAACAGCGAGGTGTCACCTTCACGGACAATGACCTACTACTTGGGACAGCAGATCACAACCGACCGTTGTACATTTCAGTTACAATAGGGAAGTTTACACACTCCAGAGTATTGGTGGATCCAGGAGCATCAATCAACATAATGAATCTTCGAACACTAGCATATTTGGAAATTGATGCTCGCGAGCTTGAAGCAGACAAAATGTTATTAAGAGGATTCAACCAGAAAGGAGAAAGAGCCCTCAGATCGATAACACTGCTAATGAAGACCGGTGACTTGGAAAAGACAACCGCGAATTTTCACATAATTGATTCAGAAATGTCATTCAAAGCTCTACTGGGCCGACCATGGATACATGAGAACCGGATGGTACCATCATCCCTACATCAGTGCATCAAATACTACGATGAAGGGGAACAATGCATCAAAGGTGACTTACAACCATTCTCCATACATGAAATTGGAATCCATGAAGATGCAGCTTATTACGCACCCCCGAAGAAAACAATCTTCTCCAGAGATACCATAACGAATGAAGCAAAGGAAGTTCGGGACAACGAAGAACCTGAAGTTCTAGTCCAACAGTCACTCACCACTCCCTTACGGCATGATGGTGAAGGTTTCTCCACAACTCGCATCCGAGGTCGAGGCCGGGGACGAGGTCGTGGCAGAGACGTTAGGACAGTTGGACAGAGGAAACCAACCATCAATGTTGATTAGGAAGATAGTTCTGAAGAAGAAAAAGAGATCAAACAAGAAGCAGCGACAATAAGTCGGAAGAAGCCGCAATTCAGGATCCCGCTTGAAGATGAAAAGAATGAAGAATATAAATCGATGTACGAGAAGATTAACCACTATGTACATACTATGACCCTGACCCTGACCCTGATTCATTCTAATAAGATCGAGGGTATGGTGGTCAAAGAGGTACATAGCGACGGTGCAAAGCCCATCAAATTCTACCGTGGTGCTCCTTCCTCCAAAACTGAAAATAATGTACAATTTGAAGATGTCACTTAATCAGAATTAATGGAATTACCTTTTGAGTGGTACTCTCCATGTGTTCAAAATTTAATTCAGCGTGGTTTCTTACCTCGATAATGGGCGAAAAGTCAATCACAACATTTTGAAAAACTATGGAATAACTCCGGTCATCCACCCAATTCAAAGCATGGCCTCGGATTCGGCACAGTAGGATCAGTTGACGATACTGAATTTTGCTTGGTTGTCACTTGCGAGTCTAATAAAAACTGCATGGAAACTACAGAAGAACTTGAAGATTTACAAATTGGAGACGCTCCACCAGAATTCGAAGAAGAGATTAAATCTACAATAGATGAGTTAACTGAAGTTAACTTAGGTACTAGCGAAGAGCCTAGGCCTACCTTTGTTAGCTCATTACTCAATAAAGAATACTCCGAAAAAATAATCAAGTTATTAATGGAATTTAAAGACTGTTTTGCTTGGAACTACGATGAGATGCCAGGATTAGCTCCAGAGATCGCAATCCATTAGCTAGAAGTGGATCCTACTTCTGTTCCAGTCAGACAAGGTCCCAGAAGAATGCATCTGGAAATCGAACAACAAGTCATAACTGAAGTTAAAAAGCTAATAGACGCTAAATTTGTCCGTGAAGAACAATACCCGACTTGGTTAGCCAATGTGGTACCGATTAGGAAGAAGAGTGGTCGGATCGGAATTTGTGTGGATATCGAGAGATTTAAACAAGGCATGTCCAAAAGATGAATTCCCTCTACCGATCCCGGAATTAATGATCGACATTGCTTCGACACATGAAATATTCTCATTCATGGATGGATCTTCGAGATACAACCGGATAAAAATGGCTCCGGAAGATGAAAAACTTACGGCATTCGAACGCCGATCGGAGTATATTGCTACACAGTGATGCCATTCGGACTGAATAACGCAGTAGCAACCTACCAGAGAGCAATGATAAGAATTTTTGATGATCTCATCCACAATCAAGTCGAATGCTACGTGGATGATGTAGTCATCAAAAGCAAAGTAAAGGAAAACCACCTATATGATTTGAGAATTGTTTTCGAACGATTAAGACAATTTAACCTTAAGATGAATCCCTTAAAATGCGCCTTCGGCGTCACCTCCGGGAAATTCTTAGGATTCGTTGTCCGACATTGTGGAATTGAAATAGACCCGGAAAAGATTAAAGCTATCTTAGAAATGCCGCCTCCCAAAACCTTAAAGCAACTACGATCTTTTCAAGGGAAGCTGGCATATCTTCGACGCTTTATCTCAAACTTGTCAGGTAGGTGTCAGCCTTTCTCAGCATTAGTTAAAAAGGACGCCAAATTTATTTGGGAAGAGAAATGCCAGAGGGCCTTCTAGGAAATTAAACAATATTTAATGACACCTCCTGTCTTAGCAGCCCCTGTCTCAGGTGGACCGCTGATACTTTATACCGCGGCTTTAGACGACTCTCTCGGAGCCCTGTTAGCCCAGTCGATGATGAGGGTAAAGAAAATGCTCTTTACTACCTAAGCCGTCGTTTACTTCTGACGGAAATAAGGTATCCCGCAATTGAAAAGCATTGTTTGGCCCTATTCTTCGCCGCTCAAAAGCTCAGGCACTACATGCTTTCTCATAAGGTCAACCTGATCTCGAAATTTAATCCATTGCAATACTTGATGACTCGTCCAATGCTTTCCGCGGACTTGCCGGATGGTCGATGATATTATTGCAATTCGATATAACTTTCGTGCCTCTTCGTGCCGTAAAGGTACAAGTCTTGGCAGACTTCCTCGCAGCACACCCTTTGCCGGCAGAATCTCCTCTCAACGACGACTTGCCAGATGAACAAATAATGAGCCTAGAAGACCCTGATGATCGACGTTGGGAATTATATTTTGACGGAGCATCTTCAGCACCCAAAGATGAAGAATCGCATGTGATAGTGCCCGATAAGGCAGGGATCGGATTAATCTTTATAACACCGGAGCGGGGGATGTTAAGATACTCCTACAACTTGATAGAGCCGTCTACAAACAACGAAGCAGAATACGAAGCCCTCAGAATCTCCTCTCAACGACGACTTGCCAGATGAACAAATAATGATCCTAGAAGACCCTGATGATCGACGTTGGGAATTATATTTCGACGGAGCATCTTCAGCACACAAAGACGAAGAATCGCAAGTGATAGTGCCCGATAAGGCGGGGATCGGATTAATCTTTATAACACCGGAGCGAGGGGATGTTAAGATACTCCTACCACTTGACAGAGCCGTGTACAAACAACGAAGCAGAATACGATGCCCTCATAACAGGACTGGAATTAACTATTCAAATGGGGATAACAGACATCAACATCTACGGGGATTCGCAATAAATCACTCAACAGATCGCCGGGCAGTACAGAATTTTAAAGCCAAGACTCGAGCTATACTTCCAGTATGCCATGCAATTGTTGGAACAGATTCCGAAAGTGACAATCTACAAAATTCCCAGGAAAGAAAACGCTTTAGCAGATGCGTTAGCACGTCTCGCAAAAGAATTTGCCTGCTTGCAGGATGAATCAGTGGAAGTGTCAGTTCACGGACGCCAGGTCCTATCACAGCTCGACATAAACACAATACACAAATCAGAAAAGGAAAAAGAATCAGTTGCAGCAGTGACAGAAAACACAGAAGATTGGCGACAACCATTAATAGACTACTTGCAAACAGGAAGACTACCAGACGATAGGTCATTAGCCCATCGGATCAAGAAAAGAACTGCGTCCTACGCATTAATAAACAACACGTTATACGGAAGGTCTTTCGATCAAATGTGGCTAAGGTGCCTAAGCGGGTCCGAGGCTCGTGAAATTGTTAAAGAGGTGCATTCGGGACTCCGTGGCGCTCACCGATCGGGTCCGAAGATGAAAATGAAAATTAAAAGACTAGGGTACTACTGGTCCTCGATGATGACCGACTGCATGAAAATCGCCATGAGCTGTCACCAATGCCAAGTGCACGGTGTGGTTCTACACCAACCTCCAAATGTGCTACATCCGACAATTGCGTCGTGGCCATTTGAATGTTGGGGCACGGATATAGTGGGTCCAATAGAACCACCATCTTCAAAAGGACATCGCTTCATTCTTGCGGCTACGGATTACTTTTCCAAGTGGGCGAGGCGGTTCCACTCACGAAGTGAAAGCACTCCACGTGCTACAGTTTTTCAAGAACCAAGTTGTCTACCGTTTCGGAGTGCCGCGCAGGATCATCTCAGATAATGGGTCAGCATTTAGAGGCACACGAATCAACAATTTTGTCAGGAGACCCAGAATCGACTGGCGATATTCAACAATTTATTACCCAAGAGCAAACGGCCTGGCTGAGGCTTTTAATAAAACTCTCATTCAAATCATAAAGAAAACTTTGGACGACAATAAGAGAAATTGGCACGAGAAGTTATTAGAAGCCTTATGGGCCTACCGGACAACTTTCAGGACTCCTACTCAAGCTACACCTTACGCTCTGGTGTATGGGTCTGAGGCAGTGTTACCTTTAGAGGTCCGGCTTCCTTCACTCGGGATTGCGGTTGCAAACAAAATCACGACGAAGAGAATGCCAAATTACGACTAGAAGAATTGGAAAGCCCGGAAGGGAAAAGACTTGCAGCGCGACGAGAATTTAGAACTATACCAAGCTAAGATGATTCAAGCCCATGACAAACTGGTCCGCCCAAGAACCTTTAAAGTTGGTGACTTAGTTCTCGTTCTCAAGAGACCTATTCTTGCACATCGTAAGATTGGAGGAAAATTTGAACCCACTTAGGAAGGACCGTTTGTGGTTGAGGCAGTCTACTCAGGAGGCTCCTTCTAGCTTGTGAATTGCCAAGGAGAAAGACATATGCTTCCGATCAACGGATGATACTTGAAGAAGTATTACGCTACCTGATGTTTCGAAGGAATGAATTCTTCATCCCTAGAAGCACGGGCGAAGTAATTACTTATGACTGGGTCCGAACCCAAAAATAATAAAAATGTGCTAAAAAAAATAATAATAAAATCATGATAATATGTTTTCCTTGTTTTCTCTTCCATATCAAAATCTCTTTCTTAGTCTTATCCCACTTCACTCCTGTTAAATTTAAAAATACAAAAAGTAATTAAAAAAAACTGTCTTTTATAAATATTTTCTTAATGTTCTTGTTCTTAGTACAGCCCCTGATCCTTTTCCTTGTCTTTTCGCAGGGAAATGTCGAACTGGCGGTTGGTCCTGAACTTTAGAAATGGCGTAAGCCTCGCACTCGATGAAAAGAGGGTGAAAGATGGAGCGATAATAGAGATTGACTCGGACTTCGTACCGACGGGCTCGCAATAAGAGGAAAGTGACCGGGTCCCGATTGACCGAGAGGAACCGCCCAATCGGACGAGTAATGGAAGTGGGTGGCCCAAGCCACCACTCCGGCGAGCAAGAAAAGGAAAACAAGCACCGAAGAAGACAAGAGAATCAAGTACGTAGTCGCTACAGCAGAGGGCAGGCTTGTCAGCGCCGCGCCCACAGAAACTCATGAAGTACGAAGAGCTACTCTCACAGCAACTCAGTGAAGAAATAAAAATCGCCGTATCCGCAAGATCTTAACTAAACTAGCAGCAGACCAGCGCGACGAGGCAGTTGCTACTGCCAGTGCATACACTTCAAGGACGCCAGTTCACCAGGTACCTGAAAGAAGGAGGCCAGTTCCTAGGATAACGGAAGAGACCAGGGAAATATCAAGAAGATCAGTAGAAGGAAGGCCACCACGCCACCAGATAAAGTCACCAGTAATGCATAACCTTGTTGCAGAAGCAACCCCGGAGGATGTCCCGACGGACACCATCCCCGAGGAGCCGAGGTATGCAGGTGAACGTGAAGGGATTGAGCCGTATATCCCACAATACGTCACCAGGCCTCGCCATTTACAAATTATTCCAGAATACGAGCTAGAAAGGATGCAGAATGTCGAGAAGAAAACTTTTGAATACTTCGAGAGAATCACAGGCAGGAGGATCAATATACTAGAAGGCCTCGAGCTACATACAGATGTGTTCTCAGAATACGAGCAACAACAAATCGTGGATTGCATCCGGGATTTGAAAAGAATGGGCCGAGCGGGCCGCCTAAGAGAAAACACTTACTCGGAACCCCGGAGATGGATGCCAGGGAAAGGGAGAATTACCATACAATGTGGATGCTGCTACAACTTCGTAGAAGACAGGAAGGGAAACCCACCGGGAATACTCCGTCATGGCCAGGTGGATCCAATGCCATTAGTCATCAAAAGGATGGTAAAAAGAATGATAACATGGAGGGTACTGCCGGCAGATTGCATACCCAACAGTTGCATCATAAACATTTACAAGAAGGGTGACTGCATACCCCCACACATAGATCACCACGACTTTGTCAGACCTTTCTGCACAGTTTCTTTTCTGAACGAATGTAATATCATGTTCTGATCTGACCTCCAGATAGTAGGCCCAGGTGAGTTCCGAGGGCCAGTAAAGATACCATTACCGGAAGGTTCCGTCATGATACTGAAGGGCAATGGAGCAGATGTCGCTAAACATTGCATACCAGGGGTACCAATGAAGCGGATCTCAGTTACTTTCAGAAGGATGGACGACAGGAAAGCACCTTACCACTTCCAGCCAGACCCGGAGCTAGAGAGCCTCCGGCCTTACGAGCCGTGAGTTACATGGAAAATATCACACCTCCAACGTACATCCATACGGCATCCTTGCCAAGGATGGCTTGGAAGGTGATGTTATTGACCATGTACCTCACTATTCAGACATGGATTTCTGACAGATACCTTTTCTGGATGGATCGGCAAAGATCATACATAGTCCATTTTGAGTCTATATGGATTGTATGAGATGTAATCCAGATCGAGTTGTATGATGTATCTTCAACATGATTGGAATGAAAGTGACCATGTCACATTTTTGGCCTTCACCTCTTTTGTGCAAGTTGACTGAGAAACGCCATTAAAGTTAAATGAACTTCGAACAAATAACAGAAAAGAAACAAAAAAGAATAAAAGAAAACTTTCCTTAAAAATCTAAATAAAAAAAATGATGAACTCCAAATTCACGATAAAATAAAATTTGAATCGTTAAAGGACAAACAAAATGAGCACAAAATTTAAATAAAATTTTAAATTCAATCTTCCAGATCTCAAATTAAATCTCAATCAAATTCAAATTTGATCTTCCAGATCTCAAATCAAATCTCAATCAAATTCTAATTCGACCTTCCAAATTTCAAATCAAACCTCAATCAAATTCAAACTCAACCTTCCAAATCTGAAATCCAATCCGTTCTACTCTCTCCTTTGTCTGGGATGGAAGCGGTCGATTCCATTGACACGGTGCCGAGAAATTTTCGATTCGGATCTAGTGGCGAGGAATTGTATCCAATCCAAACCAGCAACTCTCAATCAACTCTTTTGAATGGGATATGTAGCATTTACATATTCCCTCCTAATTTGTTTCTTTCCACAAAAATCTTTTACAACTTTCATGAAATTCTCGAAACACCAAAATGCCACACTGCAAATCTTTGCAAGATCAATTACCATTCAAATTCAAACTTTTGGGGTTGAGGATTTTACATCCGAGACTGCATTGCCTTAGGATTCTTTCCCTATCGCGATGAAATACATCAAAATCAAACTTTTGGGGTTGAGGATTTTACGTCCGAGACTGCATTGCTTTAGGATTCTTTCCTTATCGCAATGAAATACATCAAAATCAAACTTTTGGGGTGAGGATTTTACGTTCGAGACTGCATTGCTTTAGGATTCTTTCCCTATCGCAATGAAATACATCAAAATCAAACTTTTGGGGTTGAGGATTTTACGTCCGAGACTGCATTGCTTTAGGATTCTTTCCCTATCGCAATGAAATACATCAAAATCAAACTTTTGGGGTTGAGGATTTTACATCCGAGACTCCATTGCTTTAGGATTCTTTCCCTGTTGCAATGAAATACATCAAAATCAAACTTTTGGGGTGGAGGATTTTACATCCGAGACTGCACTGCTTTAGGATTCTTTCCCTGTCGCAATGAAATACATCAAAATCAAACTTTTGGGGTTGAGGATTTTACATCCGAGACTGCATTGCTTTAGGATTCTTTCCCTGTCGCAATGAAATACATCAAAATTAAACTTTTGGGGTTGAGGATTTTACGTTTGAGACTGCATTGCTTTAGGATTCTTTCCCTATCGCAATGAAATACATCAAAATCAAACTTTTGGGGTTGAGGATTTTACATCTTGTCGGCATATTTTTAGGTTGTGTGTTTTAAAAGGGGGTCGCCTAACAGAAGTTGTCGGCGAATTTAAATTTTAAATTTGATTTAAATATATATATAATTTAGAAAGTAGTATTTGGCTTTGAAAATAATTTTTAAATTTGAAAGTTTTAAGATATGAGATTAAACCGATCTCACATCCCAAATAGTTTATATAAACGAGCACCGCACCACAAACCGTGTATCTATCCCTAAAGGTAGACACACTCGCTTGAGGGTGGGGCTCGATCAAATAAACTAGAAGTTTTGTGACATCCGTTTGGTCTCGCGAACCAATTTTATAAGCCGACAAATTCCCCGCTTAATATGAAAGTATCAAACAGGGTTTATATTACTCGGGTTCTTTAAAATTCCCTATAAGGGCAAGCCCCTATAGTTAATTACATCTTAAGTGACGGGAATCACCTAAGAAAACTCTCGATAATAATCAATAACTCTGCTTTCAAGAATTTCAAAGTTTAAGGTTTTCAAAGATTGAATTTTGGAATTTCAATAGGGAATGGATCAAATTTTGGAACATTTTGTTTTGTAAATCCAAAGGAAGAAAGGTAGGAGAAATCACTGATTCGAAGTGAACTTCGGTAATTTCCCGACTATCCTATCGTTTGGCTTGAGTTTAGGAAAGTCCTAATACTTATTTAAATGTTTTGATCTTGCCAATTTTAATTAATTAGGGCTTGTATTTGTATGATAAAATCAAACAAATAGCCTAGAAGATGTGAGGGTTTGTTGTCGTATCGGACGACTACCTCGGAATCCTAAGACCGCTTAGGGCTTAATTTGCATAAAATGATTATGCAAGTGCCTAAAGAAAAGGTTGAGGATTTATGTTGCACTAGGCAAGCTACCTCGAAGTCCTATGGCTTTGTTGTTTAATTCTAAGAAGGTTTTGCTGAAGTAGGTTCAAGTTTTGTTGATGACGATGGCCGTGCTGCCCACCATGCTCCAAGTTCCTTGTTGTTGCAGAGGTTTAGTTTTAGAAATCATAAATCAGGAGATGAGAAAAGTATTTTGGTTTAGAGAAATCTTAATTTTCCAAGCGTTTTTACGTTTTAATTAAAACAAATCTTAAAGTTGATTATAACGACACCGGTTAAGATCCCACGGTTCCATCCTTCCGGCATCATTATTTTATCGGATTCACTTAGTCCAGTATGAATTTGCTAAACTCAACCGAATGAGTTCCACACCTTCATTTAGACCGTGGGAAATCCCGTTAGCAACACGTAGGTTACATCATCCGAGGTATTCCCGATCATTCAACGAGACGTTTTAATTTAGTTGTAATTGTAGTTTTGTGTTCTGTTTGTGATTAAATTTTGAGTTGTTTTATATTTTGAAATGTTGTGGCGGTGAATTTTATCTTGCAATGACTTTTAACTTAATTTTGGTTTCAGTTTTAGGGACTATCCTAAAGGTGTGGGTTTTCATGCAACTGTTGTTTTATCATGCAAGAAAAGTAAAGTGCATTTGCAATAAAGTAAATTGCAAGAAAGTAAATTGCAAGAAAGTAAATTGCAAGAAAGTAAATTGCAATAAAATAAAAGCGTACCCGGAGGGTCTTCCCGTCATCCCAAGCTGCACTTAAAACACAATTAGAATATTTAAGCAAGTCCCTAGGTAAAGCTAAGGGAAAGGTTATGGTTTTCTACCAAATTCCTAATCCTATAGCTAGTCAACTCTTATGACGTCTAGGTTCTTTGTGTTTTTGTTTTTGTTTGAGGACGATTTTCTTCATCAAAGGACAATTAAGTCCAATTGTTCTTATAAATATCCTATCATATTGAGGAAGTGCTTAAGAAGAATCTTAAACATCTTTTCAATATTTCTAGGATTGTTTTAAGTCCAAATGAATTTAATTATATAAATGAATCGATCGTCCGAGGTTTTCAAGTCTTGTTAACTTGCTCAGTGAACTAGGACATTTGAATATCCTATGAGTGAAGTAGCACTTCATTTAATGTTTCATTTAGGAGTTATAATAATCAAAGCTTTCAAGGGTAAATTAGTATTCAAATGATTTGATTTAAGTTAAAGGGTTTAAATTTGGAATAGTTGTTCAAGTTGCTTTACATTTATTTTGAATTCTTTATGTCTTAGTGTGATGTTATATTTAATTTAACTTAATGTAATTGAGTTTTAATTTAGTTTAACATAGTTCAATTTAATTTGATTTGGTGTTTAATTAATTTGATTTGATTTAATTTAATTTAATTATTTAATTTAATTTAATTTAATTTAATTGTTTAATTTAATTTAATTTAATTTTAATTTTAATTTAATTTAATTATTTAATTTAAGTTAATTTAATTTTAATTTAATTTAATTTAATTTAATTTGTTTTAATTTAATTTAATTATTAAATTTAATTTAATTTTAATTTAATTTATCTTTAATTTACTTTATTTTTAATTTTAATTGAAATTTTTGAAAGAGTTTAATTTTAGTTTAATAATTAAGTCTTTTAATATTTTGAATTTGAATTATCATTTTAATTAAGAGTTGAATATTAATGAGATGATTAATTTAGGGATTTTTAAATTAAAGAATAAATCTCTTCCTAATAAATATCCCTTATTTTAATGATTCCAATTTTATTATTCTTCCAAATTTAATCCATTATTTAATTAAAGTTTAATCATTTTGAAATTATTTAATGGGTTTCTACCCTTTAATTATTTAAATTTCAATCATCCAAATCAGATTAAGATCAAATATTTTACTTGTTGATTTCTTATTAAACCTAAAGTTTTAATTAAGGATTAAAGATTTTAATTACCATTTTACCCTTTAAGCTTAATAATTTCATAACTCACTAAATTAAACTTAAATGAATTTGAAATTTTTATGTGACTTCACTCATATGTCAATAAAGACATGAGAGGAGAAAATGTGATTTTTCTGTATTTAATTTATTTATATAATTATTTTGATGGAAAATAGAGATTTTCAAGGAAAATTTGATAACATGACCAAAAGAAAGTTTCTGTCCTTAAGAAAATTAGGGGACATTCCTAATGACCAGAGAAGCACTTGGACCAATTTTGGTGATTTTTTGAATTATATTATTTTTATTATAATTATTTTGAGTTTTGGAGTGTTAATTAATTTTAAAATAAAATAAATGTTGAAAAATGAATTTTATATTTTTCAAAAATCTCTCTGATATCAAGGAAACCAGAGAATCAAATTTTGCAATTTTCTGATTTTTCTATGATTTATAATAATTATTTTAGTGAAAATGCTAGAAAATACAGTTTTTAATTTTTTAAAATTACCTTAGGGCTTTAAAATTCAATATCTCACTAAATAGACTTAGGAAAAATGTGGGATTTGTTCCTAAGTGATTAAAATTCAAAATGTGACATTTTGGTGAATTTTATTATTTTTGTGATTTTTATTATTTTTTAATTATTAAAAATATTAAAATATTATTAAAAATCAACTTTTTTAGAAAATTGAAATTTTAATTTTCTTAGATTCCCCTGATATCAGAGAGGCTCCAAAACCAATTTGGTGAATTTTTGAAAAGTATTTTAAAAGTTATGAATTTTTAAAGTTTAAAATGGCTAAGTGACTTAATCAACCCAATTAGTGGGGCTAACCAAGTCCAATTGACTTCAAATTTTTATGGTGGGTTCCTCTGATCCTAAAGGTCAGTGGAGAATTGATTTCAAGTCAATTTGATGCCTGGTTAACTCTAATTAATTAAAGACCTATTTTGGGTGTTTAAGCCAATTAGGGTCGTTTTAAATGAACTAAGCCAAAATCTATTTTTCCTAGGGTTCTCTCGGTCATAAGGAACATCACCAAATTTTCCTAGAATTTATTTCACAACATGCTATTTACTGGAATTAAAATACTCAAAACAGTGATCCGAACTTGAAAAATCAAGAACTCCTCATAGGGATGGCCTCCGACTTTGGAAAATTCAGGGAATGTTCCCAAATTCGGAGGCTTCAAAAGCCCTATGGTCTCATGCCATGGTGAATTGTATGCATGCATGGAGAATTAAAACAATGCAGAGAGTAAATAAATTATAAAAAATAAAATACCTGATGAAATTAAGTGATTTCTTTTCCACATTATTCTCCTCTGTTCACTGAGCAAGTGGGTATTTTTATTTTATTTTTGTGATTTTTCTACACAGAGATATGAATTTTTGAAGTTTAGGGAATTAAATAAATCAGAAAATACCCTATTTTTCTATTTATCCACGCGGCGCCAGCGAAACATCGGCAGCTCCGAAGGGGTACGTGTCGCGCTGTGATTGGGAGCCGCCATCTGAGTCAGCAGCCCGGGCCCCGCGGTTCTCGCACCGTTTCCTGGTCCGACGTCATCTGAGCCGTTCGTCCGCGCGTGTATTGAATGGACGGCATCCGTTCATCGTCCCCAAGTGTTCTCACCCGAGAGCCGTCCACACTAAATCCCTAAGATCTCACTCGATTCTCAATGGATTTTTACGTTCTTATACTCTATGGATTCGTCTCGAAGAGACGAACACATCTATACGGTTAACATGCATTGAAACTAAGGCATTTGAAATAGAGAATCTTCGAAGCTCGGGATGAAGAGTTAGCTCATACCTTGGCTCGGAGAAGTGTGGCTTCAATCCGAGAGTTGTTGCACCTTCGATTGGGTCCTAGCAAGCTCCGGATGAAGTCTCCCGGTCCAGTGAATTGTCCGGATATGATTTCGACCAAGCCCGATCACAAAGCTTGGAGGCTGGAGCAACCGGGTGGCCCGGAGATGGGGCTTTTGATGGTGGACACCTTCCCTTGGTCCGGTGAAGGTGTAGAGCCAATCAATTTGAGAATTGGCTCACTCGTGGAGAAGTGTCCTGGTTTTGGGTGGAATTTCAACTCTGAAATTGAGCTTTCAGAGGAGAAATGGCAGGGGAATTTCACTGGGGATCAAGTGCTCTAAGGGTGGAGAAGGGTCTGGAACAATTTTGGCAGAGTTTTGGCAAGGTTTGTGCTTCTCCTCTCTCATGGCCGGGAGGGGTGGAGTTTAAATAGAGCTGGGCTGGGAGGCCTCCCAGGGGAGTTAGGGCTTGGGATCAGCTGCTCTGGTGAGGAGAAGATCAGCCATGGTGACCACTAGGCAAGGGGCAGCTCAGCAAGTGAGAATTTCAATGTTGGCTCACATGTGAGCTCTCGGCCATGGTGTTTTCCGGCGGCCTGGTGGCCGGCCGGCCAGGGTCAGGTCACCCTCAAGCTCAGGTGGGTCAGGGCTGGAGGCTTGTGCAATCAATTGGCAATTGCCATGTGTAAAGGAGTTGGATTGAAATGGAATGGGGGATGAGCCTATTTTGGGTCCAAATGGGTCAACTCACCTTTTGGGCTTGGTTCACCTCCCCATGACCTGATTTTGGGCCGAGAGGATCAGTTGGGTCAGCCAAGAGAGAGTGGTGTGGTCTCTATCCATGATGAGGTGGCTAAACATGGTTTAGTGTGTGACATGCTTAAGGTAAAAAAGGCTTAATGAAAGATTAGGAAAGGAGCCCCTCCTTTTACCATTAATGGCATGGTCACATGTCAAGCCTCCCATGGCTTCATGTGGCTTGTCAATGACTTGCATGGCTTGTCTTTGGCTTGGAGAAAGTTGAGTCAATTTCATAAAAATGGGTTTTAAGAAATTTTTGGTAATTTGATGGGAATTTGGATGAAGCTTCATTTGGAATAATTCAATGATGATTTTAGGACTTAGGTAATGGATTTAATTAAATGGATGACAAATGGAGATGTCATGTGGGCTTTAGGGTAGATTTGGGCTTTTGAATTTTGAAGGAAATGGGCTTTTAGAAGGGTTTAAGGGAAGTGGGCTTTTAAGTTTATGAATGTGTTCATGGATGAAAATTTTTGTAAAAGGTTGGGCCAAATAATTGTTGGGTTTAGCTCATGGATGTGTCATGAGTAACTTGAAGCAAATTTGGGGTAGTTTGGGCTTGAATTGGGTTGGATTTGGATTCTTTTGGTGAATGGGCCAATATAGGTCCAAATGGGCCAAGTTGGGCCAATGTTGGGCTAGGGTTGAAATTGATGTAGAATTATTGTTAAGAAGTGTTTATGGGAATGTTTCAAAGAGGTTTTGACTTTGGTTGGGCTTTGATTTTTGGGGTTTGGGTTCATTTGGGTTAGGTTTGGGCTTAGGTCGAAAAATGGGCCTTAAGGTCAAAAGTGGAATTGGATCCAAATGTCAATCAAATTGGACTTGGATTTGGTCTAAATTGGTATTGGGAATGTTGAATTGAAGTTTAGAACTGAATTGGACCAAAATTGGGGTCAATTGGGTAGGTTTGGTTTGACATTGGGTTCACTTAGGGTTAAAATGGGTCAATTTGGGGGTTTTGACAAAAGTAGGGTAAATTGACAAAATTGGCCAATGGTGTAGTTGGACAAAATGAAATTGGTAATATTTAGGATTTTCTGGAATTTTCTGGGAATTTTCTGAATTTTTGGATTTTTAGGCCAAGAAGGGTATTTTGGGTATTTGGAGGGTATTGGGGGGTATTTTTGGAATTTTTGGTATTTTTGGGTATGGATGATCAATTTTAGTGATGTGGAGATGTTTGAGATTGATTTTGGAAAATTTTGGGTAATTTGGAAATTTTGCAAAAATTTGGGTAATTTCAAGGGTTTTGGGTAGGTTTAGTAGGTGTAGGGTCTCGGGGTCAAAAATTGAAAATTTGGGAAATTGAAGATTGGGTGAATCTAGGTGGAAAGAAATCATTTTGGTTGAGCCATGAAACCATTTCAAGCCCATATGAGCCATGAAAGGACTCATTTGAGGCATTCACTATGTTGTTCCTAACCCTCTTAGCCAAGGGCTTAGGGGTTAAGGACCATCCATGTGAATCACCTACATGAGTCAGGAGGTCAAGTTGGGTATGGGTGTGGTTTTAGGAGGTGTGTGGAAATGTAGTGTGTAAGTGTAGTGTAAGTCAGCCCCTTCACTGCGACCAGGCCACCCAGGGCAGTCCTAAGGCCAAAGAATCCTATAGGAACTCATCCTTTAAACTTCCACATTTGATTTCAACCCTCTAGGTGATTAGGGGTCTATAGTCAAGTTTGTGGAGTTTGCAGGGAGTTTAGAAGTGGTTTGAATTTCTAAAAGGCGGGTCCCAATTCTAGTCCTCTATGATAGTCAAAGGAAAAGCCTAAGGCTAGATCCTAAGCACTAAAAAGAAGAAAGGAAGACCTCATCAAAAATGAGGTCAACAAATGGACCCCCAATAGGTGTGGTGAGCTGACGGAGCACACCGCGCGTATTGGTGTTGACCGAAGCGATCAACAAAACCAACACAGATGTCCAAGTGACGAACTTAGGATGAAGTAGAAGAGTTTCTGCTGGGGAGTGTCAAGTATATCTCTGGAACCGGAGATTCTTGAACTCTCGCTGGGGAAAGGAAAAGGCGGTAAATCCCAAATCACATGATCTGGGGGAATTTCGATTTAGATTTTATTTTGTTTCAATTTATGCTTTGATGTGTGAGTTCAAATTTTAGTTTGGAGTTTCAATTTAGATTGAAGTTTTGTCAAAATTAATTTGAGGGATTTGATTTGAAATGAAAATTGGGATTTTGAGGTTTTAGATGTAACATCTCCAACCTCGAAAGAAAATTGAATTGATTAGATTGAATCATTGCAATGAGAAGATATCTCAGAGCAAAGTGGTGTTGGATGTAAAATCCTTAACCTCAAGAGTTTGAATTTGATTTGATGTATTTCATTGCGATAGGGAAAAGATCCTAAAGCAATGCAGTCTCGGATGTAAAATCCTCGACCCAAAGGTTGAATTTTGATGTATTTCAGTGCAATAGGAAAGAATCCTAAAGCAGTGCAGTCTTGGATGTAAAATCCTCGACCCAAAAGTTGAATTTTGATGTATTTCAAGTGCAATAGGAAAAGAATCCTAAAGCAATGCGGTCTTGGATGTAAAATCCTCGACCCAAAAGTTTGATTTGATGTATTTCGAGTGCAATAGGGAAAGAATCCTAAAGCAAGTGCGATCTTGGATGTAAAATCATCGACCCAAAAGTTTGAATTTGATGTATTTCGAGTGCAATAGAGAAAGAATCCTAAAGCGATGCGGTCTTGGATGTAAAATCCTCGACCCAAAAGTTGAATTTTGATGTACTTCAGTGCAATAGGAAAAGAATCCTAAAGCAGTGCAGCCTTGGATGTAAAATCCTCGACCCAAAAGTGTTTGAATTTGATGTACTTCAGTGCAATAGGAAAAGAATCCTAAAGCAGTGCAGTCTTGGATGTAAAATCCTCGACCCAAAAGTGTTTGAATTTGGATTTGATGTATTTCAGTGCAGTAGGAAAAGAATCCTAAAGCAGTGCAGTCTTGGATGTAAAATCCTTGACCCAAAAGTTTGAATTTTGATGTATTTCAGTGCAATAGGAAAAGAATCCTAAAGCGATGCAGTCTTGGATGTAAAATCCTCGACCCAAAAGTTTGATTTGATGTATTTCAGTGCAATAGGAAAAGAATCCTAAAGCAGTGCAGTCTTGGATGTAAAATCCTCGACCCAAAAGTTTGAATTTGATGTATTTCAGTGCAATAGGGAAAGAATCCTAAAGCAATGCAGTCTTGGATGTAAAATCCTCGACCCAAAAGATTGAATTTGATGTACTTCAGTGCAATAGGAAAAGAATCCTAAAGCAGTGCAGTCTTGGATGTAAAATCCTCGACCCAAAAGTTTGAATTTGATGTATTTCAGTGCAATAGGAAAAGAATCCTAAAGCAGTGCAGTCTTGGATGTAAAATCCTCGACCCAAAAGAGTTTGATTTTGATGTGATTGATATTTGATTCGAGATCTGGAAGAAATTGAATTTGAATTTGATTGAGACTTGAAGCCTGGAAAGATTGAATTTGGAAATTTGGAAGGATGAGTTTGAACTCGATTGAAATTTGATTTAAGGTTTGATTTGAAATTTGGAAGATCAAATTTGAAACTTGATCGGGAGTGGATTTAGAATTTGATTGAGAATTTGACTTGGAATTTGGAAAGATCAAATTTGAAATTTGATCGAAATTTAGAATCTAGAAAGATTGAATTTGAGATTTGTGTTGATTTTGTTTATCTTTTAATGGTTCAAATTTTATTTTGTTGTTTATTTAATGTTCATGTGAACTTGGTATTTGTCATTTTTCAGATTTTTTTTTTTATATTTTCGAATTTAACAGGAATGAAGTAGGATAAGATCCGGAAATAGATCTTGATTTGGAGAAGAAAACGAGGAAAACTTTATTATCATTTATTTATTTATTTTAGCACATTTTATTATTTTTTGGGTTCGGACCCAATCACAAGTAATTACTTTGCCCGTGTTTCTTAGGGATGAAAAATTCATTCCTTCGAAACATCAGGTACGTAATATTTTTTCAAGTATTGTCCGTTGATCGGAAGCATATGTCGTTCTCCCTGGCAATTCACTAGCTGGTAGGAACCTCCCGAGTATACTGCTTCAACCACAAACGGTCCTTCCCAAGTGGGTTCAAATTTTCCTCCTATCTTGCGGTGTGCAAGAATAGGTCTCTTGAGAACGAGAACTAAGTCACCAACTTTGAAGGTTCTTGGGCGGACCAGTTTGTCATAGGCTTGAACCATTTTATCTTGGTATAGTTCTAAATTCCGTTGCGCCGCAAGTCTTTTCCCTTCCGAGCTTTCTAATTCTTCGAGTCGTAGTCCGGCGTTTTCTTCGTCGTGATCTTGTTTGCAACCGCAATTCGAGTGAAGGAAGCTGAACCTCTAAAGGTAACACCGCCTCGGACCCATACACCGGAGCGTAAGGTGTAGCTTGAGTAGGAGTTCGAAGGTTGTCCGGTAGGCCCATAAGGCTTCTAACAATTTCTCGTGCCAATTTCTCTTATTATCGTCCGGGGTTTTCTTTAAGATTTGAACGAGAGTTTTATTAAAAGCCTCGGCGAGACCGTTTGCTCTTGGGTAGTAAATTGTCGAGTATCGCCGATCGATTCCGTGTCTCCCGACAAAATTGTTGATTTGTGTGCTTCGAATGCCGACCCATTATCCGAGATGATCTCGCGCGGCACTCCGAAACGGTAGACAACTTGGTTCTTGAAAAGCTGCAAGCACGTGGTGTGCTTTCACTTCTCTAAGTGGAACCGCTTCGCCCACTTGGAAAAGTAATCCGTAGCCGCAAGAATAAAGCGATGTCCTTTCGAAGATGGTGGTTCTATCGGACCCACTATATCTGTGCCCCAACATTCAAACGGCCACGACGCAATTGTCGGGTGTAGCACATTTGGAGGTTGGTGTAGAACCACTCCGTGCACTTGGCATTGGTGACAGCTCTTGGCGATTTTCATGCGATCGGTCATCATCGAGGGCCGAGTAGTACCCTAGTCTTTTAATTTTCATCTTCATTTTTGGACCCGATCGGTGAGCGCCACGGAGTCCCGAATGCACTTCTTTAACAATTTCACGGGCCTCGGACCCGCTTAGGCACCTTAGCCACATTTGATCAAAAGACCTTCCGTACAATGTGTTGTTTATTAATGCGTAGGACGAGTTCTTTTCTTAATCCGATGGGCTAGCGACCTATCGTCCGGTAGCTTTCCTGTTTGCGGGTAGTTCATCAATGGTCGTCGCCAATCTTCTCGTGTTTTCCGTCACTCGCCGCAACCGATTCTTTTTCTTTTTCGATTTGTGTATCGTGTCTATGTCGAGTCGTGATAGGACTCGACGTCCGTGAACCGACACTTCCATCGATTCATCTTGCAAACAGGCAAATTCTTTTGCGAGACGGGCTAAAGCATCTCGCTAAAGCATTCTCTTTTCTAGGAATTTTGTAGATTGTCACATTTGGAATCCGTTCCAACAATTGTATGGCATACTCGGAAGTATTGTTCGAGTCTTGGTTTAAAAATTCTGTATTGTCCGGCGATCCGTTGAATGATTAACCGTGAATCCCCGTAGATGTTGATGTCCGTTATCCCCATTTGAATGGTTAATTCCGATCCCGTTATGAGGGCTTCGTATTCCGCTTCGTTGTTTGTACACGGTTCTGTCAAGTGGTAGGAGTATCTTAACATCCCCCGCTCCGGTGTTATAAAGATTAGCCCGATTCCTGCCTTACCGCGTACTATCACTTGCGATTCTTCGTCTTTGTGTGCCGAAGATGCTCCGTCGAAATACAATTCCCAACGTCGATCATCAGGGTCTTCTAGGCTCATTATTTGTTCATCCGGCGGATCGTCATTGAGAGGAGATTCGGCCGGCAAAGGGTGTGCTCGCGAGGAAGTCTGCTAAGACTTGTCCCTTTACGGCACGCAGAGGCACGAAAGTTATATCGAATTGCAATAATATCATTGACCATCTGGCAAGTCCGCCGGAAAGTGTTGGACGAGTCATCAAGTATTGCAATGGATTAAACTTCGAAATCAAGTTGACCTTATGAGAAAGCATGTAGTGCCTGAGCTTTTGAGCGGCGAAGATCGGGCCAAACAATGCTTTTCAATTGCGGGATACCTTACTTCCGTCGGGAGTAAACGACGGCTTAAGTAGTAAAGAGCATTTTCTTTACCCTCATCATCGACTCGGCTAACGAGGCTCCGAGAGAGTCGTCTAAAGCCGCGGTGTAAAGTATCGCCGGTCTACCCGAGACTCGGGGCTGCTAAGACAGGAGGTGTCATTAAATATTGTTTAATATCTTCGAAGGCCTTCGGCATTTCTCTTCCCAAATAAATTTGGCGTCCTTTTTAACTAGTGCCGAGAAAGGTCGACACCTACCCGACGAGTTTGAGATAAAGCGTCGAAGATATGCCGCCTTCCTTGAAAAGATCGTAGTTGTTTTAAGGTTTTGGGAGGCGGCATTTCTAAGATAGCTTTAATCTTCTCCGGATCGATTTCAATTCCACGATGTCGGACAACGAATCCTAAGAATTTCCCGGAGGTGACGCCGAAGGCGCATTTTAAGGGATTCATCTTAAGGTTAAATTGTCTTAATCGTTCGAAAACAATTCTCAAATCATACAGGTGGTTTTCCTTTACTTTGCTTTTGATGACGACATCGTCCACGTAGCACTCGACTTGATTGTGGATGAGATCATCAAAAATTCTTGTCATTGCTCTTTGGTAAGTTGCTCCTGCGTTCTTCAGTCCGAATGGCATCACTGTGTAGCAAAATACTCCGATCGGCGTTCTGAATGCTGTAAGCTTTTCATCTTCTGGAGCCATTTTTATCTAGTTGTATCCTGAAGATCCATCCATGAATGAGAATATTTCATGTGTCGAAGCAATATCGATCATCGGTTCTGGAATTGGTAGAGGAAATTCATCTTTTGGACATGCCTTGTTTAAATCTCCGAAGTCCACACAAATTCCGATCCGAACATTCTTCTTTCGACCGGCACCACATTGGCTAACCGGGTCGGGTATTGTTCTTCACGGACAAATTTAGCGTCTATTAGCTTTTTAACTTCGGCTATGACTTGTTGTTCGATTTCCGGACGCATTCTTCTCGGGACCTTGTCCGACCGGAACGAAGTAGGATCCACTCCTAACTTATGGATCGCAACCTCTGGGGCTAATCCTGGCATTTCATCGTAGCTCCAAGCAAAACAGTCTTTAAATTCCATTAATAACTTGATTATTTCTTCGGAGTCTTCTTTATTGAGTAAGGAGCTAACAAAGGTAGGTCTAGGCTCTTCGCTAGTACCTAAGTTAACTTCCGTTAACTCATCTATCGTAGATTTGATTTCTTCTTCGAATTCGGTGGAGCATCTCCAATTTGTAAATCTTCGAGTTCGTCCGTAGTTTCCATGCGGTTTTCATTAGATTCGCAAGTGACAACCAAGCAAAATTCAGTATCGTCAACCGACCCTACTGTGCCGAATCCGAGTCCATACTTTGAATTGGGAGGACGACCGGAGTTATTCCATAACTTTTCAAAATGTTGTGATTGGCCTTTTGTCCATTGTCGAGGTAAGAAACCACGTTGAATTAAATTTTGAACACAGGGAGAGTACCATTCAAAAGGTAATTCTATTAATTCTGATGAAGTGACATCTTCGAATTGTACATTATTTTCAGTTTTGGAGGAAGAAGCACCACGGTAGAATTTGATCGGCTTTGCACCGTCACTACGTACCTCTTTGACCTCCTTACCCTCGATCTTTTTAGAATGGATCGGAGTTAGGGTCATAGTATGTACGTAGTGGTTAATCTTCTCGTACATTGATTTGTATTCTTCGTTCTTTTCATCTTCGAGGGAGATCTTGTATTGCGGCTTCTTTCGACTTATTGTTGTCGCTTCTTGCTTGATTTCTTTTTCTTCTTCGAACTATCTTCCCAATCAACATTGATGGTCGGTTTCTTCCGTCCAATTGTCCTAGTGTCTCTACCACGGCCTCGTCCCCGGCCTCGACCTCGGATGCGAGTTGTGGAGAAACCTTCACCATCTCTCCGGAAGGGAGTGGTGAGTGATCGTTGGACTAGAACTTCGAGTTCTTCGTTGTCTCGGACTTTCTTTGCTTCATTTGTTACGGTATCTCCGGAGAAGATTGTTTTCTTTGGCGGTGCATAATAAGCCGCATCTTCATGGACTCCAATCTCATGTACGGAGAATGGTTGTAAGTCACCTTTGATGCACTCGTTCCCCTCCATCGTAGTACTTGATGCACCGGTGTAGAGATGATGGTACCATCCTGTTTTCATGTATCCATGGTCGGCCCAAGTAGAGCGTTGAACGACGTTTCGAATCGATTATATGAAATTTTGCGGTTGTCTTTGCTAAATCACCGGTCTTCATCGGTAGCGTTATTGACCCGAGGGCTCTTTCTCCTTTCCGGTTGAATCCTCTTAATAACATTTTGTCGGCCTCGAGCTCACGAGCATCAATTTCCAAGTATGCTAGTGTTCGAAGACTCATTATATTGATTGATGCTCCCGGATCCACCAAAACTGCGGAGAGCGTAAACTTCCCAATTGTAACCGAAATGTACAACGGTCGGTTGTGATCTCGTCGTCCCAAGTAGTAGGTCATCGTCCGTGAAGGTAACACCTCGTCGTTCCTTTAACGAGCAAACCTCATCTAAGGAATCTCCGGCCATTTGAGCTAAGCAAATTTCCGGATCAAGTAAGGCCTTGATCGAGCTTCCCTCATCTCCTTTGATAAGATGAGAGCATCGTAAATGCTCGGCTTGGCCGGTAGTTTCCTAAGATGGGCTAGCACGTTGTAGTCCACTTTGTTCTCCTCGCGTCTCGGCTTCTTCTCGAATGGGTATTTCTTCTGCCGGGGTTGGTTCTTCTTGAACAACCACCCGCTTTCCTTTGTCTTTTGGACCCATTCTCGGAGGTAGAACTTTTCCACTTCTTAGGTTGACTTCGTAATTTCTTCGAATCTAGTATTGAGTTTGTCGGTGTCTCCTCCTGAATCGGAATGACTGGCTCTTCTGGATTATCTTCCAAATCTGAAGGCTCTAACTCTATCGTAACTGGAGCTCCTCGAAACTCACAGATAGATCCGTTGCTTGTTGAACTCTCGTAGCCTCCTTGATGGATGCCTTCTTCGTCATTTTGATCGTCGAGATCTTGTATGATTTGAGAATTGTTGTTGGTATCGAAATCGACGCCCGGATTGTCGCTAATTACGCAATCGTTAGAAACGAGTCAAAACGTAGCCAACGCCATCACCCTTATCATTATATGATCCCACCGAAGTGAGCGAGATAATCATACAAAATCGGAGGTTCGAGGGATTTCTCCCCCGAATCGGAAACAACTATCCTAGGATAAGCAGCCCCTAGTCTAGCCTTAGGAATCTCGGTCACCTCTTCTTCGTCAATTTTCTTCTTCTCTTCGATTGTCTCCTGTCGAGGTGGTTCTTCTATCGCAAGTGATAGTACCGGCTTAACAGGTCTCGAACTCTGAATTGAAGCTCGCACCGAAGCGGTTCGGATGTTGTCGAAAATCTTCTTCGAAGATCTCGTCCAGGCGGTAGTCCATCCATCGTCAGTTACATAGGGATCTATCGGGATGACGGGATCGGTTGAGATAACATTGACGGAACCTCCTTTCTGGGGTTCCTTCATGTACTCCTTCGGGATTGTTATATTTTCTTTCCGAAGGTTGTCGTTGAGCCAACTTTTGAAGGTAATGCAGTCTTCTATCTTGTGCCCAAGCATCCGATGGTAGGGGCAAAAGTTGGGATCACCTTTCTTGTTGACTTCCTCCGGTCTTTTGGGCTCCGGCAGCTGGAAATCCGGAGTTTTCATTAAGCTACGGAACATCTTTGGTACTCGCTTCATTTTTGAACGGATATTCTCTCGCTCGAAGCTCCCTCAATGTACGTTGCGGACGAGACGGTTGTTCATACTCGCGGAGACGACCGATAGCTGGACCGGGGTTGCTCGGTAATTTTGTTGTGGTTGCTGCGGCCGTTCCGGTGGTATTTGCATCGGTTGTTTGCCTTTTGTCAACCGCTCGCAACGACCCCGCATTTCTTTTCGAAAGTCTTCACCGGCTTCGCTTGTCCGTCTTGTCGGCAAAACTTAATTGCTTCGCCTCTTCTTGCAAGCTTCCGGCCTTGCTTAACAACTTCTCAAAAGTCTTAATAGTGAACCCCTTGAGGAGAAGTGCTATCGGGCCGTGAATGCTTTTAAGCAAGATGCCGACTGCATGTTGTTCTTGCGATTGTGGTTCACACTTCATGCTTAAGTTTCTCCATCGAAGTATGTAATCCACCAAAGTTTCATTCGGCCTTTGTTTCTCTACCACTAAATCACCTATAGTGATGTGGTGCCGAGCTCCGACAAATCGCTTAATGAAAAGACTCTCTAGCTACGAGAATGTCTTCACGGAACCGTCGGGTAATTCCGCATACCGGCCGAAGGCGATTCCCGACGGACCGCTAACGAACCGTCGGAAGAGTAACGCATCGCTCCCGCCGGCATTGCAACAACCGGCACGAAAGTGTGCAACATGCCGTCGGGGATTCCCGGTTCCGTCGAAGGTCTTAAACGGAGGTGGTACGAAGCCTTTCGGGTATTGGACGGCGTCGAATTCTTCCGGGTAAGGTCTACCCGTCCGAATGGATGTCCCGTTCTTCGATTGTGCTAAGGCTTCTCGCACCTGCTCGCTCTACCAAGTTCTTGATATCCTTTTCGTGGATCATACTTTGTGTTGTGTCCTTTTTCAGCTCGGTCATCCCCATTGACGGATGTAATCTCCTTTCCTCCGTCTACGATGTGAATGACTTCGGGGGTGTCTCTCTATGTGGTTGTACTTGACTCCGGAGAGTGGCCGGAGCTATGGTCATCTCTTCCATCCTCTTCGCCATTCGAGCGATCGTGTCGTCCTTTTCCCGAAGCCGTCTCTTCATCGGTCCCGGCTCCTCTCTTTCGCAGCTGCAGGAGCACCTTGAGAAGCCGATGAAGCTCGTGTCTCAACCATGTTGATTTCTCGCATATTCATTGTCCATGAATTCCGATGAGTCGATCTCATCTCCGAACTTTTCTTCTCTTTCTTTTGCCAACCGTCGGATGTCGGTTCTCAACTTTTCCATGGCATCTTCTAGCGGAGCTTTCGTGTATCTTTGTGGTTGTCATGCGATGGTTGCCGGGTCCTTTTTTCACGAGTCCCCTTCATCGCAGGTAGCACTTTCTTCGGATTCCGGCCTCTCGGCGAGACTTTCTTTCTCGAGCCGCTGTTTCGGTCTCAATCGCCCCGTAGTGGGACGCCATACCATCCTTCTAGCGACGAAGGTCTATGACCGGATGGTCTCATCGGCCAAATGCTCGGAAGGTGGTATCCTCCCTAATCCGTAACCCCGATACTACGACAGGCGGGCTAGCCTTCATTCTCTTGCTTGGCTTTTCTATCATGACGGCGGGTTCTACTCGAGGCCCAAGACGGGATTTGACCGGCACCCGCCCTATCCTTCGTAGAATTTCCGACACGGGCGCTTTTCCTTCCTTGCTAGCTTTTCTACCAAAGTTTGCAGTCGAGCAAACGGCGTAGTTCTAGTTCTTTTCTTGCGGCTATCTTTGTAGTATGCGGGCTGTGGTAATGTGGCAGCAATCTTTCAAACATTCTCCTCATCCTCTGCGGCGGAGAGGGGATGGAACCTGCTTCCTCCCAAAAGTGGTATGTAGTCAGGCAGTGGTGTATATTCCGGTAGCGGTGTATATTCCGGCAACTCCGGAATTTCCTCCAGGAAGGCAATCTCGGCAGCTTCGGCTTCCCCGGCGATCCTTCTATTTCTATTTCTTCTTTGGGTCTTTGTCGGCGAAGGAATCTTCGAACTCGGACCCGATTTCGAAGACGAAGGTCTTACAGGAAGATCCGTACCCTCCACGCGTAACGGGTTTATCATAGTTCCGGATTCCTTTCCCCTTTGATTTGGCGAAGTCGGGGTAGGTGCGAAACAACTAGACCGAGTGGGGGTAGTGAGAACGGTCCTCCCGCGGACAGCAGTACTCCTCCTAGTCGGGACCCTTTGCAGGGGAGGAAACTCTTGGGTCGACCTAAGGTTGAACTCGAGCGATGGCTCCTCGGCTTCGGATACCTTGTTTGTCGCTGCAAAGAGGGAGACGTCGGTGACCTTGACGTTCGTGTTTTCAAATCCTCGTCCAAATCGGATGACCCCGTTGTCGGGCAGTTCATCCTTATAGACAGGCGAAGTCCGATCCGTTGGTGAAGGAGAAAATCAGTTTCGGGGCTTCCATTTCTGCAAGGTAGATTCTGGTTGTCAGTCCCAAGTTATGCTTCTTTTCTTTAGGACGAAAAGAAAGGAATTGAAAAGAGTCCGAACTCATTTTTGTTCATATATTTATAAGAAGGAATTATTTGTTAAAAGAGTCACTTATTAGAGGGTTTGTTTATTTAGAACGGAACGTTCAAAGGTGTAGAGAAGGTAAGGAATCCGATTCAGAGTTGGAAAGGGAAAGAAAATCTTAAGCAAGACTTCCCGACTCGAAGGATCACTCCTAAACTAACACCTATCGGGGGTCCACCCCACCTCGTAAATGAGGTAAAAGGATCTCGGAACCTCTCTCGTTTAGGGGTGTCTAAACAAGTGGCTCCTAAATCCGAGAGAATGTTGGCTATACTTGTTCAAGATAGAAATGAACATAGTATTCCAACGGAAAGAAGGGTAGTTTGATCCATTAGGGACATGGATACACTACCGATTTTTGAAAGCAGAATTATTTGATTATAATGGAGAGAGGAATTCTCCCCAGCGGAGTCGCCAGAAGTTGTCGGCATATTTTTAGGTTGTGTGTTTTAAAAGGGGTCGCCTAACAGAAGTTGTCGGCGAATTTAAATTTTAAATTTGATTTAAATATATATATAATTTAGAAAGTAGTATTTGGCTTTGAAAATAATTTTTAAATTTGAAAGTTTTAAGATATGAGATTAAACCGATCTCACATCCCAAATAGTTTATATAAACGAGCACCGCACCACAAATCGTGTATCTATCCCTAAAGGTAGACACACTGCTTGAGGGTGGGGCTCGATCAAATAAACTAGAAGTTTTGTGACATCCGTTTGGTCTGCGAACCAATTTTATAAGCCGACAAATTCCCCTGCTTAATATGAAAGTATCAAACAGGGTTTATATTACCTGGGTTCTTTAAAATTCCCTATAAGGGCAAGCCCCTATAGTTAATTACATCTTAAGTGACGGGAATCACCTAAGAAAACTCTCGATAATAATCAATAACTCTGCTTTCAAGAATTTCAAAGTTTAAGGTTTTCAAAGATTGAATTTTTGAATTTCAATAGGGAATGGATCAAATTTTGGAACATTTTGTTTTGTAAATCCAAAGGAAGAAAGGTAGGAGAAATCACTGATTCAAAGTGGACTTCGGTAATTTCCCGACTATCCTATCGTTTGGCTTGAGTTTAGGAAAGTCCTAATACTTATTTAAATGTTTTGATCTTGCCAATTTTAATTAATTAGGGCTTGTATTTGTATGATAAAATCAAACAAATAGCCTAGAAGATGTGAGGGTTTGTTGTCGTATCGGACGACTACCTCGGAATCCTAAGACCGGTTAGGGCTTAATTTGCATAAAATGATTATGCAAGTGCCTAACGAAAAGGTTGAGGATTTATGTTGCACAAGGCAAGCTACCTCGAAGTCCTATGGCTTTGTTGTTTAATTCTAAGAAGGTTTTGCTGAAGTAGGTTCAAGTTTTGTTGATGACGATGGCCGTGCTGCCCACCATGCTCCAAGTTCCTTGTTGTTGCGAGAGGTTTAGTTTTAGAAATCATAAATCAGGAGATGAGAAAAGTATTTTGGTTTAGAGAAATCTTAATTTTCCAAGCGTTTTTACGTTTTAATTAAAACAAATCTTAAAGTTGATTATAACGACACCGGTTAAGATCCCACGGTTCCATCCTTCCGGCATCATTATTTTATCGGATTCACTTAGTCCAGATGAATTTGCTAAACTCAACTGAATGAGTTCCACACTTTCTTTTAGACCGTGGGAAATCCCGTTAGCAACACGTAGGTTACATCATCCGAGGTATTCCCGATCATCCAACAGGACGTTTTAATTTAGTTGTAATTGTAGTTTTGTGTTCTGTTTGTGATTAAATTTTGAGTTGTTATATATTTTGAAATGTTGTGGCGGTGAATTTTATCTTGCAATGACTTTTAACTTAATTTTGGTTTCAGTTTTAGGGACTATCCTAAAGGTGTGGGTTTTCATGCAACTGTTGTTTTATCATGCAAGAAAAGTAAAGTGCATTTGCAATAAAGTAAATTGCAAGAAAGTAAATTGCAAGAAAGTAAATTGCAAGAAAGTAAATTGCAATAAAATAAAAGCGTACCTGGAGGGTCTTCCCGTCATCCCAAGCTGCACTTAAAACACAATTAGAATATTTAAGCAAGTCCCTAGGTAAAGCTAAGGGAAAGGTTATGGTTTTCTACCAAATTCCTAATCCTATAGCTAGTCAACTCTTATGACGTCTAGGTTCTTTGTGTTTTTGTTTTTGTTTGAGGACGATTTTCTTCATCAAAGGACAATTAAGTCCAATTGTTCTTATAAATATCCTATCATATCGAGGAAGTGCTTAAGAAGAATCTTAAACATCTTTTCAATATTTCTAGGATTGTTTTAAGTCCAAATGAATTTAATTATATAAATGAATCGATCGTCCGAGGTTTTCAAGTCTTGTTAACTTGCTCAGATGAACTAGGACATTTGAATATCCTATGAGTGAAGTAGCACTTCATTTAATGTTTCATTTAGGAGTTATAATAATCAAAGCTTTCAAGGGTAAATTAGTATTCAAATGATTTGATTTAAGTTAAAGGGTTTAAATTTGGAATAGTGTTCAAGTTGCTTTACATTTATTTTGAATTCTTTATGTCTTAGGTGATGTTATATTTAATTTAACTTAATTTAATTGAGTTTTAATTTAGTTTAACATAGTTCAATTTAATTTGATTTGGTGTTTAATTAATTTGATTTGATTTAATTTAATTTAATTATTTAATTTAATTTAATTTAATTTAATTGTTTAATTTAATTTAATTTAATTTAATTTAATTTTAATTATTTAATTTAATTTAATTTAATTGTTTAATTTAAGTTAATTTAATTTTAATTTAATTTAATTTAATTTATTTTGTTTTAATTTAATTTAATTATTAAATTTAATTTAATTTTAATTTAATTTATCTTTAATTTACTTTATTTTTAATTTTAATTGAAATTTTTGAAAGAGTTTAATTTTAGTTTAATAATTAAGTCTTTTAATATTTTGAATTTGAATTATCATTTTAATTAAGAGTTGAATATTAATGAGATGATTAATTTAGGGATTTTTAAATTAAAGAATAAATCTCTTCCTAATAAATATCCCTTATTTTAATGATTCCAATTTTATTATTCTTCCAAATTTAATCCATTATTTAATTAAAGTTTAATCATTTTGAAATTATTTAATGGGTTTCTACCCTTTAATTATTTAAATTTCAATCATCCAAATCAGATTAAGATCAAATATTTTACTTGTTGATTTCTTATTAAACCTAAAGTTTTAATTAAGGATTAAAGATTTTAATTATCATTTTACCCTTTAAGCTTAATAATTTCATAACTCACTAAATTAAACTTAAATGAATTTGAAATTTTTATGTGACTTCACTCATATGTCAATAAAGACATGAGAGGAGAAAATGTGATTTTTCTGTATTTAATTTATTTATATAATTATTTTGATGGAAAATAGAGATTTTCAAGGAAAATTTGATAACATGACCAAAAGAAAGTTTCTGTCCTTAAGAAAATTAGGGGACATTCCTAATGACCAGAGAAGCACTTGGACCAATTTTGGTGATTTTTTGAATTATATTATTTTTATTATAATTATTTTGAGTTTTGGAGTGTTAATTAATTTTAAAATAAAATAAATGTTGAAAAATGAATTTTATATTTTTCAAAAATCTCTCTGATATCAAGGAAACCAGAGAATCAAATTTTGCAATTTTCTGATTTTTCTATGATTTATAATAATTATTTTAGTGAAAATGCTAGAAAATACATTTTTTAATTTTTTAAAATTACCTTAGGGCTTTAAAATTCAATATCTCACTAAATAGACTTAGGAAAAATGTGGGATTTGTTCCTAAGTGATTAAAATTCAAAATGTGACATTTTGGTGAATTTTATTATTTTTGTGATTTTTATTATTTTTTAATTATTAAAAATATTAAAATATTATTAAAAATCAACTTTTTTAGAAAATTGAAATTTTAATTTTCTTAGATTCCCCTGATATCAGAGAGGCTCCAAAACCAATTTGGTGAATTTTTGAAAAGTATTTTAAAAGTTATGAATTTTTAAAGTTTAAAATGGCTAAGTGACTTAATCAACCCAATTAGTGGGGCTAACCAAGTCCAACTGACTTCAAATTTTTTATGGTGGGTTCCTCTGATCCTAAAGGTCAGTGGAGAATTGATTTCAAGTCAATTTGATGCCTGGTTAACTCTAATTAATTAAAGACCTATTTTGGGTGTTTAAGCCAATTAGGGTCGTTTTAAATGAACTAAGCCAAAATCTATTTTTCCTAGGGTTCTCTCGGTCATAAGGAACATCACCAAATTTTCCTAGAATTTATTTCACAACATGCTATTTACTGGAATTAAAATACTCAAAACAGATGATCCGAACTTGAAAAATCAAGAACTCCTCATAGGGATGGCCTCCGACTTTGGAAAATTCAGGGAATGTTCCCAAATTCAGAGGCTTCAAAAGCCCTATGGTCTCATGCCATGGTGAATTGTATGCATGCATGGAGAATTAAAACAATGCAGAGAGTAAATAAATTATAAAAAATAAAATACTTGATGAAATTAAGTGATTTCTTTTCCACATTATTCTCCTCTCTTCACTGAGCAAGAGGGTATTTTTATTTTATTTTTGTGATTTTTCTACACAGAGATATGAATTTTTGAAGTTTAGGGAATTAAATAAATCAGAAAATACCCTATTTTTCTATTTATCCACGCGGCGCCAACGAAACATCGGCAGCTCCGAAGGGGTACGTGTCGCGCTGTGATTGGGCGCCACCATCCGAGTCGGCAGCCCGGGCCCCGCGGTTCTCGCACCGTTTCCCGGTCCGACGTCATCCGAGCCGTTCGTCCGCGCGTGTATCGAATGGACGCGCATCCGTTCATCGTCCCCAAGTGTTCTCACCCGAGAGCCGTCCACACTAAATCCCTAAGATCTCACTCGATTCTCAATGGATTTTTACGTTCTTATACTCTATGGATTCTTCTCGAAGAGACGAACACATCTATACGGTTAACATGCATTGAAACTAAGGCATTTGAAATAGAGAATCTTCGAAGCTCGGGATGAAGAGTTAGCTCATACCTTGGCTCGGAGAAGTGTGGCTTCAATCCGAGAGTTGTTGCACCTTCGATTGGGTCCTAGCAAGCTCCGGATGAAGTCTCCCGGTCCGGTGAATTGTCCGGATATGATTTCGACCAAGCCCGATCACAAAGCTTGGAGGTCGGAGCAACCGGGTGGCCCGGAGATGGGGCTTTTGATGGTGGACACCTTCCCTTGGTCCGGTGAAGGTGTAGAGCCAATCAATTTGAGAATTGGCTCACCGTGGAGAAGTGTCCTGGTTTTGGGTGGAATTTCAACTCTGAAATTGAGCTTTCAGAGGAGAAATGGCAGGGGAATTTCACTGGGGATCAAGTGCTCTAAGGGTGGAGAAGGGTCTGGAACAATTTTGGCAGAGTTTTGGCAAGGTTTGTGCTTCTCCTCTCTCATGGCCGGGAGGGGTGGAGTTTAAATAGAGCTGGCTGGGAGGCCTCCCAGGGGGAGTTAGGGCTTGGGATCAGCTGCTCTGGTGAGGAGAAGATCAGCCATGGTGACCACTAGGCAAGGGGCAGCTCAGCAAGTGAGAATTTCAATGTTGGCTCACATGTGAGCTCTCGGCCATGGTGTTTTCCGGCGGCCTGGTGGCCGGCCGGCCAGGGTCAGGTCACCCTCAAGCTCAGGTGGGTCAGGGCTGGAGGCTTGTGCAATCAATTGGCAATTGCCATGTGTAAAGGAGTTGGATTGAAATGGAATGGGGGATGAGCCTATTTTGGGTCCAAATGGGTCAACTCACCTTTTGGGCTTGGTTCACCTCCCCATGACCTGATTTTGGGCTGAGAGGATCAGTTGGGTCAGCCAAGAGAGAGTGGTGTGGTCTCTATCCATGATGAGGTGGCTAAACATGGTTTAGTGTGTGACATGCTTAAGGTAAAAAAGGCTTAATGAAAGATTAGGAAAGGAGCCCCTCCTTTTACCATTAATGGCATGGTCACATGTCAAGCCTCCCATGGCTTCATGTGGCTTGTCAATGACTTGCATGGCTTGTCTTTGGCTTGGAGAAAGTTGAGTCAATTTCATAAAAATGGGTTTTAAGAAATTTTTGGTAATTTGATGGGAATTTGGATGAAGCTTCATTTGGAATAATTCAATGATGATTTTAGGACTTAGGTAATGGATTTAATTAAATGGATGACAAATGGAGATGTCATGTGGGCTTTAGGGTAGATTTGGGCTTTTGAATTTTGAAGGAAATGGGCTTTTAGAAGGGTTTAAGGGAAGTGGGCTTTTAAGTTTATGAATGTGTTCATGGATGAAAATTTTTGTAAAAGGTTGGGCCAAATAATTGTTGGGTTTAGCTCATGGATGTGTCATGAGTAACTTGAAGCAAATTTGGGGTAGTTTGGGCTTGAATTGGGTTGGATTTGGATTCTTTTGGTGAATGGGCCAATATAGGTCCAAATGGGCCAAGTTGGGCCAATGTTGGGCTAGGGTTGAAATTGATGTAGAATTATTGTTAAGAAGTGTTTATGGGAATGTTTCAAAGAGGTTTTGACTTTGGTTGGGCTTTGATTTTTGGGGTTTGGGTTCATTTGGGTTAGGTTTGGGCTTAGGTCAAAAAATGGGCCTTAAGGTCAAAAGTGGAATTGGATCCAAATGTCAATCAAATTGGACTTGGATTTGGTCTAAATTGGTATTGGGAATGTTGAATTGAAGTTTAGAACTGAATTGGACCAAAATTGGGGTCAATTTGGTAGGTTTGGTTTGACATTGGGTTCACTTAGGGTTAAAATGGGTCAATTTGGGGGTTTTGATAAAAGTAGGGTAAATTGACAAAATTAGCCAATGGTGTAGTTGGACAAAATGAAATTGGTAATATTTAGGATTT